>JAJHZJ010000595.1:1657500-1972669 GCA_023548195.1 Bettongia penicillata ogilbyi
AGGAGCAGAACCAGGAGAATTTCATGCACAGCAATGACCACAGCGTGCAAGAGTTTTTTCTGGTACACTTGGATCTTCATAGCAATGCAAGGACATTAAAAAAACATTTCCAATGGTCTTCTAAAGCAAAATGCCTTCCACATTCAGAGACAGAACTATGGAATTCAATTACAGAATGTAGCAGATCATTTTGTGTGTGTGTGGTGTATGTGTATTATGTTTTGGTTTGTTATATGATTTCTCCCATTTATTTTAGTTCTTCTACGCAGCATGACTATAATGAAATGTATTTAATAGAAACATATGTGTAGATCCTATATAGAATTGTATGCCATCTTGGGGAGGGAGGGGGGTGTTAGGGGGCAGGTGGAGGAAAAAAATCTAAGTTTTATAGTAGTGATTGCAGAGCATTAAAAATAAATAAAATGAATATATTTTTAAAAAGATGTAACAAACCTTGTTTTGTCAAATAAAATTTATTTGGTTTTGACCAAAAAAAGACATCTCTTGCCTTAATTAAAATATAATATTGACTAATTTTTATATGAAAAATTAAGGAGTATATGGGAAAGTGTATTCACAGTTTCCTTTGATGACAATGAGACCAAATTAGTTACTTTTATGGGGGGGAAAATATCAGAAGTGGGTTGGAGGACGCAGCATGTAGAGAGCCAACAGGCTCTCAGTGGCCAACAGTGATTAAAGGGGCATGTCAACAGTCTCCAACTGACAAACAGGTTAAAGCCTAAAAGCCCGTCTGTCAGTCGCTTATCTGGAATTCAGAACACATTTTCCCATAAAGAAAATGTACTTAGGTCCCCAAATTATCCCCCAAGAACCAGTTCAACCCACAACACACTTGAATGCTATGGCTAAAAAGAAATCAGCCTGGTCATCCATGTTTGGAAAATAAAGTAAATGGAAAACCATGAGCTGCTTGATTATATATAACTGAAAATTTTTGGCATGGACAAAATTAATGCAACTAGGAAAAGGAAGGAAGAGATTGAAAAAAAGGGTAGACGTTGAAGGCAGCTAAGATTACAAGGCAAAAATTAACTGGGGGGAAAACATTTTGCAGCAACTTTCTCTGATAATGATCCCCTTTCCAAGAACTCATTCCACTTAGTAAGAATAAGGGACATTCTCATTGATAAATGATCAAAAGATATGATGAACAGGCAGTTTCCAAAGAAAGAAATCAAGCTCTCAACAGTCATGTGACAACATGCTCTAAATCACTTATAGTTAGAGAAATGCAAATCAAAACGACTAACACTCATTAGATTGGCAAAGCTGACAAAAAAAGAGAAAATGACAAATGTTGGGAGCTACAGGAAAACAGGCACATTGACACACTGTTCATGGAGCTGGGAACTGGTACAACGATTCAGAGAAGACATGTTGGAATTATGGCCCAAAGTTACTAAAGTGTGCATGCCCTGTGACCCAGGAATACACTACTGGACCTATAACCCTAAGAAGGAAAAGAAAGAGGAAAAAAACTCTGTCTACAAAAAAGTCAGCAGTTCTTTCTATGGCCACAAAGAACTAAAAACTAATGGGGAGGTACACTCATCAAGCAGGGTATGGGGAATAAATTACAGTATGTGAACGTAATGGAATACTATTGTGCTGTGAGAAATGAAGCAAAAGATGGTTCCGGAGACACCTAGGAAGATTTGTACAAACTGATGGGAGAGAAGTGAGCAGATCCAAGAGAACAATTCATATGATAAGATCAACATTGTACAAACAGACAATTCTGAAAAACTTTAAGAATTCTGATTCATGAAATTATCAACCGTGACTCTAGAGAACTGATTAAGAAGAATACTGTACACCTCATGGTGGAGAGACGACGGACTAACAAGAGTGAGAAAAATACTTCTGGATGCATGCGAAGTGGTCTTTTCTCCTTCCTTCTTTCTTCCTTTCCCCTTCCCTTCTTCCCTTCCTTCTTTTCTCCCTTCCTTCCTTCCTTCCTTCCTTCCTTCCTTCCTTCCTTCCTTCCTTCCTTCCTTCCTTCCTTCCTTCCTTCCTTCCTTCCTTCCTTCCTTCCTTCCTTCCTTCCCTGTTTTATTTTCAATGTGTGTGGAGGGAGAACTGGAAGAAAGAAAAAAATGCTTGACAAATTGGAAAAAAACTCTTTTAAGATTCTGTGACTCTAATCCAGCTTTCAGCTAGCTCTCCTCTGGTGAAACTGCCTCAATCCCTTTAACACTTTTCCTCACAGGACCTTTTCCCAGAAAAATCATGCTTGGTGTCCTCTACGTTCTCTCCTGTTTCCTCACATCCTTTTGGAAATATGATAACCCAAACTAGCCCTAATACCGTCAGGAAGGTTGATCTAACATAGAACATAATGAGAGACTATTTCCTGGACCTCCCCTATCAGGTTCATTTTAATACAATGTTACAGTTTTAGTTTGGATAACAGTAACAACAGCAGCATGCCACTCACTCCTATTACCTTGTGATCAGCTATGACTCTGCTTTTCTAACTGGGTGGGGAGGGAGGAGAAGAGAGCTGTGTCTGATCTACTCAGCCCGTCCTTAGCCTGTGTTTGCACTGTTCGGACTATTATTTACTTTCAACCTCATTGCTCTCTTCAATATTTAAAAGGACTTGATCAGGGGAATGACGATCAATTATTTTCAGCATCTGCAAAATAGCAGCAAAAGCAGAGAATCAGAGCAGGGAGAAGTCTGACGGGACATTAGGAATTCTCAGCCTTCCAAGTGATAAGACACTCGAATGATTTCTTCTCATGACTCCATGATGAAAGTCTCTCTGTTCAAAAATTCTGTGTTTACACTGGACCAGGTGCTTTTTAATTTTATTTTGTTTGGCAACGGAAAGAGTTGGGCACAATCTACCCTAAGTAAGAATGTGAGGATGGCACCATGTATACTTTGTGTTTATTTATGTAGGGAGACAAACACACCTGGATATGTTCTCAATAGATGGGCCATTAAGTGTCACAAATAAACTTATCTGAGTCTACCAATACTGTATATACTGATGGGCTAACAGGAAAAAAGATTTAACACCAACATCCGGCCCTTCACTAAACAGCGCCTCACAAGATTATCATTGTTCTGATCAAAAGTGCACCACGGCAGTCTGAATATGGTCTGTCCCCAAACAGAGATCACTTTGGAAAAACGTAAGAATTCACACACACACACACACACACCCTGAAGAATTCCACCATCATAAGCTGCACTAAGATACTTTTTACAAATTGTACTGGCCAGGACAGCACAGATGATGAATATTAGAATTACCGTCTAAAATATCCTAGTTCTGCTTTGGAAGTCCAAAGGCTAATAAGGACCTTATAGTAGGGGAACTATGGGGAAAACCCCTCCCTGAGGATGCCCAGTATTGCTAAACCAAGAAGGGAGACTAGTAGTGCACTAACAGGGAATGAAAAGACTCTGTAAAACATCTATTACATATGCACAGTGCCCATCTGCTGAAGACCAGTTACTCAAGTGACTCTGATCTATAAAGTAAAGTTTAAAAAACCTCCCTTGTCTCTACTTAAGCTTAAATCCCAATCAACAAGCTTCGGTGTGTGGGGGCAAAGAGGTGGCTACAGCAGAACAATAGGTATTTGCTTATTTCCCAGGTGACACAGGGCAAGACAACACTGTCTAAAATCTTTCCTTCAAAGTCCCACGTTTTTAATTCCTCCAGTGACTGGGACAAAACCACCGGTCCAACCTTTCTCTAAAAAGCAGCACTTGCTAAAGAAAAGTCAAGGCAACTGACCGTCATACGTGATGGGAAACCATGAGGGTTCATTATGATGTCGGGGCAGATTCCAGAATCACAAAACGGCATGTCTTCCTGAGGGACGATCAACCCACAAACACCTGGGGAAAGAAAGATGGGGAGTGAAAAGAAAGAAAATGAGCCCAATGGCAGAATGGAGGGCCTGCACTTAAATCTTCCCGCCCTGCCCCCAACTATCACCCCAACTTCCCTAATCTCATTCACCAAAGCAGTTTCCAACAGACCTGTAGGGAGCCTGGTAGATCAACAATTCCCTGCAGGTGGCAGCTAAAAGCAATGCACTGACGGTGTGCTCATCCAACTTGATGCATCAGATCTGAGTGAATATTGGAGGTTTCATTTATAACCCCCTCTCAGTAACAATCTTACCCCTTTGAGGGCAATGTCAGGAGCCTACAATTCCCTCCCCCAACAAAGTTCCAGGGACAGTTTTCTAATTAGACACCCTCCCCCACCTTTATTGTACATAGCTGATGTGCAATTAAACCAGGGAGAAGTTTAGGATTCAATTTTCAAATAACAAGGGCTAATTTGTCTCTGATGGGCTCACAGGTCTGTGTACACAGTTGCAAATACTCAGCTCCTTTGTTTCTCTGAGGTTCCTCTAGCTGAGCCCAAACTGTCTCAAGGAATTACAATGTCGATCTACAGGGTAACATATAGTCGATAGTTTGTTATAGGCGCAAAGTGTAATGTGTAAAAGTGTAAAAATCAACTCCTGCACTATTTCCAGCATTAAAGAAAATAACTATGAATTAGGATTTCAGGATTCCCAAGACAAAAACCAAACCTCATAAAAAAGGCACAGGTTTTCTAAATTTAGTGAAGTAAACTACAGCGTTATCCTAGAATCCATATCTATTAGAAATGAGAATGATGTAAATAAATGAGAGGCTGGGTTTGTTTTGTTTTCTTACTTTGATTTCTTAGTTATTAGAATACAAAAAATGAATATGATTTAGTGTTGGAAAATTAGTTCACAATAGAACTGGTGAAAGACAAGTAAAATGACGAAAATGTTCTTATTTCAGTCGAAGGATGCCAACCTTTCATCTGCTCTACCTCCCAGGGTCACTGAGGCTGGAACCAGATAACGCATGGAAAATGGCTCTGTCAACCTGAAAAGTCTCATAAAACTGTTCCATGTTTTTTATATTATATTCATAAATGGATGAAATCATCAAAACATTGAAAAAGAAGTGATTCTGTAAGAAAGGTTTGGTGCATCATAATCACTCCTTCTTTTGGTCTGATGATCATCAGGTTAGAATTGGAAACCACTGTTTTTTAAACCATGGCTTAAAGTCTAAAATTATATATAAATTTTCTAAAGTGCTAAAATGTGGCAGGGTGGGGGCACAGAGGGGAGAAAACTACTTGCTTAAGAGTACTCATTTTTCTGGGAGGCTGAATACACAGTCATCAACTCTGAGAAGCTGAATGTTAGGGTACTTATTGCATTATCATTGGGTTTCTAATGTTTCTAACACTAAAGCATCCCCATCAAATCTATGGATGGCAAAGTTAGCAGGCTTTAGCAGGAGGTTAGCTAATTGAGTACATTCTTATCTGTGCTACAGTCAGGTTTAATCCTTCGTCACCCTGCACTAAAAATCCATTTTTGCTGGCAAAACACTGGGACTACCAGGAAGGCTAGTCTGAAAGGGATCAAATTGTAAATCTAGGTTCACAGACACAAACATTGTCTGTTAGGACACAAAAATGTTTAAAAAAAAAAAAAAGTTGGTGAGAAGGCTGACCCCATGACTTTTCTCCAGAAGGAATATAATTTCGGATTAGTGAAAGTGCTGGGAGATGGCTGATGTACTTGTATCCCTTAAAAAAAAAAATCTGAAGCAAAAAAAAAAAATCTCAAACCCCAAAACAAAAAGCAGGCACCCCCCTCACCAGTCAGTTCACAGGGGGGTGCTGGCGTCTACTCAGGAGGGAGCTTCTTGTCCACCCTCTAAGAAGAGAAAGTGGGGGTGTGGGGAAATAGGTGCATGAACTGAAGGGACTGAGCATGAAATACTCCTGGAGAGGGGAAGGGCAGAAAGATAACACACTCTCCCATTTCAAGTCTGAGCTGAGGTTTTTATTCACAAAGGCAGTCTGGTTATCAGGATGACACAAATTCTTAAATCTCAATTTCTTATGACTGTTAAATGAAATCTGAATGAAATTGAGACCACAACTCCCTTTCTGAAGACTCTTTTCTCATAGGACTTTTTTAAAATATAAAAATGAAACTTTTAGGGTTTTTTTCTTCCACTCACTTCTAGGAAATCCCTACCCTGCATCAGTACCAAAGGCACCTGTAAGCCAAAAATTAAATCTTCCCTAACTTAAAATTACTTTAGGCTCTGAAGACCCTTTTCTGTGCCAAGATGGTTCCCATAGCAGACAGCTCTGTGTTGTTTGTTTTGTGTGAAAGTGAATGATAAAAGATCCATGAAATCGACACAGAAAGGCAGAACAGCAGAAAGGGCCGAGGGCTCTCCATCATTGCGGCTTCTACCCTCTGCTGACTTGGAGAACAATGGCGGCTACACATCCCACCGCAGATCTAACACAGCTGTGCATTTCATTAAATGAAGAGCACTAGTGCCACAAGTAAATAATTAACTTATTCTGGTCCGCTGACTGTGCTTATGAGACCAGTCATAGCTGACAGATTTTAATACAAGTTAACACAAAGAGGGCATAATGAGCTTAGAAGTTAAAACAAAATATTTAGACAGAATCTGATGATCTCAAATGAGCTTGGCCAGTGGAAAAGTTCAGCTTCCAACAAAAACTTCTCCATCATAGATATCTTCTTAAAAAACAACCAAAAAACCAACCCTTTCTTCAGTTTCAGAATCACTCATGCCTCTAATCATAATAGCAAAGTTTCTCTTCATCCTTCACACAAAACAGTAAATCTGTATTCTCTCTAGGGACTGGGGCGTAAAATTTCTCCCAATACTTAAACTCTTAAATGTTATGGTCATTTTCCTCTAACATTGGTTTAAAAATGTAAATGATATGCAGTTCGTTTCAATGTGTTAATACTTTCCTGAAAGCCCGAAAAGAGGATGGGCGACAAATAAACCATATCAAATGGAAAATGTTGTGAGACAATTACCAATTCATAGCCAGGATGCTTACACAGCATTTCATATTTTAAAATAAAATCTCAGTCTCTGGCTCATGCTGGTTTCTTAACACCACTGTTTAGAGCACAACCTCCTGGCAGTGAAATGCAAATACACTGAGTTAATATGCCTAAAAACATTCAATAAGCCAGCTAACGGTGCAGTAAGAACTCCAACTAGGGGAGCTTCTAAAACACAGAAAATTGGTAACAAAGAAAACTTTTCCATCATTAAAATAGTGGCATTCTGATGTCACCAATCTTAATACTGAGTTTATAAAGATGAAAGCAAATAGGAAACTAAAAGTATCTCAGTCCAAGGGCTAGTCTGCATCCAGAAAAAGCAAACCAAAGGGCCTCTTCAGTGGCTATCCTGAATCAGATGCTTGTGCTAATCTATCAAGTCTGTTTTGGTGGCAAACCATACGTTCTTAAGTGCACTGAGTCTGCCCCACACCCTTCTTGTGATCCAGGGAACCCTTTGATTCTATGTTAATTTTGATATTTTTTAAACCCTCCAACTCTGATGTAAAGGGTGAATTTGGGGTCCTATTTTAATCTGACTATAATCATCTACATTAAGAGAAAAAAGCAAAAACATCTGTTGAGCATGAGATAATTTATTATTTTACTGACAACCAGCCCTAATTTAAGTACTGGCCCCCAGTGTTTTATTATTTACCCTTATTACTTAGAGTGTTAAGACGGTTGGACCTGGAGTCAGCAAGGCCTGAATTCAAATTCAGCTTCAGAGAGTTGTTCATTTTGTGACACTGGGCAAGTCACTTAACCTCTGCCTTAGCTTCCTCTTCTATAAAATGAGGATGATATACTAGCACCTTTCATGGCTGTTGTGAGAATAAAACATTATTAGTAAAGCACCTACACAGGACTTATGCTAGTAAGGTTGTTGCATGTTATTGGCTCCTCCCAAGCCCTTTCCGGGTGAGGAATCAGAGGTAAGTTCCAGGCCCCACGTCAGAGAGAAGTCAGTAACAAGCACAGCCTGCCGCCATCACCGTCACCGGCATGAGGCCGTGGGGTTCTTCACTGCTGCTTCCTCCACGGGGCCGACCGTTCCGTTAGAAATATTTCCAAAACGTAAAACAACAATCTGAGGCTCCTGGTGAGACAATGCCTAGCAAGTTACACCGTTATTCCACCGAGCCAGACTGAGAAGCTTGCTCCCTACAGACTGGCCACATTTTCTGCTCACTCCAAGTGTGGTGAAGGACCTTGTCCTCCGGAGCCAAACCACTTGGTACCGAGGGCTGGGCTGAAGTCATCTTGTGGAGGTTTTCACATCACTTACTACACAGGAGGAGGTTGGGTGGTTGGCAAAGGAGAGAAGCTCCAGAACATGTCCTCTTACCAAGTTCCATGAAAAACATTCAATTGATCAATCTGGAAAAGATGACTTTTTTACAGAATTTATCACTACACCTTCATTCAAGACATTCTTCTCCACTGAATTTAGAGTTTCTCTGGGTTGCTTTTCTATTATAAAATACATCCTCTCCTTTCACTTAATAAATACATCTTTTAGGGGTAAAAGTTTCCTCTAGTCAGGAAAACTCCTTTTGTTTAGGACTCTATTAATAAAAATCTAAATCTAAAACAATCTACACCCTATTTTCTTGGTCACCTAATTCTAAGAAGAATAAGAGGGCATGTTATATGATATTGTGGAATGGAAATTATTCTGAACCAGATAAGTGAGACTGATGCCCCTCTTTAAAAGATTTTCTGTATGATAATGGATAAAACTCTCTTTCACTTTGATGGGCCTTAGTTTCTTGCTTTCTGAAGTGGGAATAACTATCTACCTATTTTCAGTATTGGAAGAAAAGACCAGCTAATGCCTACAGGGTACTCGGCGGTCCTTGGCAGAAAACACCTTATAAATACAAGGTAGTGTAATTATCATCCTCATCATCCTTATTAACAAACCTAATGACTTAGCAGGAAGGACACTGGTATAGAAGGGAATAAGTTAGGAACAGATGTGGCAGCAGTGTTACTGATTTTTGCTGAAGGTGAAAAGAGAAGCTCCATCCTGGATGATCTGTTTAGGCCCTCTGCCATTATTAAGAGAGCCCCTGCTATAACTTTAGCCTCATCATGGCCAGGGCTGATGTTCTGTAAAACTTGATAGAATGTTTACTACTGAGGAACATGTTGCTAAGAAGGGCAGGAAAGCTTTCAAACCAGTCATTACGGTAGAACAAATGTTTTGTCGAGAATAAACTTATCTCTTATGAACCTTTATATAATCAGAAATCAGGATCTCTACATGGAAATGTGAATGCCGAAGAAGTGATCCTCCCTCTCCCCTTTCCCTCTAACAACCCTCGTTATCAAGTTAACCACTGTCCCCCACACATCACTACCCCCAAATAACCCCAAAAGGGAGGACAGAAATGGTTGAATCCTATTAGCTTTGTCCTGCAGCTGAATCATTTCCAGATGGATCACATCGCTAGGCACATCCTGGTTGACATAATTTTAATTCAGTTCCTCCTTACATGTTAACAAATAAATAATGCATAGGAAAACTTGATTAGCTTTCTTATTAAACCATCACTCTAAATGAGAGGAGGCGCTAGAAGACAATGCCGTTTTTTACATGGCTTTCCCATGAGCTGGGGAATGGTTTGATGTGATAAATTTGCATAGTCTGAAGCACACAAAGGGCTAATTAATTGAAACCCCTACAATGGTCCTGGAAGGCACAACTGTAAAACAAGAGCCACAGGAACTTCACCAAACACACAGCACCCAGAGTGGCAAGAGCTTAATCAAATGTGTTCAAGGTCCACTACTAGGTAACCCAATTGGAGATTTTTATTCTATGCCATAAAACAGCTAACCACCCAATTTCAAAGGTTTATTTGGGTATCTACTGAAAGGTCAAGAAGTTGCTTGTTAACTGTTTACCCCAAATTTTGTCCTGAAAACAGCAAGTTAAATAATGCCTCAGCCCAACGAGGGATCTGTCTGCACCAAAAAATGGTGAATTTTAATATTTGTGCCAGAGCTGCCCAAATTTCTTTTCCGATAAAAGCCTGGGAAGATCACAGACTGATTGCCTTGTGCTAGGCTCCTTTTCTTCCCCTCGCCCTGGGAGCTTTTATTAGAGCAGGATCAAACACAGGAGACACCCCAAGTCAGACCAACAGAACAGGGGGCTGTTTCCACCATCAGATTGGCAGGAAGTGCTTTGAAAAGCACAAAGCGCTATAGAATTTTGAGCTGTTATTAATAATTATCTGCTCCTTAACCTTTTTTTTTTAAGATGGACTCAATTTTTAAAGACTTCCAGACGTAAAAAAGGAAAACAGAAAAATGAAGGCCTGGAGACATTAGCATTTTCACACATGAAGTATTATTCTTTCCTTTCCATGATCTGTTTACAAAAAGCTTCTCCAAAATTCACAACGTGCTTTCTTGACAACAGCTCTATGAAGTAAGAATTCTTTCACAGGTGAGGAAAGCACGGTTTTTTCCCTCTTTCTGGCCAATAATTCATCAAAAAGATTTTTTTTGGAAACAAATGGAGCATTCTTAAGTGCGCTCCCCCCTAAACACCCCCAAGTGTTAACCAGAAGAAGAAAACCCCAAGAAATGGAATTTCTCTTGATCAAGAAGACCCCAAAAGAGCAAAACAATGTCAGCTGAAGGTTGCTGCACTGAACCATCCCAGGGAGAAACTGCTGTCCACATGAGAACATGCACTCATTTACAAACACACAAGCTTCCTTTTCTTGAAGAATTTAAGTGTGGATACTGCAAGAAGGTTTGAACCATCATCTCAGGTCTGCAGCAATCAAAAAGCTTCTGGGTCCCGACAACCAAACCTAAATACAGTTTTTCTCCTCTCAGGCTGCTGTCAGGCTGGCTTCTCAGGTCTGTGACCCGCACGACCTCTGCTGGAGGTGTTAATCCTTTTTCACATGAGAGGCTGAGAAATGGTCTTTCAGAAGTGACATACTGCTTTTTCTCCCTCCTCACATCAAAGGAGTCCAATTTTTTCCTTTCTCATTGCCTCTTCAGCACAGAAAATATGGGAAAATGTGGAAATAGAATAATTTGGTTTGGTTGGCACACAGATGAAACTTTATTTCGGTTCTTCCTTTTCATCCTTTGGGTCAACAGACAAATTCACCAAAGAATTTAAGAAAAAAGTAGAGCAAAAAGTCTGTTTACCTTCTAAATAAATACATCAGCTACTTCGGAAACAAAAGGCTGATAATGTCTTTTTTTTTTTTTGGATACCTTCTCTACCTGCAGAATATATATCACAGCGTGAGAGAAACACATGGCTTAACAGAACAAGCCACTTCAATGTCATTTTATCTCACCCCTCTTCACTTGGTATAGTCTTTAGAACTATAGAACTAACATGCTGATTGATGGGGAAAGTGAGTGAAGAGACACAGGCCACCAAACATCCTGGCCTCACATGCTCCTTTGGCCTGTCATGGCACTGCAATCAGGTAAGTCACATCTCCATTTTAAAGACTTGGAAGGCTGCATGGAAACCTTTAGAGGGAATCAACAGTTCAGAGCTCTAAATACAGTATTTTTTCCCAGCTGAACTAAAAAAAAAGAAAAAAGAGAAAAATATCTTTGTCAAAATAAAATAATAAACACAGCATTGTATGGTGGGGTTGTTTGCGTGTAGTACACCTGGCATCATTACCAATGAACCGGCCTTTACCAGTGTTTTGCATGTTTCCAAAGGATGATTTGCTTGAGAATCTTGAACAAAGTCTCCCCCACTGCACTCTTTCTCAGGCTAACAGCTGATCACACATTTACGCCTGAGATCCATAACTGAACTCATAAAGGCAAGAAGAAACGAGGCTCTTCGGAGCTCTCCGGAAAATCTCTCATCAGAAGATTTAAAGAATGAGAAACGGCTTGCTATAGTTCCTGGATCTAAGAAGTGGGCTGGGAAGGAACACTGCCTTGTGCGAAACCCCTGATCTGCCTTTCTGTTCGACCATAGGACTGTCTTCTGTTGGTTTCTTTAACAGAAATGCTTTCCTTCTACTTTCCTTCATCCCTCAGCTCCCGGATCAATCCTCCTCCATTTCTGAGGTCACAGAAGGTGATTCCGTTTGTATTGTGTCTTCCTACATTTTTAAACGGCTGCTGATAAAACACTTTCGCTCTTTCCCAGCCCAGTAACCACACTGCTCTTTTGCTGATTCCCAGATAACTACTACTCATTCTCTTGCTTCAGTTCACCCACTCCATCTCTCATCTTCAGTCTTTTTCCTTAAGTTTTTCAAAAATAACTTTTACATGCATCTATATTCCTTCCCCCACACATGGAACTATCTGGTTAGATTCCCCTTGACATTGCTTCACGTACCTACACATTATCTTGCCACCCTGCCAATGACTGTGAAACAGAATTGTTGTAAACATGATTTTTTTTTCATTTTTGTAAAACTTGGAGGGAATATAGTTAAGGGGTATGGAAAATAAACAATACAATTTACACTGTCTTGGAATTCAGGAGGAATCTGACAGCAGCTTTATGTTTTACTTTTAAGTGCAAGACATCATTGGGAAATCCAGGGGAGCAGGAAGAGCAGAGGGATATGCACTAACAAAAGAAACATGAAATAAGCTTTAAGAAACAAGCTAACACAAGCTCGAAATGTAGGTCCTTCTAAAATGAACGCTGGGGAAGATCATTCAAATATTCCACAATGAAGGAGGCAAACACTAACTGGATTCACTACAGCCGTTGTTCTGTCTTGTGTGTGGACACATATGTGTGTGTCTGTCAACAAACAGTCCAAAAGACTGCATGGTCAACGACTGCCTAGGTCAGGAGGCTTAACTGGAATGATTACATTGAGTAAATCTTGCCAAAGCCTGGTATTCCAGGCTGAACGCTTCAAAGTAACCACGAATCACTGTACAAAAATCATTTTGTCTTAGGACTCATCTACTATTCTATGAAGATGACCTCAAAATCCTTGTTTGAAGCCCTGGACCTCCTTAGTCCTCTACTTCCAGATGCCTGCTGGGTCTTTCCACTTGGATCTCAGTACATCATATCCAAAAAGACAAATAACAGTAGCTCAGGAGGCAGGAAGGAAGCCTTGAGTCAGGAAGACCTGAGTTCAAGTCCTCCTCCTGACACACAGTGACCATGGGAAATTCACTGCCCAGGGCAACTTTCTAAGACTGGAGTTCCTTGCGTGGAGAATTTTCAACCCAGGGTTTCCTCTATTGATAAAATACCAAGTCCAAACAAAAACCCACTGACTACCAAGGTGTTCCCTAGCTAACACAGACTGGCTCTCCTGACAAAGTGAACTTTAAGTTGCAGTCTCCAAAGTGGGGGCTGTGGAGTGGGGTATGTGATCAACCAATCAGAGGATAGGAAGATGTGTTGCACACCTGGGGGAGGTGTCCCCTCTACTCCCCCATCCTGAAAGGTTAATGATGGGCTTATCTCCTACTCCATCCCTTCAACATTCTCTCACTTGGTTCCCTGTCATAGCAAGTCTCCCTTGGGGGACCCTCTGGGAGATGATTACCTCCCCCAACACAGACACCCACAGGAGCTGGGCAGGCAAAATTCCTCACCCTGCATCCTCCCATCCCAGTACTGCCCCCCACCCCAATTATCCCAACTTCAATAAGTTTCGAATCTACACACACCCACCCACACCCACACATACACACCCACCCACCCACACACCTCCAAATATGCCTTTCTGAAGTAGTAGAGAGCTGAACTTGGAATTTCAAAGATCTGAATTCTAATTCAGCCTCATATACTTACTGGGTATGTGACCCTAGGTAAGTCACTTACCCTCTCATTGCCTTTTGTCCCTATCTGTAAAATGCGGATCATAACATGTTGTACCTACTTCAGTTACTGTGAAAATCCAATGAGACAAGGTACTAAATAAATGTTATTACTACTGCTACTATTCCAGGCTCCCAGGTCTTGACCTCATTATCCATGACTCCAGTGGTCTCTTAATTGCCAAGTCTGATGATCTTCTCGCAGTCCTCACCGCTTCTGACTGGTCTGTAGCACATGACATTTTCTCACCCCATCCTCGGCTTACATGCCCTGTCCTCTCTGGGTTGTCATGCTACTTGTCTCAGAGCTGTCCTCCCTCTTTTTTGTGTGCTTCTTGATTTTCTAATTTCTAAAACACATATTCAGCTCACTAATCTTCTATTTTTTCTATTTTGTTAATGTATGATGTATGGATAGGATTTCCCCCAAGGACTGCTGTAGCCACATCCCAGAAACTTAGGTATGTTGTTTCATCACTCTCACTTTATCATCATTTTCTTGCTTTTCAGTATTTGTTTGCAATAGCTCTGTACCCCACTGCATGGTCAATTTTGTAAAAGTTCCATGTGACAGAGTAATATGTACATTCCTCTGCTGTCCCATTTAGAAGACAGCAAGTCTTTTAACTCTAGTTTCACCAGAAATTTGTTGAGTTCCCTATTTCCCCTTTTCTCTTTCTGCAAAGCTTATCCAAAACGATGTAAGGATACTGAAGTCTCCTGTTGCTGTTGTATTACTGTCTATGTTTTCTTGAAACTCAGATAATGTTTTCTTTATCAATTTGGATGCAAAGGCATATGGAAGATATAAGTTCACTATTGATATTGATTTGTTGCGTAGAGTTTCTTTCAGCATAATATATTGTTTCTTTGTTTTTACCTTTTTATTTTTTGAATGTTTTTGCTTCATCTATCAGATGACATGATGGCAATACCTTTTTTAAAAATCCATTTTATGTACAGTAAATTTTTTCTATTCTGTTTTATTTTGTTAAAAAAGTGTATTTCTCATAAAAAATTTAATTTTTTAATTCAATGTTTACTCTTTTTCATTTATTGGATTGTTTAATCCATTCACATTTAGAATGAGTTTTGTATTTTTTTCTATTTCTAAAATTGGGGACTTTTAAAAGTTTATGATTTTCCCCCTTCTTCTGCTATAAAACCAGTTCCTTCACTTACTTTAAATTTTTTTTAAGAAGTAGCCCTGTTCTCACTGTCTTCTCCTCCCTGAAGCCCTTCCTCTCATTTGTCATCTTTTTCCCTCGGGGTTTTGTTTACTAGTCCCTCTCTCCTGCTTATGTATTTTTCCTCCTCTTCTTTCCTCTCAGTGAGGTAGATTTCCTCTTCAGCTAGCTGAAGTTCCTTAGTTGGTGGGCTTTTCCCCTCATTTTTTTTGTCTTCCTTTTTAAAAGGATTTTTTTTTTCATTCTCTTCATTACCCATCTTCTCTTTCTGTTTATTTTGGACCGGTATTCTTAATTCATGACTCCTACAATCCTCCAGTCTCTCTCTTTTCTCTGTACTCTTCATTCAACAGATCATATTTCTTCCTGGTGCTCCTATTTTTACTATTATCTGTTTATGCTAAAAGTCTCTCATATTTCTTGTCCTAGAATCTTAGGTACTTTCAGCCTTCCCCCTCCCTTGCCCTTATTTTCCTTATGAAGCATTTCTGACTCCCTCCACTTTGATTGTGTTTTCCTTGAGGTTTCAACAGGTCTCAGCTTCCTCCCCACCTGGGAAATTCACAGTTCAACTGGTCTAGATCTCTGCCTCAAATGACTTTTGGATGGTGAGAACTGGCCCCAGCTAGATGCTGTGCTTTCCCCTCAGGTTTGGTAGAGTTCTGCACAGTCTATTACATGTACAATGTATTATCCTGGTGACCTGTCCCACTCCCTCTGTTTTTTAGCTCTCTGGCTAGTCATGGACAGTCCACAGCCTGCTTATCGTGGCACTGGTAGAGGTTGCTTTCCCTGGCACTGCGATGGGTGCTTCCAGGTTTTGGCCCCCAACAGGCTTTGCTACCGAAGGACTATAGCCAAGACAGTTACTGAGGCCTAACAAAAGTTCCAGAGCCTAGAGCCAGGGCTCTATGGCATTGGAAAGGGGAAGTAGTGGGGAGGAGAATCAGGGTGTAGGGAAGAGTTCTGATGTAAGGTTCAGTTGTACCTTGGGTCTGCTAGTGCAGCCTTGTAGTATGGAAGGGGTGCTGCGTGAGCTCCAGGTAAACAAGCACCAGTTTATGGGTTTTGGAGTTTGGTTTTTTCCTTTTGGATTCTTGCTGTCTTAGACCATGGAAACAGCTGAAGTTGCTAATACAGTAAATTTCTGACCAGTCAACTGCTCAGTCAACTCCAATATTTCCCATGACTGTGGGATCAAATTTATTTCATCCTTGTAAAATTTTCATTTTGCATAGGTTTTATAATACACATAATAATAATAATTTAAGAATGAGTAAATATATACATTGGGAACGCATCATGCTCAAAAATTTCTAGTTGGGAAAGTGTAATCCAAAAAGTTTGGAGGCCACTGATTTAAATGATTATTTAAATCACTAATTGGAGAATTTAGTTCCAATCACTTACCAAGAACATTTGATTTTAATCACTGTTTTCTACCAAGATTATGTTCTTGTTGATCATTATAAAATATACATTTTTATTATAAAATTATAAAAGACATCCTTCCCAAACATCTACAGATATTTCACTATTATTTTAAACAACGTGTCCATTAACACAACTCATCATTTTTTTCCCTTTCCCAACTGTTAGACATCTAAGAGTGGTACCACCACTTTCCAGTCTACTGTACCAGAAAAATTAGAGCCTTTTCCAAAAAGCATTGACATTATTTCATCTGCAATAACTTAACCTAAGCTTTCTTAGAGCAGATGCTGGGCTTTCTCCTTCCCCCTACCACCCACCCCAGTCTCTGTAGCCCCAGGTCTTAGCACAGTGCCTGGCAAGCAGTGAACACTTAACAAATGTTTGTTGACTTGATTTGGTGAATTTTGAATATCAGAGAGATAATTCATTAGAAGAACAATCTGTTGTGGATGGAAACAAAGAAACAAAAGATCCGCACCCCTAATAAGCTTATGATCTGGTTTTCTTGATATCACAAAAAAAATAAGTTAATATAACATATTATATGCATTTAATTGGAAAGCCACCAAAAATGGGCACTTAAATTCATTTCATTTTCAATGAATGTTCATATAGCACTATATACAAGTCTACACAAGACTGGCACCTAGTAGGTGCTTAATAAATGCTTGTTGACCTACAAAGTCACTGTGAGTAGACACAAAGAAATATGACAAGGCTCCTACCATAAATGGGATTATAATTCAGTTAACTAAGTAAAACAATAAGCTTTTAGTTTCTGAATATTTTACTGCAGCAATCAACATACATAATAATTTTTAAAAAACATATATTTTTGAATTTTTAGCTATTTTAGTTTATATACAAAATCTATGTATCAAACTAGATTGAGAGGTGAGGTGAGGCTGGCTAGGACTAGGTCTCTATAACACAGTCAAGTTTTACATGTAACTAGGAGAAGAGTATGTCTAAAGTGGAGTTCCCCCTGTGCCTTCACCCACCATTTCACAAAAGCTCGGTTACCTGCCTTTTTACCCCCTTCCAATAAATCTGATGAAGTTGTCATGGAAGACTAACAAGGGAATCCAGATTAATCAGAGGATTTTTACCCTTGGATTAAAAGCCATCTGGAGAAGGAAAACTAGAAGACAAACTCCTTAGTACAAGTGAAAGGTTATCAAAACCCAAGAGAATGTCTTTCATTTGGTTCCACAGAGATGTACCAGTTACCCTCCCCCTAAAACAAAGTATGTCTGTGAGACTCTCTTCCTTTAGAGATTCTTTGCAAGATAGGGAAGGCAGAGAAGGCCTCTGTCAATGAGCCTTCATCCGTTTCCTCAGCCCAGCCGAGCCATGGCTAGGGCCCCAAGGCATGCTGGTCTTTCCCTCCAGAGTTGTAGTTTGAGCTATGTCTGGGTCAGGGTGGAGCACAGGAAGAAGGCTGGCTTTGGAGTCAAGAAGATCTCACGTCCTGATCCTGCCTTAGTCACTGACTAGCTATGTGACCCTCAGAGATGGCATTCCACCTGCTGTCTGCCTCTTGTCTGTACCTAGCTAGTGAGATACTGTTCTCCCCATTACAACGGCAGCTCTATGAGGGCAGTAACAGGGCTTTTGATTTTCTTTGCATCATCAGCACTTAGGCAGTGCTTGGAACACAGTAAACACTGACCGACTGACCAGAACTGGACAAATCCCTTCACCTCTAGGAGAGTCTCATTTTTTCACCTGTAAAATGGGTATAATATTACCTATACAAACGATATGAAGTGCTGTACAACTCTGGCCCCCCCAATGTAAATGTCATTATTATTATCAATGGAACTTATTCAATCATCAGAACACAACTGCCTAACTTATGGCATGTTCCTGACCTTATCCTAACTGTGAGAAGCCAGACAGATGCTACGTCATTTAATATGCTCCACTAATTAATGTTGTTAGGGTCTGTTTTTGAGAAATTTGTGGTTTCTGCTGTTTTTCTGTCCATTCTGTTTACTCCTTTGGGAGTAAATTGCCATTTCCTAAAATGCAGTTGCTTTAGGCAATCAGGGTGGTTTATGTTATAATCCTTTGGATACAAAGGACAATGATGATGCTCTGAGGTGTAAATAGGAATATCTACTTATGAGTCAGGGAGGGAGAGCAGTCTGAACTGTGGACATGGGAGAAAAGAGGAAACTCAGGTCAGAAAACCGAAATATGATTTTGAGAACTTTAGTCATTTGTTCAAGGTAGTCAGGGGGGAGGGAAATAGGTCAGGTTCTAAAAAGATGAGGATCATTCTGGGTTACAAGAATATACAGAAACATTCCCTTAACAGTAATGAAACAAAAGACCAGGAATATACACATGACATGATTTACTGCCCATCAGCTGGGTCAGTCTTGGGTTTGAAAGCACTTCGGGAATATGCAACAGTCACACCATTCAGTGTCTTAGAAAAAGATTAATGTGAGAACACATCTTTTCGGTAACAAAATAAATGACTAAAAAATTCATTTTAAAGAGGACAGATATAAAAGTACTTACCGGGCAGGCAGAAATCTATTTTCAACAAGTTCATTTTGTAAGTTTTTTAAAGAATGCAGTTTACCTTTCTGTCCATGGCGACTACTGAATTTGTCTCCAATTTCTGGACGTCTCGTCTGTCTTAACAGCATTTTGATGAGAAAAGCATCCTCTGCATTTGAGGATATCATTACTTTTTCGATGTAGGAATCTGTCGCACCTTTGTAACTAAGGAAAAGAGAGAAATAAAATGCCTTCTCACGCTAACTTCCAGAGCACCAAACAGAGCCCACCTGGCCTCTTCCCTTCCCCATCAACAAGTTCAAGTCACGATGACTCTTACAACCTCCACAGACCCAGTCTCCCCCAGACACACAGCATTCCTTTCCTCTTAGGCTACTCTGTCTCTCCCAAAGACGTTTTCAAACAGATTTCATTCTTCCCCCAATGAGTCTTCTGGGAACTGACCCGATCCCTTTGGGGCGCTCTCAATAAGGTTCTCATCATCCTAAGAGCAGCAGTTTGCTGTTAAGAGTGTCTTTGAAGCCAAAGGTAACGTGGAATTCTGGCTTTTAAAAAACAGAGCGTCCCAACAGCTTACAGAATGCTTCATGGTGTCTTCTGTGCAGTCCGAAGTACTGTCTTTATTTTAACTGAGGCATGGAGACATGCGCTATCATCTCCAAATGCCTCTCCTGATGTATAAATAACTCACTCAAAGCCACAAAAGAGAAAACACAGAAGCTGAGCATGAGCACGTGATGATTTCTTTAGATAAAGCATTTATAGACTCTATGTCCCAACAGCAGTAATCAATCCTCCATTAAGTACCTACTATGTGCTAGGTACTGTGTGTGTGTCCTCTTTAAAATGAATGCATACTTAAATCCTAGAAGTTAACTTTACTTTCTAAAAATTTATACTGATAAGCTTTATTTTGCTAGCCTAAGAATGACAGCCTCAACTACCAAATAATTTCTGCATAAAATATAACTTCCCAAAGAGTAGAGCAAAGTAGTACAAGAGCCAGCATGTAATTCTAGTTTTGTTTTTCCGGAAGAACAGAAGTTGCATTTCCACATGCTCCATCCCTCCTGTCTTTCCTTAGCTCTGCTGAAGTACGTTGTAAAGAGACCTGGTGGGGCATGTGCAGGGTCCAGTGTGCTTCTCTCCCCACTCCCCACCTCGAGACAACACACACATACACACACACACACACGGACACAGACACAGGCACACACAGGCACACACACCACACACACCCAGACACACACACACAGACAAAGACACAAGCACACAGACACACCACACATACAGATTCCGATATACACACCACACAGACACATACATGTACACACGCATACACACAAACACACAGACACACACACATATACACACCTCTCTCAGACCACTAAAAGCCTGCTCATCCTTTAAGGCCCAGTTCCAATGGCCTTTCTTCTCCCTTGGACCTCTGTGCCTCTCCTATGGACTCAGCATGCACTATTTTGTATCAGACAGGTGTGTGCGTGTGTGTGCATGTGTGTCTGCGTGTGTGTGCATGCATGTGTGCATGCATGCGCGCATGCAGGGACAATACACACACCACATCTTTACCTCTCTTTAGCACTGGTCTGTGCACAGTGAGCACTGGGGGCTCAGGATCCCACCACCAAGTCATCCCATGAGGATTATACCAGAACCCAAGAGTGACTGCTTCTGTTTTCCCTTTGCCCCCAAAGCCTGACCCCTACAACTCTTCCTTTCTTTGCCTTCTTGCCAAGACGGTGGCACACGGACACTTACGTTATTGGGACATCTTTATACTGCGGCTGCTGAGGAACGCTGCTCCCCTCCAGGGGAATCTGGGTGACTGTCGGCATCGACTTGTTCACAAGTACTTGCTTGTTTTCAACCTTCTCACCTAAGAAAACCAGAATAATGTTAAGCTTGCATCCCACCTTCTTGAAAATGCAGAGGTCAGTGAAACAGGAAGTTCTGGTCAGACTAGCTAATGTAAGGAAGGAGATTCCACAAATGGGTCTGACCCAAGGGGTTGTGCTTGTCATCCTACTGTTCTAACAATGAATTAGGATAAAAAGTACAGGATCTCACACACACACAGTAGCAATTCTCAGTCAAAGGATTCAAGGCTATATTAAACAGTACTGTCATTTAGTGGTGCAGTGCATACCGCGTTGAAGCCAGGAAGATGCATCTCTGGCCTCAGACACTTCCTAGTTGTGTGACCCTGGGCAAGTCACTTCACTCTTATTGCCTCAGTTTCCTCATCTGGAGAAGGAAATGGCAAAACACTCCAGCATCTTTGCCAAGAAAACCCCAAATGTGGTCAATGAAGAGTCCAACATGACTAAAACTGACTGACCAACAGCAGCTGTTCAGTAAAGGAAGACAAAGCAGCCTTCAGTGGTTCCAAACCTGATGGCGAATGATAAGAATGATGCTATTTCTTCAGATAACAGCAATCCAGTAAAGGCAACTTAGAGCATATCAGCAAAACAAAAGGATTTTCTTCTACCAGCATGTCCCAGTTTTGTTTTCAGACCAAGAAAACGCTTTTGCTTTTTCTTTGTGCAGGGATCATTTATCAGTCACACATGTGTTTCCTGTGGTGCTCTCTTCAGTCCCACTTCCCAGGACCAGGGCCTACAGAGGACCCTCCCCCTCTATGCACGGTTCCAGGTTCGGGGTTCCAGGTTCAAGTCTGGGCTGCTTGTCACTGTCGTACTAAAGCTGGTCATTACATCATGATGGATCTGCCATAGCCTTAGACTGGAGAGCGGGAAGGGACTTTCCAATCCAACTTTCAAATCATGAAACAGTCACATGCCATTAGAATCTGATGCGGTCAACTTATGGTACATTATAAATCCTAATGGTATATAAATCCTAATACCACTGTCTACTCAAACACACCTCTTCACAGAGAAGTTCACTTCCCAAACCTTTAACCTCCCCGCTCCTCTCCACCCACAGCATGAATCCTCAATTAAAATTTAGCAGCAGACAGGACATGACCTTGTCCTTTTTCACTGGAGAAGTGCCAGGCCTTCTCCATGGGGACATGAGAAGTTAAGCAATCTGCCTTAGACCAAAAAGGTGGTAGAAGGGCAGCCTAGCACAGTCTTGCCTCTGACCTGTACTGTGCAACCCTGCGTATACTAGTATGGGACAAGCGTCCCATCAGCATACATGAGAAAAAGCATTTCCAAAGTGACTCTTACCTGGAGAACAAATGCCATCTGCATCCAAAATTTCATGCCGCCAGATTGGCTTCCTTGTTGCTGCATCCAGCATCGGTCCCATCACCTTATCAAAAGTTTGATTGGTATATCGTTTCAACGTGCACTTGGCATTTTTATACACAAGGCATCGTCCAAAGCCTAAAATGAAACACAGTCAGGTATGAGAACCACCCTTCACACCACCCTCAGAGGAAAGCCTAGTTTATAATGTAGATAACCACCTGACCTGTGGGAAGCAACTGGGAAGACAGGATAAAAAGTGACCCTAGAGTTTAATCAGATCCAAAGACAGCATTTCCAACCTGGAAATGATCTCCATGCTGGTTCAGTTCACATGCCTCATTTTGCACACATGGGGATCACTAGTCAGAGGTCAAGACACAAGTGCCCTGTCTTGAGCCTAGGGCTCCTCCCACCATATGATACGGCCTCTGAGCACAGCCCAGCCCTGTCACCCTCCCTTGGAAGAAGCACGTTCATTACAGGGTAGGACTTTTTCTGATCCAGATGAGGCAAAGGAACTCTACCCTCCTACTCCTACACTCTCAAAGACTCTAGGAGTCCTTTTTGGGGAGATGAAGTTAATTCCCTCCTAGAACATGAGCTCTTTGGGGCAGGGACTGTCTTGTTCTCCTACTTGCTTCCCCAATGTTTATCATAGCACTTTATACCTAGTAAATGCTTCGCCCCTCCATCCCTTCATTCCAGCCCCAGTCTTGCTACGACAAGGCCCTCACGGTGAGGAGGCGGGGTGCGATGTTTCAGCATTTCACCGGTTTAACGACTTCACCTGCATGACCTCTCATCTCATGCTGCATCCATCAGTAAACCTCACCACCACAAGGAGTTCTGACTTGTAGCTGTTAACATTATCAGGGTAGTCAGCCCTTTGGCTGCCCATTTGTGACATGTCCCTTTCTGGGCATCCACAGCCTCAATGACAACTTTCATGACACTGCCAACACATGCCCCTTTGCTGTGATACGGGGCAGCCACACCAAGGCCTTACAGGTGCTACCTGAGACATGCAAGTCCTGGGAGGCTCTACTAGTCTGGGGAGGTTTCCAGCTCAGCAGGTGCTGGCCAGACCAGGGAGGCCTGTAGAGAAAGGCCCATCCCCAGTGGGCTGGCCTACAGACCACATAACAACGTATGACGAGTCTCGGGCTTATGCAGGCCCACTTTTCCCCTTCACACTGATGAGAATGGAGACAGAATGCTACCTTAAGAGTAAGTAAGTTTTAGTTAACAGACGACCAGAAAATGAGACGCACTGACTGTCTGGAGACTAACTAGGAGAAACACAAGGCGTACTTGAAATATCTGGGGAGGGAGAAGATGTAACCATTGGCTCCAACTGGATTCATCAAGCACATTTTCACCCAAAACACTGCTCCTCAAGACACTCACAAGATTCCAGAGCTTCAAAATCTGGGCTGCTGTTTATTTCTTTGCCAAATTTACTTTTAACTTGATATACTCTGTAATTAAATTTATTTCAATAAACATTTATTGAGTACCCACTTTGTGTGAAGCATAATATATACTGGAGACTAAAATGAAATGAATGGTCCTTTGACCTCTATAATCTGTTTACGGGAAAAATATCTTTCCAAGATATACTAATATGTCAGAAGAAATTTAAATAAGAAAATATTTCAACATTAGAAATGAGCTTTATAATTGGCGAAATAAAAGTCGGTTCTGAAAATACTTACCTAAAGTCCAACTTCTCTGCAAAACCTGGGAATGGGTAAGAAAGGCTAAATAAAAATGAAAGCAAGTGTCTAAACAGCCCCCAGACCAGCAGATTAAGCAAATCCGAAGCAGCCAGTGACACAAAGAAGAACACTTCAGGGCCTCACATCACTGCATTTTTCACTGTCCTCCACTGTGAACCCCAGGACAACACTGCCTGGCAGTACTGAGCCTAGACGGGAGCTCCAGCTCCTTGGGAGAGCATTACAGGATCTACTAATGGCTTGCAATGTAACTAACAGCAATGGATACTAGTGTAACAGAATATTGTCAAGGTAGGATTCTCTTCTAAGTGTAAATTATCATTTTATTCACAGGTGGTTGCTGTAAAGTCAGGGGCAGCAATCCTAAGTCATTAAAGGCGCTGCACAGTTTCTGACAGACATCACAAAGTCTTCAGGTTTCCACATAAACGTTACCAGTTAATCAGAAAGGAAAACATCTAGTTTTAAAGTATGGTTGTTGTCGTTTGGGGAGAAAAAGAAGCATAAATTAAGTGCAGCCGACATTAATGCCAAAGACACATGTCTAGCAGTACTGTTACTGCTGCCTAGCAACTAGCAGGAGGGTGGGGAAAGCCCAGTGGGCAATGCCAAGGAAGGCAAATGATGTGGAGAGATCGGGAATAAAGAGATCAGTTTTCATTTCACATTTCAGTTCACAGTCAGCTCCCCACAAATTCAGAGAAAAGAATTCCTTATTATGACTGTCCTTACACTGTTCATCATCTCATTGAACAAAGTTTACTGTGCATTACTGGGATGATATACCCAACAACACCCAAAGTCCCATGCAAACACATGACCTTTGAGGTCCCAAATCACCACTGCCTCAGTCAGCAGATTTAGTCATAACAAACCAGACTGATTTTAAGACCAATATCAGCAAAATGCCTGAGACTGATCTGAGACTGCTCTTATGATATGTTAACATCCAAGTTACTGTTGGTGTAAAAGAGTAAAGGTTCTGCCACTAGGCTAGAAATCTGTTGTATCTAATGTCAACAGAAAACCTTAATCCTACACAGGCTTGTGTTTGGGTAACAGAAGTCAGCCAGGAATTTCAAACAACTGCTGTACTCAACAACTACAGATTGACTGAAGCCTTCTCCCTAGCCTGGACCGCCACATTCTGCAGAGAGCATTTTCACCTCCATGATCTCAATTATACAAAGGTGCTCTGAAGCAGAAGGCAGCCCCATCTTACAGACTCAGAGATGGCCATGCTGAGGCAGGTCCCCCTGTCCAGAAGTGATAGCTCTGTGCCTGGAAGCTGGCCCTTCTGGCTCCTCGTCCAGTCCAGTGTCCTTCCCACTCCGCCATGCAGTCTTTGATAAATCGAGAGTCTAGACACACTCAGGCAGCGTGTACGTGCGTGCGTGTGGAGATGTGTTCTAAGAATCTACTGGCCTCCCCTACCACGCTTGCTTCTTACCTCTGTCCAGGGAGGCCTTGTTGAGGACTAACGCATCTTCAATATCGTAGCCGCTATAGCTCATCACGGCAACCGTGGCATTCTGCCCAGCTGGGAGCTTCTCAAATTCTATCAGTTCAATGGTTTTTGTTTTAACCATGGGCTTTTGTGGATAGGCTAGTAGGTACATGAGAGTATCAATTCTGTTCCGTTGATTATATCCAATAGTACCTTTATTGGTAATGGGGGAAGGAAAAAACAACACTTATTTTAGTATTCGAAATAACTGGTCAATAACAGAGATGATTAAAAATGCATTTCATTTATTCATTCCACAAACATTTATTCAGCGTCGACTGTAAGCAGAAATCTGTGCTAGGTGTAACATTCTCTACAGGGATGAGTAAGATTTCATCCTTGCCCTCAAGACAGGTAAAAACTGGTATAAGGGTGAATTCAGGAAAGAAAAGGATTGCTTTGAGCCTAGGGGGATGGGAGGAGAGGCATCTGAAAAAGGTCACTGCAAAAGTCAGAAAACTTTCACAAATATAAATGGTAAAACACAGTCTGTAAAGCTAATAATACACTTCTGCACATTTTGTTCAACGGCATTGAAAAGCCAAGAAACCCAAATTAATCTTTAACTCATTGGAACCGTACAGTAATATCTTGAGGAATTTGAGATTTGGGAAAAACATACATATATATACCTATACATACATACATACATACATACATACACATACACAATGACCTTTTTGAAAAAACAACAACATGGAAATGTTATGATCAGCAGAGGGCAAAAAAAATAATGGGGAGATAGAAGGAAAAACACAGAAAGAAAAGAAGAAACAAGTGTTGAAATAGTCTTCCATTTCAGCACTTGGTGCTGGACAACAAAAAGCTCCACTGTGGAGCACGGTCCACTGTGTCCTTTCCTGAGCTTCTCCTAGTCATGGCACTTTTGGAGTCCCACCTCAGCTCTCAGGCCTTCTGACCGGTGCCTGAAGAGGTCCCAGGCAGAGTGTGAGCAGAGCCGTTGGCCAATGAACCCCATCTCTGCAGCTACCTCTTTTCTCCTCTCAGTAGGATTATTTGCCTTACCAAGTAAAAGTACTTTATTTTTAGCCCAAGGAATTGAAAGAAAGGAGCCTGAATTCTAGTCTAGACATACAATAAATATTCCACGTAACTCGGAGGAATCCCAAATCTGAGCCAGATGGTTCTAGATTAGGGTCTGAAATATGTTCTACTCCTCCCATGTCACTTATCTGACCTCCCCCCATAAAATTTTTTGTTTCAAAAGGCCAAGAAGAGAAGGCAGGTGGGATAAAAATCAGACAAGAAATAATGACTAGTACTTATGTGAACTAGAACCTCATTAATGTTCTTCACCCTAAAGTGATCCAGCACAGATGCAGGGATCCTACATTAATTTTATTTCCACAAAATAATATTTGTAAACTAGTAAGACATGCTGAAGTTGCATATCGTAACCTCCTACCTCAGCATGTAGAATCTCTAAGCTCTTAACACACAGGAATTAATTTTGTTGCGAATGTTAGTTCTGAATCTGGAAGAAAACCATCATACAGAGGAGAATAAAGGACTATCACTGTAAAGACACCATCAGATCTTTGAAAGCTGTCAGGAATTCCAAGGTACTCTGCCCAACCACATGGATTTATTCCAGTAACTCTGGCTAAATCTCCAAGGCTGGTCTGAAAACCAAGAGCCACCTGAGGCTTACCGAGTTTGCTCTATAAATCACCAATTAATGTATGTTGATATGGCATCACAAAGGGGGTGATCTAGTGTGGCACTGAAACCTTCATTGTGCAGTAACAGAATTACTGCTGTGAGGCCTGTGGTAAAAGTTCACTCACAGTAAGTGTGTCCTTTTACGTGGGATCACCGAAAATTTATGGGCAGATTTCGCCTCCAATTGTGAGCCTTTCCCCAGCTTGAGACGAGGATTGAGGCAATGTCCCACCAGGCTGCCAAAAATGTCTTCTGAAGTCCCAGAAGGCATAACTAAGTGACAGGGAAACACAAATGGCTGAGCAGAGAAACCATGGCCCCAGCGACTGGATCCTGCCATAAATTGTACTATCTCGCCTGGTGCGATCACAGTTTTCAGTCATTACAAGGGACCATTGACCAAACCAAACACTAAAAAGAGTGAAGACGTGTTTTGTGTTTATGACCTCATGGTCATTTTCCCATTCAAGTCTTTTAATAACTTGGGTAGTTTTTTAAAAATAGGATTAAACATTTATTGAAAGTTAAAAAGTATTTATTAATGTAATATCTGCATCCCATCAATTCTGCTTCAATAGGACTGGGTAATAAAGGAATGGACTTCAATGGTCACTTTAAACACCATGTTATACACCTCCCCCTCCCAAGACTCTCTTTGTCATTATCTAATTTGCAAAAAATTGCTTCTCTACAATTTTGTAAATGTTAAAAATCATAAAAGGCAAAGTGTCTATGTCAATGGCAAGTTATTCCAAAACATCCATCATCTAAGAATTCAATATTGGAATGCAGCGCCTATACGAGGGTGACTTCATAGCAAAGATTTAGACGTCACGATCTGAGCACACCGTCCCTGGAGCTCTTGGAATGTGGACAGCTGAAGCCACATTCTCCTCCCTCCTCCCCTGATTATTTACAAAAGTTTCAGTATATTCACTTTACATGCGGCATGCCAAGGACACCGGTGCAGGGAGCTCCTAGCAGGGAATGCAGCATGGCTCAGTGGACGGAGCACTGGACAAGGAATCTGGAGCAGCAGAGTTTAAATTCCACCTCTGGGGAATTGAGTTAATTATTTAGTCTCAGCTTCCTCTTCTATATAATGAAGATAAAAATGGTGTCTATGTGAGAAGGCAGTTAAAACTCTATGTAAATATAGATGACAACCAGTGTAAACAAATCTTACAAGATTGCCAGAAGCTCAAGAGGTTGCTGACTTGCCCAAGATCATACAAACAGCCAACAGCAGAGTCTTTCAGATGCCAAGTCTAGTATTCTATGCATTAAGTCAATCTGCCCTGTATGTGTGACCTAGTGTGTACAAGAAGCATGGAGGAAGTGCCTACTATGTGAAACACTGTGCTGCATGCTAGGAAAGATGAAGGATCCAGACCAGGCCCCTGCTTAAGGAGGTCTCTTTTGGTCAAACAGGGACCTCAAGTCACAGCACAAACAAGAAAAGGTGAGATGACAGGACAAGGGCATCAGCATATCATGGCAAGTCTAAGGGGGAAGTTCGTTACCATCAATGCACATGGGATCCATCAGGAGGATTAAGAACTCCTTTCAGAAGCAGAGGGTACATCAAGGTAGGAGGGAGGAGAGGAGGAGGCTGAGGTGGTTTGGCAAATTCACACAGAGAAAAATGAGATGAAGTGATAATCAGGCAACAATTCTCTCTCTCTTTCTCTCCTCCATTCCTCCTTTCTCTCTCCCCACCTAGCTGTCTGCTCCTCTCTCTCCCCCTATCTTCTCTCCCTCCCTCTTGCTATCTGTCCCCTCTCTCTCTCTGTCTTCATGTCTCTGTCTCCCACCCCCTAGTACTCGCTTAAGCCATAGAATTCATGAGGAAACCAAGCTTGGGCCACATTTGGGGAAAAAAAAGGCCTAGCAATCAGTCTGTGAGACAAGGAGAAGTGATGCATATTCATCACTAAAGCTGATGGCGCAGCATGATCCTTTTAAGTAATTACTAAAGTAGACAGGGTAGGAGACGTGAGCCTGGCCGCCCTGCCCAGCACTACTTCTGTAGCTGCATCTGGAGAGGATACCCATTTGCTCATGTTTACCCGACTCGTTCTTCTCATCACGTTCTTTGAGGAAGAAGTTATCCTTGTAACACAATAACAGAGTGAGTGAAAGCTAAGCAAAGTTGGTACCCACTGCTCAAATGATAACTCACTGGTTGGGCAGGAAATCAGATGGAAAAAAGTCACAAATCTCTGCTTGCCACAGTTTCCTCAACTGTAAAAGGGGGTAATAATGCTACCTATTTCATAAGGTTGATGTGGAGATCCAATGAAATAGACAATACTTACAAAGCATTTAGCAAGGTACCTGGCACACAGTAGGTGCTATATAAATACGCTCTTAATACTGTTTAAAAAAATCCAGCTTTCATTCATTCACTTCATTGCAAAAAAGAAGGTGCTTTGACACCAAAACAATTCAGATCAGCTTTCTTCCCACATGTGTGGAGTAGCAAATCAGAAACAAAAGTAGATTTCCATCAATGACAAAACCAATCACAGGATATTAATGTAGCAGGATGTTACTGTGTCATGTAAAACAAGGGACAGGAAGAATTCAGAGAAGCATGGGAAAGTTTACATGAACTGAGCCAGATCAAAGGAAACAATGGATACAGAAAAATCACCACACCACTGACTGCTGATTAGCAATGACCAATCTTGGTCCTGGAAATACATATATATGCCTTCTCTCTTCACTTTAGAAATAGAGCACTGGTGGGGTAGGGAATATATATATATGGTGTCCCAAAGGTCTTCACTGCAATCTTAAGCTCTTAAAACTTAAGACTTTATTAAGACTTAAGCTTTAATAGCAGACTGTACTATGCTTTTGGCACACCCTGTCCTATCAATACCCTGAGATGCAGTCAGTGGTTTGCTGAACTACTTCTTCCTCTCTTTTTAAATTTTTGGCAAAAGAGACGATTCCCTGGTAGGGAAAGGGAAGATGGTGGAAAGTCTATGAATGTGATGTTAAAAAAAGTGAGAGAAGGAGCCTTGGCCATAGCCTCTTTCTTCACCTACCTCCCTATCAATGTTGCTGTTCTAAATTACTGTTTCTCACCACTAGATGGTCAAGATTGGACTCTCTGAAATCGAGAGAATCAAATTTCTATAAGCTGTCAGACAGGACTGCTACTAAGCAGTGGAAGGTGATTTCTCCCCAGAAACACTGTGTAATTAACATTCAGTGAAACTGGGTCAAAGAGTTGCATTTGCCACATTACAGAAAACATAATCAGAATGGCAGCAAATGAGGTCTTCTTGTCCCAAAAAATGACCACCATGATCCAAAATAAACCAAACAAACCAGCTATGATATTTAGTTTATTTTTCAGTTATTATTCATTTAATTGTTAAATGGGATAGAATGCAAGTTTTCTACCCTAGCCATCCACAGAAATAAGCACCTTCATTCAAGCTTCAAAGGGAGGAGAGGACTCGAGAGGCCAGCCCCTTGGCTGCCTCCTAGGTTGCTTCCTTCTGTCCCCCAGCTCTCCCTTACCTTTTCAATTTTTAATACAGACTGGCTTCAGCCTTTTTGCAGCTATTTCTGTGTCCAGAGTGAAATATGGCCATGTCATGCGCCAACTTATAAAATGTAGTTTTATCTCAGGGATTTTCTTTAGAGTCGTCAGGTGTTCAGTAACAACAAGTAGAAACAAAAGCTTTTTTTTTTTTTTTTTTTTTTTACTGCTAAAGATATTCAGTGGCTTTTGTCTTCCTAGCGTCAGCAGTAACGTCAGAAGAGTGTATCCAAGGAGCTAAATGTGCAGGACCCAGGGTCAATGCAGCTGAATACACCAACCTCAGAAAACACAGACAATGAATTGCAAATGACACTCAAAACAAAACCAGAAAAAAACCCTTCACACAGCAAACTACAAAAGAACTCCACAGACACTGAATTGGCTTTCTGTACACAGTGATCCTGCTTAGCTGTGTGCGGTAACTAGCCCAGCATCCACATACTGCTCAGTCACAAAACAAAGATTTAGGCTTCGGGGAGACAACTGTAAGGATACAAGTGTTGTGTTTTTACTTCAAGTATCTTCTTTAAATTTTGTTTTTAAGGAACCACAAGGTAGAGGATGTCTTTCCCCTTGCCCTACCCCTTTGGGGACATTTTCTCAGACATCTGAAAAGGCAGAATCAGTGATGAGGTGATTCCTCCCTCCTTAATTCTGCAGGAGGTCTCGCACAAAAGGTGTATTGTTCCGGGCAGAATTCACATCCCAGAACAAAATGGTTTGGTTAACCCAATAGAAGAGATAGGCCTTTCATGACATGTAGGGCTCACTACTGTATATTTCAACTTGTTAGCAAGTCAGAAACACAAAATGGGAAACCAGCCTCATTGCTGCTGAAGGATGAATGGGAAAGACAAATTGATGAGCTGCCATTGAGTTTTTTTCCTTTGGGAGTGATTGTGAATTGACAAGGCATTACATCATTCAGGTAAATGATAGACAGCAGCATCCTGGGGATACTGAACAGAAGAAAATCCAGGATGGAATCTGGAACTCCTTCATTATACAAACAACACTCAGTTTACAATTCTAAAAAATATTGGAGAATTGAATCTCCTAGTTGTTTCCTAAAGGTGATGCCTCTACCTTCCCTTAACCATTTTCAATTTTCTTCTAAAGGATTCCCCATCAATTATATTTCAAAGCAGGAAACTTCTTAAGAAGATCTGTGATTTCAATATCACTGTGGACATTTTCCCCATGCCTAATCATCTTCAGGGGCCATAGGCAAAAATTCCACCACCTGATGATGGTCAGCTTTCTGGCAGGGCGCTTTTTTTTTTTTTCAATTGAGCCTAGCTGGTACTTGGCTGAAAGATGCAAAGTCCATGGCTTGGTCCAAATTCCAAACTTTTGCTGCCCAACAGGATGAAAACCCTTGTGCTCCACTGGGAGAGCCTTCAATAACCCAGAATCAGGACAAAAAAGCGCAGGCTTCACCTCTGCACTCAGAAGAGAGACATCAGAGCGGAATGGAGGTGGGGGATGGAAGAAGCAACAGAAATACAAAAGCCACATGGGTTGTTTACCAGAATGTCAGTGACTTAAGACCGTGGCGCCACACAGCAGAAACTTAACAGGGATGGCCAACTTCGAGGGTCTGAGTCTGAGCCAAGACTGGGCTTTTTTGTTTTGTTTTTTGGAAGGACTTTGTCAGTGGTGAGGGTCTTCATGGATTAGAGGATCGCAGACTCAAAGCTGCATGGGAGAGCCCCATGTGTCATCTAGTCCAACAACCTCAGATGAAGAAACTGCAGTCCAGACAGGATGAGATTCACCCAAGGTCATAGGGATACTACTGAACAGCACAACCAGGATTTGAACCCAGGTCTTCTCACATCAAGCCTTGTAATCATTCCCCTCCACCATGGACCTTGATGAATTACAGAATTAAAAAAGACTCCACCACCCTCTTCCCCAGGCCACATCTTGTTCAGCTCAAACGTCCAAGTGGCAGCAGGAACATGGCGCATATGTGTTAAACATGAGAAAATGGGAAGACAATTCAAGTCTCATTTCCTTTTCGAAAGTAAATAATCTACTTTTATAATAATCTCAGTGTTTCATTGTTCCTGAGGTTAAAAAAGAACTAGGAAGCTCACTAACTACAGCCAAAATGAATAAATAAATGAGGTGGATGCTGAGTGCCACTTAATGCCTCACCTGGGCCTGAGGCACCAACCACAAATCAATCAACAACCACTTAGCAGGTACCCAGTGTGGGCCAGGCCTGACTACCTACCCTGCTCACCTCCACCATTCTATTTTCTTCTCTCTTTCTCCTTCCCTTCCTCTTTGGGAAGCAAAGTGGTGGATAGAACAGGGGGCCTGGAATCAGGAAGATCGGAGTTCAAGTCTAGCCTCAGATACTTACTGGCCCGGTAACTCTGGGCAAGTCACTTAACCTCTGCTTGCCTCAGTTTCTTCAACTATAAAACAGGGATCATAACAGCACCTCCCCTCCAATCTCCCAGGGTTTTTGCACGGAACAAATGAGATATTTGTAAAGAACTGGCACCCAGTAGGCGTTTTAAAGATAGTTTCATTCCTTTTCTACTCTCCTTTTCCTTCATTCCTTTTCTCTTGTTTATGCCTTCAGGTATACCAGTGGGGGCCCCAATGCTTAACTCTATTGGTAGCTCTCCAGAATGCAGGAGATTGCAGATTTTTCTGGTAAAGAAATGAAATTACTAGTGAAATGAGAAGAAATGACAAGGATTTTTTAAAATATTTGAAATTATTTTAGTGCCACTCCAAAGTGCAAGAAGAAAAAGCTTACCCATGGCTTGCTTCCCCATAGCACACTGGTAAGTGTTCCTGGGGGACTGGTTATGATGAGGGTATGGAATAAGCCCAGCACAGACACCAAGAAGTGTGAAGGGTTCAATCTCCAAGTGGGTGGTATCCCTAAAAATAAAAAAATAGATAAACAAATAAATGAACAAATAAATAAGAGTACTTAGGCAAGAAAATACCATTCTTTTCTTCTATTCAGTTAAATACTATAGAAAATACAGGCAAATACTATAGAAAAGAACATATACAGTAATATTTGCAAATAAATATAACATGAATGATAGAAGATAAAACCTAATGAGAACATATGTTGAGTTTTATTAAAAATTTGATTTTGGAGGGGAGTGGGGGGATGAAGCCAAGATAGCAGAGCAGAAAGATGCACCTACTCTAGCTCTTCCCCCCAGCCCATAAAATACCTGTAAAAAATGACTCTAAACAAATTTTAAAGCAGCAGAATACACAAAATGACAGTGAAAGAGATTTCCAGCCCAACGTGGCCTGGAAGGCCAACAAGAAAAGTCTATCACACAGGGCATGGAGCAGAGCACAGCCCACAGAGCCCAACCCAGCCTTGGCCATGCAGCACCGGCAGGAACAGGACCTGAGCAGGCCTCAGGAGCAGAATCACAGGCAGCAGCTGTGATTCCCAGGTCCCTGAACCAACAAACACCAAAGACAGCTTCAAAAGTCAGTGAGAAAGCTTTTTCACCTAGGTGAGAAGGAAGCAGGCTCCTCCCCTAGCCCTTGACCTAGGGGGTGGCAGCAGCAGCAGCAGCATTCATTTTTGAAGCCCTCAGCCTAAAGACCCTGGGGGAACTGAGCCGCTAATCTGGGTCTCATCCCTGAGTAGTGGCCCTGGGGTGAGAAAGAGTTCTGGTAGGTGTGGTAGAGCTGGTAGAAGCTCTGGAAAGTGAATTATTTTTGCAGATCCTGAGCAGAAAAGCTTTGGTAGCTCCTAGATCACAAGTGCAGGCCTTGATTGTGCCACCCTGGAGGAACTGAGAATTTACAGGTCCCCAGAGTATACCCTCCTCTTGACAAAGGACTCAAAAGTCAAGTAACTGGTTGAGAAAACGCCCAAAGGGAAAATAAATAAGACTATAGAAGGCTACTTTCTTGGTGAACAGGTATTTTCTTCCATCCTTTCAGATGAGGAAGAACAATGCATACCATCAGAGGAAAACCTAAAAGTCAAGGCTTCTGCATCCAAAACCTCCAAAATAACTATGCAATGATCTCAGGTCATGAAAAAGCTCAAAAAGGATTTTGAAAATCAAGTTAGACAGGTGGAGGAAAAACTGGGAAGAGAAATGAGAGAGATATAAGAAAAGCATGAAAAGCAGGTCAACACCTTGCTAAAGAAGACCCAAAAAAATGCTGAAGAAAATAACACCTTGAAAAATAGGCTAACTCAATTGGCAAAAGAGGTTCAAAAAGCCAATGAGGAGAAGAATGCTTTCAAAAGCAGAATTAGCCAAATGGAAAAGGAGCTTCAAAAGCTCACTGAAGAAAATAACACCTTGAAAAATAGGCTAACTCAATTGGCAAATTAGAATGGAACAGATGGAGGCTAATGACTTTCTCAGAAACCAAGAAATCACCAAACAAAACCAAAAGGATGAAAAACTGGAAGATAATGTGAAATATCTCAGTGGAAAAACAACTGACTTGGAAAATAGATCCAGGAGAGACAATTTAAAAATTATGGGACTACCTGAAAGCCTTGATCAAAAAAAGAGCCTAGAAATCATCTTTCATGAAATTATCAAGGAAAATTGCCCTAATATTCTAGAACCAGGGGGCAAAATCAATACTGAAAGAATTCATCGATCCCCTCCTGAAAGAGATCCTAAAAGAGAAACTCCTAGGAACATTGTGGCCAAATTCCAGAGTTCCCAGGTCAAGGACAAAATATTGCAAGCAGCTAGAAAGAAACAATTCAAGTATTGTGGAAATACAATCAGGATAACACAAGATCTAGCAGCTTCCACATTAAGGGATCAAAAGGCCAAAGTCAAAGGAACTAGGGAACCAAGAATCACCTACCCAGCAAAACTAAGTATAATACTTCTGGGGGAAAAATGATCATTGAATGAAATAGGGGACTTTCAAGCATTCTTGATGAAAAAACCAGAGCTGAATAGAAAATCTGATTTTCAAACACAAGAATCAAGAGAAGCATAAAAGGTAAACAGGAAAGAGAAATCCTAAGAGAATTACTAAAGTTGAACCGCTTACATTCCCACATGAGAGGATAATATTTGTAACTCTTGAAGCTTTTCTCACTATTTGGATAGTTGGAGGAATTTTGTATACATATATTTATACACACACACACACACACACACAGATAGAGACAGAGTGCACACGGTGAGTTGAATAGGAAGGGATGATTATAAAAATATATAAATTAAGGTGTGAGAGAGGAATATATTGAGAATATAAAGGGAGAAATAGAATGGGGCAAATTATCTCTCCAAGAGGCAAGGAAAAGCTTTTTCAATGGAAGGGAAAAGGGGAAGGTGAGAGGGAAAAAGTGAAGCTTACTCTCATCACATTTGGCTTAAGGAGGGAATAACATACACACTCAATTGGGTATGAAAATCTATCTTACACTACAGCAAAGTATGGGAGAAGGGGATAAGTGGGGTGGGGGCAATGATAGAAGAGAGCGCAAATGGAAGGAGGGAGTAATAAGAAGTAATCATTTTAGGGGAGGGACACAAGGTTTAAAGACAGAATAGAATAAATAGGGAATAAATAGAATAAATAGGACAGGATGGAGGGGAATATAATTAGTCTTTCACAACATGACTATTATGGAAGCTTTAGCAAAACTACACATATATAGCCTATATGGAATTGCTTGTCTTCTCAGTGGGGATGGGTGGGAAGGGAGGAAGGGAGAGAAGTTGCAACTCAAAGTTTAAGTAATAAATGTTGAGAACTGTTTTTGCATGCAACTGGGAAATAAGAAATACTGGTAATGAGGTATAGAAATCCATCTTGCCCTACAAGAAAAGAGAGAAGATGGGGATAAGGGAAGGGTGGGATGTGATAGAAGGGAGGGCAGATTGGGGGAAGGGGTAGTCAGAATGCACGACATTTTGGGGTGGGGCAGGAGAGATGGGGAGAAAATTTGGAACTCAAAATCTTGTGGAAATGAATGTTGAAATGTAAAAATAAATAAAGAAAAAAAGAAAAATTTTGATTTTAACTTCAAATGATAAGAACAAGAGAACCAAGAAGGTTTGGCAGGACCCTCTGAGGCCAGGGGACCCGACCCCTACTCCCTGCTCAGCTGCACGGTCACTTCAGGATGCCCTACGCTGTGCCAGGGGCTGCAGTGAGGAGGAGGACATCAGCTCTGAAACAGCCTCAGTGTCATTGAAAAGCCAAAGCAAGGGAAGGATATGGAATGTACACTCCCTCTTTTACACCACATTTCCAGATGTGAGAACGGCTTTCTCTACACTTTCTCTGCCATTATATGAGAAAAATAAATTTCTTCCTTTCAGAATATATAGAAATCAAAAATGTGACTTGACTTCATAGTTCTGGGAACTCCTCATTTCCCACCAGCTGCACTCTTTGAGGTCCACCCCAGCACCCTCCTGACCCACCTGCCACTTGTGTCTTCTTCCTCCATTTGCCTATAAACTCCTTAAGGACAGGGACTCTCTTTCCTTTTCCTATCTGCATCCCCGGTACTTGACAAGTATTATGTGGCTACTAGCACACAGTAGGTGCTTAATAAATGTGTACTGTACTGTACTATACAGAATTGTATTGTATCTTGCCAAAGAGGGGAACTCAAGCCAAACTCAAAAGGCATATTCCAAGCTTTAGTTGGAACAGAATCCAATGAGCTGCTGGCCCGCTGGGTTTCAGCAAAGTAGACTTATCAAGCTCATGTCTTACAGTCTGGACTTCCTATTCTTCTCCAAGGACTTCTAAAGGTATTGATTTTAATTTGTGATACACGGAAAGAATCCAGAATCCTACATCCTTGTGACAATTAATTAACTCTTCAGTTTTAATCTCAGTGGAAGAGAAGGTTTTCCACATAGCTCTCATTCTTGGTTTAGAGATCATCTTCAATCAGTCTGGTACAACAGGGATTTTTGGCAAGACCCACGTCTGAATGCACAGCAGGTAGTCACAATGAAGCCCTCTTTTTCCACAGGGAATGCTGGTTTTACTGATGCTTGGCAGCCCGTTTTAAAATGAAGTCCTCTTAAAGTCCCATTTATAGCCTGAGTCAGAATGGTATTTGTTTGAAATGTTCCTGCCCCCCCACCCCTTGTTTAAATACCAACAAATGAAATTCAGCAGTTAGCATTCCTCATGGGGAGAAAAGGGCAAAGGACCCTTTTCAACTGTAGAAAACAGGGCAGATTGAAAAAAATGAGCAAGAGAAAAAGGGAGACCTATAGGATGATCCTATTCTTCTCAGGGTTTTGAATATAAAAACACCAGTAAGAATATATATTCACACAGTATACCTGTACATGCCCCAATGAAATAAGCTAGATTTTGTTTTTAAAAAGAAAGGAGGCAGAATGCTCTTTAAATGACCAAAAAGTTATAGGCTATTTTCCCACTTGAAAAGGAATGAGAAATGAGCCTTACCAAAAGCTACACACCTAAAAATTTTTCCCAAGGTACTCTCATAATATTGGACAAAATTAAAGGGAATTAAGGACATTTTGCCAAATATTCTGACAGTCGGCTTCCCTGGTACTGATTAAACTACTTCTCTCTTAGGTCCAACTTATGTTAAGAGAGTGATGTAAAGGAAGTGACATGGGTTTAATGTCAGAGAGCCACCTCCAATTCCGCCTCTCCTCACCAGCTGGAGGACCACAGGTAAACCATTCCTCACTCTGGGCTCTAGGAGCTGTGGAAGCCCCTTATACTCACTGTTATCGTGATCTTGGGATGATCATGACAGAGAATGTCCACGTTCCAACCGCCTTTTCTTACTGTACAACTTCTAAATGAATCACTTCCCACCTGAGGAAAGGTCTGGTCTTTCTGTTTACTTCCTCCTTTTTTCCCTGCAGCCAGCTAAGTGAAAATCCTTGCAAGATATGCACTACTGAGCTACTCACTGACAAGGGTGAAACAATGCAATTTATCACAGAACTGATCAATAACCCAAAGGAAAAATGTTCCCTGAAGGAAGAAAAAAATCCCAACAAACTTCTTTAGCTATTCAAAACAAGAAGCTTTCCTGAACATGAGTCACTGACGTGTGTAGGATGAAACTATGAAAGGATCTAACAATTCTAGAAACCATTTCGGACTCTGTTAGAAAAGCTGTGAAACTGCTCCACTCAGCAATCCCACTGCTTGGAGGTCGCCAAAGAAAAGGAATGGTCCCACGTGAATCAAGTAACTGGGATGGGTGTCATGGAATATTACACCACCAAAGAAACCACCACAAATATGAAGACTTCAGGGTAACGCTAATCAGAATCAGGAAAGAACATCTAGAAGGCCACAGAAAACTGAGAGGAAAACATGAAAGCCACAAAAACTCAGATCAGCAGAGCGACCACTCTTGGCTTCCAACTCTATGTGTGGAATGAGGAATGTGCTGTCTGACTTAACCAATCAGTGAATTTGTTTCTCTGTATTTCTTTGTTACAAGAGCAGGTTCTATTAGGGGTAAAAAAAGTCAATGGGAAATAAGGTTATCATCAAGAAGACCAAAATAAAACATTCTGTTAAAAATTTTTTTTCAGAATCTCAACTTGTCAGTGAAATGATATCATTCTACAAAGACAGGAAGACCTGGTTTTCAAATGCAAATTCTGACACTTTCCAATTAGATGATTATGGAAGAGCTGCTTAGCCTCTCTAGGCCCCAATTTCCTTATTTCTAAAATGGGTCTAATAACACTTTTATTAGCTACCTCACAGAGTTACTGCAAGCAAATCACTTTGAAATTTTAAAGTGCGTTATCATCTAGTAAAGCATAATACATAAATAATAAACCAATGACTAACGTAATGCATAAAGGGCATTCCATTTAAATGCTCAGGAATACTACCAAACTCTTGGCCACTGGATAAGGCAGTTAAGTCTTTCCTGGGAGGCCACCTTAGCGGCAGGCTACTAAGATGATCAATACATAAGACACAACTGAACAGCGCCAGTATATTAGCTGCCCAGTTTCTAGATTCGTTCAACATGTTTGCTGATGTGTCAGTCAAGAGGGAACCTCAGTGAAGACTTTAACAGCACCATTCCACAGTCTCAGCAGCCCAGTGTCAAACAGCTCTCGACTGAAGAAAAAAGTTCCTGCTTTGCCTGAACACTGCTGTTCCAACCACCCTGAACTAAGCACCTCAGGACAGCTTCAGAAACTGCCTTGGGCCCCTTGGCCTTGGGGTACAGACACCTGAGAGTTCAGGTCAGCTTTTCTCACCTGCTGTTAGTACCATGACAACAAACTCCATAGAAATCACTGCATCCTATTTCCAGGACATGATGACAATGTAAACAGACACCTCTAAAACACTACTGCCCCTGAAGGAGCCCTGAAGGTGTGTTCCACTGCTCCTGGGTTTTAAAGAGGAACAAGAATTCAGTGATGCCCCTGACTTTACAGGCTGAGGAATTCAAAAGATCCACAGTATGAACCTTTCTCAGATTCTTCTTAAACACTGGATCAGAATCTGGCAGAGGTCAGAGGTCGGAAGAAAAATCATTCTCATTTTAGGACAAACAGAAGTATCACAAAAACAGAGGACAATTAAATTGGAATGGAGGTGTGACGAAGCATTTGTTAATTGCTCCAGGCACTGTGCCAAGCTCTGAGGCTACAAACACAAGCAAAATGGGGCCTGACCTCCAAGAGCTTATGTTCTGATGGAGAAGAGGACACCTCAATGGAAGGCAGGAAGGGGGACCACAGAGAGGCAGGGTGGTATGGTAAGGGAGGCAGATGCTCATTTGTGTTTGCATACAAAAATTATACTTATTAGAAAGATTAAAATCAATACCAAATCAGAAGGTTACAGATTAAAAGAGGAGAGCACATACAATTAATGGTTTCAACATGCCCTAGTCAAACAAAACTGACACCCAAAAAATGGAATATAAAAAAGGTAAAACATAATGGTTTTCATGGTCACTATTTTAAAAAGAAGCTTAATGAATGAAGTCAACAAAAGAAGGAAGTTGTAAGAGCCCAGACCATCAGAGATAGAAAAGATCCAAGATGACAGGCCAGGACCACACCAGTTACGAAGGCAAACTCACCTGAAAAACATCAGAGAACAACGGGAGATGGGGAGTCAGCAGAAAGCTTGAAGTGCGACCTAAGTCATATACTATTGAGAGCATTTAAATGAAGAGTGGAGAGACAACCACCAGATACTGATGAAACAGGTCAATGTTTCTGAATCCATTTTCAAAGTTAATAACAGTGAGACAATATATTTGACTTCTAATACCCCGGTCCTCAATATCACAAGAAATCTATATTAGATGTAATATGATTTTGAAAGCAATGAAGAATCTCTGAGTGTGGCACAAACTAGGCATAGGCCAATGCCTAACACCATACACAAGAATGAAGTCCAAATGGATACTTGATCTAGGTATAAAGATTGATACTATAAACAAATTAGGGGAGCAAGGAATAGTATATTTGTCAGATTTATGGAGAATAGAGAAATTTATAACCAAACGAGATAGAGAACATTATGAAGTGCAAAATGAATAATTTTGATTACATTAAATTGAAAAGTTTGTGCACAAGCAAATCCAATGCAACCAATATTAGAAAGGAAGCAGAAAACTGGGAAAGAATATTTGCAACTAGTGTCTGTGATAAAAGCCTCATTTCTAAAATATATAGAGAACTGAGCCAAATGTACAAAAATATAAGTTATTTCCCAATTGATAAATAGTCAAAGGATATGAACAGACAGTTCTCAGAGAAAGAAATTAAAGGTATCTATAGTCATATGAAAAAATGCTCTAAATCACTATTGATTAGAGAGATGCAAATCAAAACAACTCTGAGGTACCATATCACACCTATCAGATTGGCTAACATGACAGGAAGATGACAAATGTTGAAGAATATGTGGGAGAGTTGGAACATTAACACATTGTTGGTGGACCTGTGACCTGATCCAACCATTCTGGAAAGCAATTTGGAACTATGCCCAAAGGGCTACAAAAATGTGCATACCCTTTGATCCAGCAATACCAATTATTAAAGGACTGTATTCCAAAGAGATCATAAAAATGGGAAACGGTCCCACATATACAAAAATATTTATAGCAGCTTTCTTTGTGGTGACCAAGAACTGGAAATCAAGGGGATGGCCATCAATTGAGGAATGACTGAACAAGTTGTGGTTTATGAATATGATGGAATACTATTGTGCTACAAGAAATGATTAACAGGAAGACTTCAGAGGGACCTGGAAGGACTTATATGAACTGATGCTGAGTGAAAGGAGCAGAACCAGGAGAACTTTGTACACAGCAACAACCACAGTGTGAGAGGAATTTTTTTGGTAGACTTAGCAATGCAATGCAAGGATCTAAAAAATTCCCAATGGACTCTTGAGGCAAAATGCCTTTCATATTCAGGGAAAGAACTATGGATTTGGATCACAGAATGAAGCAGAATATTTTCTCTTGTGTTATGTTTTGTTTTGTTTTTTTCCCATGGTTTATCCCATTCATTTTAATTTTTCTATGTAACATGATCAATGTGAAAATGTGTTTTAAAATATATATATGTGTATATATGTATATGTATATATATGTATATATGTGTGTGTGTATGCACACACACACACGCATCTGGTTGGGGGAATGGGGAGAAAAATTCCAAGAGAATGGAAATAATCAGATGTGATATTTTAAAATAGAAGTGACTGAAGTGGCAGAATCATTACTAAGCCTTCTGTTTGCTTTCTTACTGTTACAGACTCTGTATATGAATGACTTCATGAGGATAGCCTTGATGAAAACGTGAAGGGAACAAAAGCTAGCCTTTTGTGAACCATTTTCCAGAGCAGATCTGATCTCCAAGTGTTATATGAAAGCCTGAGAGGTGCGCAGAACACAGGGTTGTACAGGGTTATCTTCTAATGAGAAAAATGTTGTCATGTGGTGATGCCTCAGTGAAGATGAAAATACATCGGAAACAGCTGTGAACAGGCCACACAGAGAGGAGGGACAGACAGAAAACCTACCCAGCACCTAGGTGTAAAGAAGCCTTGAAGAGCCGTAGGTGGCCCCTCGCTGGGGGGACTGATGGAAGGACCCAGAAGATGGAGGAGCCTGGTGGGGCAGCACCCGCAGTCAGGGATGAAACCATGGATCCACGCAAAGATCTCACACAAAATGGCAGCCTAAGCATGGTTCTTTCCAAACGGAGAAGAGGGAAACAAAGGGTGTCATGGCCCAAGAGGAGGCAGATGCTAAGCACAAGAGGCTTCCAGGTTGTGGGTGTGGACATTGCTTACTTGTTAATTGTATGCTCATACAGGGCAATGTTACAGTCGTTTTCTTCATTCACATCCAGATACTCAACCAGGCTCTCATGCAGAAAATCTTCAAAATTTCTGAAAATGCAACAGAGATGTGTTAAAACATTTCTCCATCAAAATAATTAATTTCTAAGTATCAGATATTTGAAAATAAAATAAGATACTGGTTTTCTTACAAGGCAAACTTCTAAAACCCTGCAAATAGAAAATATAACAAGAAAGTTGATCTATAAAGCTCATACCACTCTTACTGTAAGACCACTGACTCTAATCCTGGCATTCAGGGCTCTCTAAAATGTAGCTCCTGTCTACCTGTCTGGCCTTTTGTGAATCAGTCAGGAGAATGTAACACTCTGAGGCACTGAGGGGAATGGGGATCAATCCTGTAAATGCAAGAGAGAATTCCCCTGGATATTCTTAGTGCCTGGGAGCTGCCACAAACTGTGGCAGCTCCCTGGACCTCTATCTCCACCAGAATGTCTGAAGGAGGCTGAGGTTTCTGGGATCAAGTTGGCCTATATGCAACAGGGGACGTAAGAAATACAAGAAGAGGTCAGTAGTGTTCAAAGAGACTTCGTGTTCATGGCATCTGCCTTGCTGGAGCCCGGATCCTCCTTGGTATGACCACTGTGGTGTACGGGGCCTCCAAAGCCACATAGAACACACCCAAAAATTGGGTAAATAAGGGGGGAAGGAATAAGAATTGATATAGCACTTCTATTTGTCAGGAACTATGCCATGCGCTTTGCAAGTATTATCTCATTGGATTCTCACAACCACCCTGGGAAGCAAGTGGTAGTATGATCCTCATTTTACAGCTGAGGAAACTGAGGCAGACTGTGGTTAAATGACTTGCCCAAATTCACACAGCTAATTAGTGTCTGAGTCTGGATTTGAACTCAGCTCCTTCCTGACTTCAGACCTAGTGCTCTATCCACTGTGATGCCCCAGCTACAAAGTTGTGGTCAGATTCAGACAATATGTAGCTATCTGAATTACAATAACTAAGCTTACTTTTAGTTTCCCATCCTTAAGAGTTGGAGCCCAGCAGCAGGAATCATAGGGTTCTAGATCTGTACAGGTGCCCTTAGAAGCCCTTAAGACCAATCCTTCCATTTTACCATCACTTAAGTGACTTGCTCAGAGTCCCACAGCTTGTAGGAGTCTGAGACCAGATTTGAACTTGAGTCTTCCTAATTTCAAACCCAGCACTGTATGCACTGTGATCCCTCAAGCTGCCAAGCTCTCCTTACAGAGGCCCCCAAATCTCTTGTATGCAGCTATCTCCCTGAGCTTGGTCTCCAATGACTTCCTTTCTGGGATTCTACATCACAGTTCCATTACACTTCTATTCCCCTGCCCATCCCCCACACCTGGACCTCCTACCACCTTCACATGCTAAAGGCCCCTCCCAACCTTGGTGCTTCATGAAGCCTTCACTAATTGCCACCCTGACCATGCAGTCCCAGGAGACTTCTCCCGCCTCCAGACTGGCCTAGCATTTGGAATGGCCTGGACTGTGCACAGACCACAGCTGTCACCAGTGCAGAGAAGGACAGGAGTTCTTAGAGCAGGGACTATTTCTTGCTTTATTTCTGCATCCCTGGAACATGGCCTGGCACATTTCCTAGGTGGGACCTCCCTCAGACCTCAACACTCAGTAGTTTGGGTTGTAGACTGGAATAAAATAAGCCCTTCATAGGTTGTTCAATACTGAACAAAAGAAGGGTTCCATCATAGAAGAAAGATGAGGCCATGAAGACGCCATAAGATGACCGAGCTGAGATCCAGCAGCCAAGCCTAAGAGGGCCTCTTAGAGGTAGACCCTCGAGGTGGTTTTATACTCAAGCAATGAAAAAATTATGTCAATGGCCAAAACCTCAGGTCTCCTTAGTCAACCAAGATTCAGTACCTTTTCAGGAAAAAACAGCCTAACTTGTATGGGGGATAGGTAGGGGTTAGGATTTTGCTCCTCTACCACTCCTGGAGGGTAGAATCTGTCCCACACATTGATCTCTGAATTCTGATCCCCATCACAGTGTCTTCCACATAGTAGGAACTTAATAACTGCAGCACCCTGGGCAAGTGATATCTCCTCTCCAAGAATCAGTTTTCCCATATGTAAAACAAGGTGCAAAACTACACTGGAACCATCATCATGCCTTTCTGGCTGTGACCCCAGCCCTCTATCGACCCCATCATCCTGCCTCTCACCAACCGTATATACTATGTTGGTATCTACTTGTATCTAAAATACCTTCACAACTGCGAATCAAATGTTTTTAAAACTTTAAGCAGGCTTCTGTTTTTCAGTTAACAAAGCTAAACTGCAGGATGGCTTACTGAAAATGGGACATGGTTAAATTCCTATCAACAGGAATCTGACTGAAAGATGAACGCCTGAGGGAGAGCAGTCAACCAACTCAACTAAGACTATGCCTTCACGAGCAGCACAATTCGGGGAACGCTTCCAGGAATGAAAAGCACTGAAACTGCTTTTATTTGAAAAAACGAAGAAGTAAATGGCTTTCCTTTAAGCCTTGTTACTACCTGTAGCCCTGGGCCAGCTCTTCCATGTGCTTGTCTGTCACGGCAGGCTTTTGCTTCTTCACAATGATGTACGGTCTACGGTGGAAAAGGAAAGCTGCAGGCAGACAGGCTACAAGAGCTAGCAAATATGGTAAATGACATGCAATGGAAAAAGATCCATCACCCGCACCCCCCCCACCCCTCCCGCCACACACACCATTTCTCTTTAATGTGCATGTGCAGTCATTAAGGAAATACTCAGCCCTAAATAAGCCATGAAGTTCAGGTCACTGGTGGTCTCTTCAATCACAGCTATTCAAGGAAAAAACGGGATTTTTCTTCCATTTCTAACTTTCCCCAAACTGACAAACCCCTTCTCCTATCCCACAGGTGACACCTAGCTAGGGCAAGGATCCTGTGTACAGTTCATGGAGTGGTCAGGCCAACAAAGAAGACCTCCAAGAATATCCGGGGCATTTTAACCCCGCTGAGTTCAAAGCGAAGATTTTGCTTTCGTCAGGGCATCTCAGCTTAAGCAAATATAACTGGATCGGGAAGATGCTGGGCTCTCTCAGCTGCATCTTCCAAAGGGAGGGTTTTAAGTGTGTGTGGGGAGTGGGAGGGGGACACTACTCTGGCTCTGCTTTATCAGTTATCTAACAGGCCCAAGGTATAAAAAGTGCTCAGGCTCCAGGTCCTATTCGATTGACCTATAACTGTCAGGGCTGACTTGTGTCTGAGGACTCTATACTACAGGGAAACATTCCCACAAAGAAGGCATGCGAGATCAAAACGTCAAGGGCTGCTACTATTTGGACAAGCAGCTCTTACAGAGTGCAACCAATACGACAAGACACTTGTGCATTCTGCCCCAGAGCCCAAAGAACCGTCTGGGGACTAATGAGCACTTTGCACAATCACAAAGGGAGAAACAAGTTGCTGAAAGGGAGCTGGGTGTGCTTTCCATGGAAATCCGCACGACTCTGCCATCTTGCCTCTCCTGTCTGGGGGAGGACGTCTCTCACCATTGCTGCAGCTCAGCCTGCCTCAGAGAATGCAAAGGGAGGAAAAAGGAGGCGAACTGGATGGATGGGGAGGAAGTCACTGGCTGCATGGCTAAAATGCCCCTCCTTCTCCGCATAACATCAAACTCTTGACTTCATAAGAGATGGCTGGAAAGACAGACATGGTCCCTCCTGAAGAGGCCAGATTGCATTGGAAGCTAGCAGGTAGCTCCTCAATGGCAAAATGGCCTGGTATACTCCTTCATACTTCCCTGAGAGACACCATGGCAGAGCAGATAAGTGCAGGAGATGGAGTCTGGAAGACCTGAGTTCAGGTTCAGCCTCAGACACCACTTTTGTTACCCCGGGCAAGTTACTCAGTTCGCTCATCAGTAAAATGAGGGCAATGATACTGGCACATACCCTCCATGGCTGTCATGAAGATGCAGTGAGGTAATACTTGTAAAGTGCTTTGCAAACCTTAAAGCAGCTGTATAAATGCCAACCACCATTACTACTATTACAGTTATCATTAATGTTGATAATAATGTGAATTAAAGTTGGAAGAGGAATAAAGATGCATCCTTATCTGTCACTGGATAGTTTGCCAAGTGCTACACACACACACACATTATTTTCACAATGACCCAGGGTCTGAGGCAGGATTTGAACTTAGGTCTTCCTGAGTCCCAGCCCTCTATCCAATCTGCCCTAACTAGGGCACTCCCAAAGGGTCTGAAGAAATTTAGCAAAAGAAGGGCAAGGGAAGGTTGAAGAGATATAGTAACATTCCAGGTTGGGGGAGGAAATCCCCAAGGGATGGGTATTGGAGCCCAGATCCCTGCCCCCAAGAAAGCGTTACAACCACACGTACCTGCACAACCTTCCACCATCTGAGGAAATGGAGACACATCTATCAGTGAGGTTTGTGGAGATTGAGACAAATTCGTTGATATAACCAGCCCTTCGCATGAGCCGAAATGTATTCACCAGTTTCTTATGATCTCGAATGACACCCAAGATGTTGCCTAAATACAAGGGGTACCATACTTGAAAAGAGATATTTCCTTAAATAAATCCCGAAAGCCTCTTTCCTAATGTATGAATTTTAAGCAAAACTATAAAACCTTTTACAAATCCTGTCCTCAGCACCTCCGTAGCCCTCTTTGATTCAACTAATAAAGAAGTCACTATCTAAATTGAAGATTAATAAGTGATTGGCCCCGAAAAACTGCATGTAATATCAGATATGACATCAGATAGATGCCCTGCTTGGTTTTACTGGTTTCTTTTTCCCTTTTAAAATCTTTGTTATAAGGGAAAGTCTGACAAGTAAGGGGAAAGGGAGGGATGTATTTGGAAATGTATATGAGTAATAATACAAAAATAAAAAGAACAAAGTGAGAAACTAAAATCAAGTCAATAGAACTTGTAAATGATAAATCAATATTCTGGCCTCCAAATGCAAACTGAAATATTTAATACTATTAAAAGAATAATAATACATCAAAATACAAATTTTATTCATTACCCCAAAATGGTATGGTTATGTCAACTAACTATATAGACCGATTTGAATTTTCCACATAACACTGAGATTTTTGACCTATGCCACTGCACAAACTGATGGTCCTCTTCCTACCACACCCAACAACTGCTAACCTGCAGAGGTCAGATCTCCTACACACCTGGTCCTGGCATCAACAGCCAATTAAGAATGAGAGTGGGGAGGACAGAGTGTGTGGGATGACTTATTTTTAAAAATTTAATTACAAAGTCAATTTATATCCTAAAAATTATGGTACATCTGCTTGTCAAATAGTAATTTGTCCTTCAAAAATCATGATTCAACAGTAAAAGTCTGTGTTAAGAGTACCAACCATTGAGGAAGACAAGAAACACATTTGGGTAAGAGAGTTCTTCTCCACAGAGGAGGTTAACGTCCTCTACACCCAGGTTACTGGCTAGTTTAACAATGGGGCCATCTTCCATGTCAGTAGTAATGTGTGTCATCAGAGCCAGGTTTTTTACCAAACCGCAAGCCTTAAAAACAAAAAGATATATAAATCATTCTTGAGAACAGACACAAATGTCACAAAGTTCATTTTTGCCAAAGTGATGCACCCCAACTACAAAGGATACTGCTTCTAAATTTAAAGCAAAATGGCTACTAAAAGAGAAAGAAAAGACAAAGCTAACAAAACTGTGAGAGACTTAAATACAGGGAGGTCTCCTCAAGACTAAGCCTCCCTCCAAACTTTCTCCCCACTCCCACCCTACCAGTTTTTCCTTTGACTTTTTTTATTTTTCTGTTGTTCCAATCACATACTGCTATGAATTACTTTTCAATAAGTCAAAGTATTCTATAAACACTTAGAAATGCAGAACTATCTTGTGTCCCCATCTCAGCATGAGCGCCACTGCCCTTAGCCCCAGCAGTCTGGTCAGGAGGGATGTCAAGCAGTGCCCAGCAGAGTGGGGTGAGGGGTACAGGGAATCCAACAGCTCCTTACCTCTCCTTCAGGAGTATCAGAAGGACAGAGCATTCCCCACTGAGAAGGCTGCAGCGAGCGAGGACCACTCACTTTCCTGGTCTTCTCAAACTGTGATGAGATTCTTGTCATCATGCCAAGAGCAGATATATAGGACAGGCGAGAGAGCACCTGGGTCACTCCCTGGCGGTCCATCTTAAATCTCTTCAGAGACCAATTTCCCTAGAGGAGGAAAAGCAGCTGAGGTGCTAGAATTGCACAGGGCTGGCTTTCTCCACTGGACAGCTGTGGAGACTCTTAATGACTGTCACTGACTCTTGTTTTCTGAGTCTCATACCCCACTCAAGTCAAACACCCTAATAAAATGTCCAGCTGGACAAGTTGCTGGGGATGATTTTATAAAATGATTCTCGGCCTGCTACAGGACCACAAGGAATTATGGAATAACTGATCTGGAAAGGATTGCTGGTCCTCCAATCTCATCCTTCCCTCTAGATCACAGAGCTGAGCACAAAGTAGCCAGTTTATGTTTCTTGAAGGCAATATTCTGATTGTTCTCCAACCTTGGGCCCTGCCAGGGTGGTCCATATTTCTGGACAGCTCTCATTGGTCAGACAGCTGAAATCTACCTTCCCATAACTCCCACCCTTTGGTGCCAGTTCTCTGGCCACAGACAAACAGAATCAATCTTACTCTACTTCCTCATGACAACTCATAAACATTAGACAACAACTCCCTGTCAAGTTTCCCCTCAGTCTTCTCTTCTGGACCAAACGTCATCTGCCCCTTCTCCTGGCAGCTGTTCTTGGGATGTGCTTCAGTTTATTAATCCCCCAGAAGCAGAGACAATCAGCAGGACTCAAGCCTTCCTATTTACAAAGTTGAAGTCATTAAATTGTGCTTTGGACTGCCCCATGGCCAGGCTGATTCTTGTGAAGGTCCCCAAATGCCAACTGGTAACCAGCAGCACCTCCCGGCCTGCACATGTGACTGTGACTTTCTGAAGCCAATTACGGGTCTCCATATCTGCCAAATATATTCTGGAAACCTGTCAAAATCTTTTCACATCAACACTGTGTCACTTAACATATTATTCCTTCCAGTTCCCTTTCATGAGCAAAATGAATCAATGTCGAAGTCACTGATAAAAATGTGGACCAGAATATCTTTAAAAATGGAGGATAGTAGTTTAACTATGATCCTGTCTGTAAATGAAGAGTTTGGGGGGATAGAAGTAAAAAGAGAAAGGAGATTAGGAGAATCTGAATAACAAAAAGCCACTGATGGCCATGAGAAAAGGGGAAACACAAAAGAACTATTAAAAAAGACCCCTTATTGGAGAGAAACTTTGACTTCTACCTGGTGAATCTTGTCTCATTTTATCACTTCTTTTTATACAACTTCTGCACTGTGTAAGTATTATTGGTGCCTAACTGATTCCAATAATGATAATTAGATGTATCTAAAAAGAGGGGCTTCCACAAAGGTCCTTCTCCAGAGCTTCCTTGTGACATGGAAGGGGCCCTGGATGCTCACAGACTTGGCCAGTGGTTCTCCCACTAGCTAACATCTTCAAAGCACCATAAGATTTGGAAAGCACCTTACATTTATTATTTCAATTGGACCTCACAGTGATTCTGTAAGGGAGGTGAAATTATTTCCTTTCTTTTTTTCAGATGAGGAAACTGAGGTTGAAACAGGTAAAATGACTTGTTCTGTATCACACAGCTAGAGAGTGTCTGGGGGGGTTGAGCTCCGGTCTTCCAGACTCCAGGCCCTGAACTTCCCCCAATTTTTTTTAACTTTAGTTTTGTGTTCGTCCTTCGTTTTTGAAGACGACCATGACATGACTAAGTGGGGAAAGCTTCCTGTAAGGCTTACCTTGGGAGTGAGCCCTATGCTAGCTGTCTAAAGACCAGAATCATTTCAAAGAGATTCAGCCCTGAGCTGGGCACAAGGAGATGAGCTTCTCAGCCCTGTAAGCTACCAAGACAGAAGGAGATATTTGGGGCCAGAGGAATGAGCCCTCACAGGGACAAGACCACAAATCTTTGAGGTGATAAAGTAAAATCAGGAGAATGAAGCACCAGTAGCCTATGGTTACCTTTTACAAAACCTGCCCTTTGAGAAGGACAGCCAGCAGCCACTGAAAAACACACCAGTGATTTCAGTGTGCACATCACAAGTCAAAAAAGGGTACAAGACTGTTGCTAATGATGATTAACAAAACTGCCCTCATAAGCCTGAAGGGGATCTTGATGAGTCATTATTCACTTTGAGTAATTAGTTTTCCTTCCTTCCCTTTTTTTTTAAAATATGGGATGGTTCTCTGGAAGCAAGAAGAGATGGGCCATGGGAAGACTAAGCTGACATCAAAACAAAAGACAGCCATTAAAATCTACTTTAACTTTTCACTGCTGGCATACAGACAACATTTTAAGATCTGCCGGCTTCATGGAGTAAGACAGATACCACGTTATTATGATACCCATCTTACAGATTTTTTTAAAAATGTGAGCTCAGTAAGGACTAGGTGTCAAGCAGCTGGTTAAGTGACAAGGGCAGGCTCCGAGATTCCTGACTCCAAGACCAGCGTTCCTCCCACTGCACTCATGCCTCTATATAAATGGCCCTGAGGCTCCATGCAGATTAACAAAGCAAGTAGTGCCTCCTTCTTCCTGATTCTCAGCACCAAGACTTTCACAAGAGACCACCCATGGAAATGTGGAATAAGTCATCCTTAGTCAAAAAACTACACCAACAAGGGAAAACTATTTTGGATCTGATTCTAACTGACCTGACTACTAGGGTAGAAGTGAGGAGAACCCTGTAGGGAGGTTACCACTCTCTCCTAAAGCTTGTAATGAAGGAGAGGTTCAGGAATAGTTTGACACACATTTTAGATATGGGGAAAGCAAGATTTTAAAGGAATCAAAGAAAGAGCAGGCAGGATTCTACAGGGGGATGTTAGCCCATGAGGGACAGAAGATGATTGAGAATGAAATTCTGAAGACACAAAGGGAAATCATTTCAGTGAAGAGGAAATAAAGAAATTGTTCCAATAGGCCACTGGATGCACAGGGAACTCAATCACTGACTTAGAATGTAAAAAGAAAGGTGCAGATGACGAAGAGGAGAGAGCATATGGTTCTAGGAAGAGAGCATCAGGACCACAAAAGTTCAGAATAAGGTGAGGACAGGGAGTGAAGGTAAGGACAACGGAGATGGTGATGCCACTCTAACTTTGCTACTGAACTGGCACAGGAAGGGAAAACTGCAGATATGGTTTACGAGACAGTAGCAGGACTTCCTGTAAAGTAGTTCCTATTCTTGGAGAGAAGCTAGCCACACATGGAATGGATAATAATGTAATGAGATAAATCCAGAACTAATTCAGTGACTGGTGACTCAGTCAATATGGCAGGCAGGCTCCACGGGTGCACTCGTAGAATCTATGTTTGGCCCTGTACTTGCACTGTAACATTTTTTAACAATGAATCAGAAAAAGGCATAGATGGCATGCTCATCAAATTGGCAGAGGACATGAAAACCAAGAGGAAAATATGACCCACTAGAAAGCAGAGTTGAGAATAAAATGAAATACCACAGGGGATAATAAATGCAAAGTCGTACACTTGGGTACTTCCCCAAAAAAGCCCCTAGCCTCACCAGTACAAGACAGGGAGAAATGGCTTGGCATCAGTCTGAAGAAGGTGGGGGGAAGGTTAGCATACTGCAAGCCTGATGGGTGAAGTGACTGTCAGGAAAGGCGAGGCAATCGTGGGCAGCAGTGAGGAAGGCACAGTTGCCAGGACTAGGGTGGTAATAGTCCTGCTGTACCTTGCCTGGCAAACTGTGTCCAGTTTGGGGCACGACAGTGTAAGAAGGACACTGATAGGCCTGATAAGGTCTGGAGGAAGGCACTTGGGACGACCAACGCCCAAGACCTATGAGGCCCAGTTAAAAGGACTGGGCAGAGTGAGGTCAAGAGAACCTTGGGTCTGAGCGTGACAGCCAGATCTTCACATGACTGAAAGGCTGTCCTGGGGAAAACAATCCACAAAACATGAGACGCTCTCTGTCTGGCTTCAGAAGGCAGACCAAGCAACCAGGCTGGGAGGTGAAGGGGCTGGGAACGGGGCAGCTGCTCTTTAGCTAACAGCTCACACTGTCAAGAGCAAGGGCTTGCCTCAGGAGGTGGCGGGTCGGTTCCCTTTTGCCCAGAATCTCCAAGCAGAGGCTGGATGTCCGTTTGTTGGGAATATGAAAGGATTCCTTCCAGTACGGGCTGGAGTGGCCGCCTGAACCTCTCCGATCATGTGATTCTGTGACCACACTGGCCAAAACCCATAGCCTAGCTGTCTCAGCTTCAAACCGCGCTCCTGGCAAGAGGTGCCACTTGTGAACGGCATGAACTGGGCAAGGATAGGAGGGTCAGGCACTTAGTGCCAAGGGGGACCCTTGGACAATCAAACCTCCTCACTTTACAGATGAGGACCCTGGGGTCCCAGAGGAAAGTGTGCGCCCAAGGTGGAAGAGGCAGCAGAGCTGGAATCCGAGTCACTCCCCTCTGATTCTGAATCCCAGACTCTCTGCACTGGACCACACTGGATCTGAACATGCTCTTCACAGTCTGGCAACTCTCCAAAAAGACATGACTTTTCCTGTGCCCCTGGAGTAGAAACAGCCACGACTAAGGTGCTAAGCCCTGCAGATGTCCCAGTGAAATGACAGCAAAAATGGGTCTTAGGGATGCTTTCCAAAAGCAGAAAAATGAGCTTGCATTTCTTATGGGGAATAAGAAAGAGCTGCAGACTTATCCATGGAGGCTTTGAGGAATCCAAAAATTAAATCTTTGTGACTCTTCAAGCACTTTACATATGCTCCATGGCTGTTCTGGCACTCAGAACTTTCTGACAACATACTCATATATTCATTTTGAACACTGAATTTACTTCAACTCCAAAAATAGGTACATTGCCTTCCTAAGGAAAATACTTTCAAAGATTAAGGGCAGATTTTTAAAACAGCTTGCATAGTAACTGAAATAAAACTGCAAAAATGAGATGAAAATTGCTATCTTAAAAGAAGTCGCTGACATATTGAGCTCTCTCAGTTTAAAGAGAAAAACTAAACTGGGTATGTTGGCATATGCCTGTAACCCCTGCTACTAGGCAGGTGAAGGCTGGTGGATCTCCTGGGCTTAGGAGAGCTGAGCTGCAGGGGTGATGCTCCTCAGGATGAACATTAATATGGGGAGCTCCTAAGAACACAGAGAGGCAGGGAAGTACCAAGAGGTGACCTAAAGAGGGGCATATCGGTCAAACAGTGCAATTGTGTGTCTGAAACACTCCACTGCACTTCTAACCAGGAAGAGATAAGGAATTTCGTCTTTAAAACATAAAGCAAAACTAAACAAGGAGGAAAAGCTAGCAGTGATAGCAGAGGAAAAAAAGGCAGCTAGGTGGCTTTGAGGATAGAGTGTAAGGTCTTGAGTCAGGAAGACTCACCTTTATGAGTTCAAATCTGGCCTCAGACACTGCCTAGCTGTGTGACCCTGGGCAAGTCATTTAACTGGATTTGCCTCAGTCCCTAATCTGTAAAATGAACTAAAAAAGAAATAACGAACCACTCCAGCATCCTTGCCAAGAAAGCTCCACATGAGGTCCCAGAGCTGGACACAACTGAAAACGACTTAACCAACCAATTAGGGAAAAAACCCCACTAGTAGAAGGATCCTTTCAAGACAGTTTGAACTGAACACTGCAACCTGTTTGGGGAATCCTTTCATAAAGTTTAGTATAAGGCAATCATTAGAACAAAATATAGTAGGAGACCAAGAGACAGTGATGATTCTTTTTTTATCCACAAATATATACATATATGTACAAGTATGTAACTGTCAAAATTGTTGTAAAAATGGAAGAAAGAAGCCTAGGTTCACGAAAGCGCTGTCGGGCACCAGGCAGGGGAAACAGAAAGCTATAATGGACTTTTTTCAGGATTACATGAATCTCAGAAAAACAACATTTAAAGAATATGAAATACGATCACGAGGACTCCCCAGGGGCTGCCTGCTACAGCATGTTCCTCTCATTCACCCTTTCAGGTCCCTGGTCATTGGCAGAAAGCCTCAGAAATGGGAACTAAAGACAGAAGAACTATCTCGCACAAACCAAGAGGGGATGGGGTGTGAGAGCTAAGAGCACCATAGAAGGATCTATGGGTGACTGTTCTAGCGCGTCTGCAGAGGGCGGCCCAGAAATTGCAGAGGAGAAACCAAGAGTGAGTCCAAAGACTTTTCTCTGAATATATTTGAGCAGGTGGTTTCCCAAATCTGCTCTTTGCTCTGATCGCATGGGTAGAACTTCAACTCCCAGAGGGCAGAGTTTTCTTCTCGGTCTTTGTGTTCCCAATGCCTTGTACATAGTGGGAGCTTACTGACTGACTGCAGGTCAATCAAAGGGAAGGGTTCATTTAGGAAGAATTTATGTTACTGTCTCTTATAGATTTCCTAAGGGGAAAAAAAAAAGGCTGCGAGACATTTTTAAAAAGCAACAAAACCAAAAACTCCACTACTGGTTTAATTTACCACCAGCTATGATTCCACAAAGAACCTGCTCCAGAAAATTTCCTTTGTCTTCCCTTCCCTGGTTAGTCTGAAGTCTGCTGAAAGGAGCCATGGTGATGTCATGAGTTCTTTCTCAGTCTTCTGTCAGTCCTCAGACCTGAACCATGGACCAGGCTGATGTGTCACTGACCAAGGCTTTATCCTGGTCCAACTCACAAAAGGCTGGACAGGGATCTCACTGTAAGGACCACAACCACAGGGGACTTTCTGTCTTAGGTCAACAAGTGTGCTCTTGTCTCTCTCATTATTAAAGGAATCAAGGTGAGAGATATCATAGTGTGCCCTGACAGATTTATAAAGCTAATTTTATGTCAGGTGTACAAAAAGTTAACTAAGTTTTATCTGATAAACTTCTACATTTTTTTTAAGACAGAAAACATTTGTGATAAAGCCTCCTGAATGGAAGGAATGCTCTTAAACACGGCAGCTGCCACAGGCTGAACTCACAAACGGACACAACAGCCGAAGACCTTCCACCTGCAGTAAAATGGAAGTTACATTGTTTTGGACAACAGCTGTACAATCAATAGACCTAAATGAGTTGATGTTATCTCAATTTTATGTTAACTTTCCCCAAAAATGTGTCATTAAGAGAAGGGAAAGAGAAGGGCGTTATTTATGGCAAAAGCAAGAGACAAAATAAAAATATTTGTTTCCTTTCAAAGTAGAAGAAAATTCTTAATAACTTCTAGAATGTTGATTTACTCTAAAAACAGAAAAGTGAAACAATACAAAGAACTTCAGTGTACATTTCATTCTTCTGAAAGAAAAAGGAAAAAAACCACCAAGCACAGTAACAAGCTTCCAGCTAAGTTCAAATGGCTACTTACAGTGGAGATGGCGTTGACCATGCCATTGGTGATCTGATCTTGGCGCATGTGTTTCACCACATCAAACTGGGCAGCCCTCTGCTTGGGGATCACTTGGTCAGCAATCTTCTTCATTTCAGAATTGAATTTTTTGAATAAGTCTTCAAAGAGAAGAGAGAGAAGCTGCAAATGAAAGCACAAAAAGAGAAAATACCTTTTTAAAAACACTTTTTTTTTTTTTTGCTTCTCCCATACAGGGAATGTGAATGGGATGAATTCAGTCAAAAAATGGAAGCAGATAAAAGTGGATTAAAAAACAGAATCCCACACTATGTTGTTTACAAGAAACACAGAGAGACATGTACAAGTAAAGGTAAAGGGCTGGAGCAGAATCTATGATGCTTCAGCTGAAGTAAAAAAAGCAGGGGTAACAATCATGATCTCAGACAAAGCAAAAACAAAAATAGAGCCAATCTTTTAAAAATAATATTTAATAAGATAATCAAGAACACATTTTGCAAAAAAAAAAAAAAGAACCATAGATAATAAAGTAGTATCAGTATTAAACCCCTTCAATAAGGGGTTGTGGAAACACAGACTAAAAATTAATTGGAAACTAAATAATCAAATCCTAAAGAATGAGCAAGTCAAAGAACAAATCATAGAAACAATAATCTTATTGAAGTGAATGTTAACGAGACAATATACTAAAATTTATGGGATGTAACCAAAACAGTACTTAAGGGAAAATTTATATCTCTAAATGCTCACATCAAAAAAATAAGAGGAAGAGTAGACTGGGCAATCAACTCAAAACTAGAAAAAGAAAAAATAAAAATCTTCAATTAAACACTAAATTGGAAATACTGAAAGTCAAAGGAGAAACTAATAAAACAAAAAGAGAAACACTGAACTAATAAATAAAACTAGAAGCTAGTTTTATATTAAAAACACACAATGGAATAGGTGAAGCATTGGTTAATTTGATTTTTTAAAAGAGAAGAAAACCAACTAGCTGGGTGGATCTAGGCAGGGGTGGAGAGGAATCTCAGAAGTCAAGTAACTGGCTGGGAAAATGTCCAGAAAAAGGAAGCAAAATAAGACCATAGAGAGCTACTTTGATGGGGTGCAGATGTGCCCGCCTTTCAATTCTGATGACGAGGGACTATTCTTACCATCAGGGAAAGACGTGGAGGTCGGGTCCTCTGTATCCCAGACATCTGAGGTGGATGTCCCGTGGGCTGAGGCCATGGAAGAGCTCAAAAAGGATTTTGAAAATCAAGTAAGAGAAATTGAGCAAAAATTGGGAAGAGAAATGAGATGCAAGAAAAGCATGAAAAACGGGTCAATACCTTGGTAAAGGAGACCCCAAAAAATGCTGGAGAAAATAACACCTTGAAAAATAGGCTCACTCAACTGGCAAAAGAGGTTCAAAAAGCCAATGAGGAGAAGAATGCTTTCAAAAGCAGAATTAGCCAAATGGAAAAAGAGGTTCAAAAGCTCACTGAAGATAATAGTTCTCGCAAAATTAGAATGGAACAGATGGAGGTTAATGACTTTCTGAGAAACCAAGAAATCACCAAACAAAACCAAAAGAATGAAAAAATGGAAAAGAATGTGAAATATCTCATGGGAAAAACAACTGACCTGGAAAATAGATCCAGGAGAGACAATTTAAAAATTATGGAACTACCTGAAAGCCATGATCAAAAAAAGAGCCTAGAAATCATCTTTCATGACATTATCAAGGAAAACTGCCCTGATATTCTAGAACCAGGGGGCAAAATCAATACTGAAAGAATTCATCGATCCCCTCCTGAAAGAGATCCGAAAAGAGAAACTCCTAGGAACATTGCGGCCAAATTCCAGAGTTCCCAGGTCAAGGATAAAATATTGCAAGCAGCTAGAAAGAAACAATTCAAGTATTGTGGAAATACAATCAGGATAACACAAGATCTAGCAGCTTCTACATTAAGGGATCGAAGGGCATGGAATAGGATATTCCAGAAGTCAAAGGAACTAGGACTCAAACCAAGAATCACCTACCCAGAAAAACTAAGTATAATACTTCAGGGGAAAATATGGTCTTTCAATGAAATTGAGGACTTTCAAGCATTCTTGATGAAAAGACCAGAGCTGAAAAGAAAATCTGACTTTCAAACACAAGAATGAGAAGAAGCATGAAAAAGTAAACAGCAAAGAGAAGTCATAAGGGACTTACCAACAGTGAACTGTTTACATTCCTACATGGAAAGACAATATCTGTACCTCTTAAAACTTTCCAGTATCTCGGTAGTTGGTGGGACCAACACACACACACACACACACACGCACACACACGCACGCATGCACACACAGAGACAGAGAGCACAGAGTGAATTGAATAGGATGGGATCATATCTTAAAAGAAATTAAGATAAACGGTGAGAGAGAAATGGAGTGGGAGGAGAGAGGGAGAAATGGAATGGGGTAAATTATCTCTCATTCAAGAGGCAAGCAGGAGACTTTTTAGTGGAGGGAAAAAGAGGAGAGCTGAGAAAAAAACATGAAGTTTACCCTCATCACATTCAACTAAAGGAAGGAATAAAATGTACACTCATTTTGGTATGAAAACCTATCTTACAGTACAGCAAAGTGGGGGAGAAGGAGATAAGCAAGGGTGGGGAAGGATGGAAGGGAAGGGAGGGCAATGGGAGGAGGGAGCAATTTGAAGTCAACACTCAGGGAGGGATGGGATCAAAAGATAGAATAGAAACAATGGGGGGCAGGATAGGATGGAGGGAAATACAGTTAGTCTTACACAACACGACTATTATGGAAGTCATTTGCAAAACTACACAGATATGGCCTATACTGAATTGCCTGCCTTCCCAAAGGGAATAGGTGGGGAGGGAGGGATGGGAAGAATTTGGAACTCAAAGTTTTAGGAACAACTGTTGAGTATTGTTGTTGCTACTAGGAAATAAGAAATACAGTTAATGGGGAATAGAAAGTCATCTGGCCCTACAGGACAAAAGAGAAGATGGGGACAAGTGAAGGGAGGGATGATAGAAGAGAGGGCAGATTGGTGATAGGGAAAATTAGATTGCTCGGTGTATTGTGGTGGGGGGAGGGGATAAATGGGGAGAAAATTTGGAACCCAAAATTTTGTGAAAATGAATGTAAAATGTTAAATAAATAAATTTATATTAAAAAAAAAGAAAACCAAATTGCTGATATCAAAAATGACAAGAGTGAATTCATGACCTGTGAAGAGGAAATTAAAACAACTATTAGGGGGCATTAAAAGGCACCAATGAGCTCCCTAAGATTTGCGAGTGAATTCTATCAACATTTAAAGAACAATTAATCCCAAGAGTACTTGGAAAAATAGGCAACGCTGGAGTCCTACCAAATTCCTTTTATGACACATATGCTGCTAATACCAAAAACAGGAAGAGCCAAAATGGAAAGAAAACTCAGACCAATTTCCCTAATGAATACGGATGCAAAGACTTTAAATAAAATATTAGCAAGGCGATTACAGCACTATATAGCAGAGATCAATATACTATGACCAGGTGGGATTTATACCAGGAATGCAGGGTTAGTTCAATGTTAGGAAAACAATTAGCATGACTGAGCATATCAATACCAAAAGCCAGCAGAAATCATATGATTATCTCAATAGATGTAAAAAAAAAAGCTCTGATAAAATACGACTCATTCCTATTAAGAACACTAGAAAGCATAGAAATAAATGTTGTTTTCCTTAAAATGATAAGTAGTATCTATCTAAAACCATCAGAAAGCCTCATCTAAATGAGGATAAGCTAGAAGCCTTTCCACTAAGATCAGGAGGTGAAGCAAGGATGCCCGTTATCACCACTAGTATTCGCTACCGTATGAGAAATGTGAGCTGTAGCAATAAGGGAATAAAAAGAGACTGAAGGAAGTGGAATAGGCAATGAGGAAAACGAAACGAGTACTCTTTGTAGATGATGACAGTATGCTTGGAGAACCCTACAGAACTAAACAACTAGTTAAAATCACCTAGCAAAGTTGCAGGACATAAAACAAATGCATAGAAATCATCAGCATTTCTGTATGTTACCAACGAAGTCCAGCAGCAAGAGACAGAGAAATCACATTTAAAATAAGTGTAGACCATATAAAATACTTGGAAATCTACCTGCCAAGACAAACTCAGCAACTATATGAATACAATTACGAAATATTCTTCCCACAAATAAAGTCAGATCTAAGTAACTGGAAAAATGTTAGTTGCTCTTGGGTAGGCTGAACCAATATAATTAAGATAAGATTCCACCTAAATTAATTTATTCAGAGCCATATCAATGAATTGCCAAAAATTATTTATAGCTCTAGAAAAAAATCATTACAAAATTCATCTGGAAGGACAGAAGGCCAAGAATATCAAAGGAATCAATGAAAAAGATGTGAAGGAAGTTGGCTTGGCAGCAGCAGACCTAAAACTGTATGACGAGGTGATAATCAAAACAACTTAGCACTGGCCTAGACAAAGAGTGGTAGATCAGTGGGATAGGTTAGGTACACAAGAGGAACCTAGTGTTTGATAAAAATGAAGATCCTTGGTACAAGAATGCATTATTTTACAAAAACAGCTGGGAAAACTGGAAAGAAGTTAGGCAGAAATTAGCTATAGACCAACATTTCACATAGAATACCAAGATAAGTTCAAAATCGGTACGTGATTTAGACATAAAGGGTGATGCCATAAGCAAATTAGGGGAATATGGACTAGTTTACCTGTCAAATTTATGGATAAGGGAAGAATTTGTAAACAAACAAAAGAGTATTACAAGATGTAAAATGGATAATTTTGATTAAATTTAAAAGGTTTTGTACAAACAAATCCAGTAGAGCCAAGATGAGAAGAAAAGCAGTAAACTGAGGAAAGAAAAATTTTTACAGCAAGTGTCTCTGATAAAGGCCTCATTTCTCAAATATATAGAGAAGTGATTCAAATTTATAAGAATACAAGTCATTCCCCACCTGATAAATGGTCAAAGGATATGACAACTGTATAAGGCAGTTTTCAGATGAAGAAATCAAAGCTATCTGTAGTCATATGAAAAAAATGTTCTAAATCACTACCAATTAGAAAAATGCAAATTGAAACAACCTCACATCCATCAGATTGACTAATATGACAGAAAAGGAAAATTACAAATGTTGAAGGGGATGTGGGAAAATTGAGACACTAACGGTGGAGTTGTGAACTCATTCAATCATTCTATAGAGTAATTTGGAACTATCCCCAAAGGGATATAAAATTATGCAAGCCCTTTGACCCAGCAATACCACTACTAGGTCTGTATCCCAGAGAGATTTAAAAAAAATAAAAAGGAAAAGAACTTATATGTACACAAATATTTATAAAAGCTCTTTTTGTGGTGGTAAAGAATTGAAAATTGAGGATATGCCCATCAACTGGGGAATGGCTGAACAAGGTTTGCTATATGACTGTGATGGAATACTATCATGCTATAATAAAGAACTAGCAAGACGGTTTCAGAAAAACCTGGAAAGATTTACATGAACTGATGCAAAGTGAGCAGAACAGAACCAGAACTGTACACAGTAACAATACCGTACAATAATCAACTGTGAATGATTTCTCTGTTCTCAGCAATACAATTATCTAAGACACTTTCAAAAGTCTCATGATGAAAAACGCTATCCTCCTCCAAAAAAAGAACTGCTGGAGTTTGAATACAGATCGAAGCATCCTTTTTTTAAACTTTATTTTTCTTGGGGTATTTCTGCATGCATTGTCAGCATGACTAATATGGAAATGCTTTGCAGGACTGTACCTTTATAACCTATATCAAACTGCTTGCCCTCTCAATGAGGGGGAAAGGGAAAGAATTCAGAACTTAAACTGTTAAAAAATGAATATTAAAAATATTTACATGTAATTAGAAAAAAATAAAATATTTATTAAAAAATAAAGCCAGATTAACTAGTACATTGTTGGTACAATTTAGAATGGGTCTAATTATTCTAGAAAGCAATCTGATATTAAAAACAAAACCAACAAATACAATGAATACACTAACATAGAACAAAAAGCCCCAACAAAATGCCATGTGATGATCTTGGCCCCAGAGAAGAATTCTCTACACACCTCCATTCTTTATTGGGAAAATGGCCAGAAATCATAGAAAAGGGAAAGGTCCATTTATAGCAGCTCTCTTTGTGATGGCCAAGAACTGGAAATCAAGGGGATGCTCATCCACTGGGGAATGGCTGAAGTACATGAATGTAATGGAATACTATTGTGCTGTAAGAAATGACAAACAGGAAGACTTCAGAGAGGCCTGGAAGGACTTATATGCACTGATGCTGAGTGAAAGGAGCAGAACCAGGAGAACTTTGTACACAGCAACAACCACGGTATGCAAGGATTTTTTTCTGGTAGCCCTTCACAGCAATACAAGGACCTAAAAAATTCTCAATGGACTCTTGAGGCAAAATGCCATCCACATCCAGAGAAAGAACTATGGAATTGGATCATAGAATGAAGCAGGCAATTTTCTCTTGTGTTATGTTTCATTTTGGTTTTTCTCATGGTTTCTCCCATTCATTTTAATTCTTCCATGCAACATGAGTAATGTGGAAATGTGTTTAATAAGAATGTATGCGTAGAACTCATGTAAGATTGCATGCCGTGTCAGAGAGGGGAGGGAGGGGGAGAAAACTAAGACTTATGGAAGTGATTGTACAAACCTAAAAACAAATAAGTATTTAAGAAAAACAAAAGGGTCTATGGCTAAGGAACAGTGCATCTATCAGACTGTTGGTTTGTTGGCTGGGTTTCCTGGACTGCGTCTCTCCCTCCCCTCCCCTCCCCTTTTACAAAAATTCTTTCTTCTAAGGGAAGGCTAAGTAGATGAAAGGAAAGAACTACCTTCAGACCTGAAAGTGACATAAAAATATCAATACGATTTTTAGAAAGAAATGTTGGCCTTCCTTGCAAGGCTCAGTTAAAATGCTACTTCTTCCAAAAGTTTGCCTTGATCCTCCGGATGAAAGTGATCTTTCTCTCCTCAAATTTCTGCAAACAAGGCAAAGACTAAACAGTCTGTTCTGTGTTCAGATGAGGGAGTGTTCACAGCATCGAAGGTCACAAACTCAGCCCTGAAAAGTGCTTTATGGCTCACATACTCAAACTCCCTCTTTGTACAAAGAAGGAAATTAAAAATCCAGAAGGGTTACATGACCACCAGGCTCACATGGGCGGTAACAGCATCTCCAAGGAGTCCGTCTCAAGCCTCTGCTCTTTCTTTTTACCTTTAAATGTCATTTCTTATTTATTATTTTTTGTTAACTTAGTATTTATTACTTTGTTTTCAATTTTCAACAACCACTTGCATAAGTTTTTAGTTTTCTCCCCCTACCTCTCCAAGACGGCACACCATCTTGTGTGTTAAATACATGCTCACATTAGTAATGTTGCAGAGAAGAAATAAAGCAAATGGGAGAAGTCACAAGAAAAAACAAACCAAACCAAACCAAACATAACAAAAGAGAAAACAGTCTGCTTCATTCTGCGTTCTGACTCCACAGTTCTTTCTCTGGACAGGGATGGCATTTTGTACTGTGAGTCCTTTGGGGATATTTTAGGTCCATACACTGCTGAAAAGAGCCAAGTCTATCAAAGTTAGTTATCATGCACTGTGGCTGCTACTGTGTACAATACTCTCCTGGTTCTGTTCACTTCACTCAGCATCAGTTCATATAAAGTCTTTCCATGTTTTTCTGAAGTCTGCCTCCTCATCATTTCTTACAGTACAACAGGATTCCATTACATTCATATACCATAACTTGTTCACTCACTCCCCAGCTGATGGGCATCCTCAAGCCCCTGCTCTTTCCATGGAACACATGAGGATCTGGAAAAAGATGACTGATGTGATAGGTAACATTCTAACAGGCAGAGGTAGGGAAGGGCATTCCAGGTACAGAGAATGACACAAACCAAGGATCAGGGCTGAGAAAGTGAAGTCGATTCTGAAGGATTTATTTGAAATGACAATCCCAATGGCTGAAAATATTCACAGCTCACTGCCTTCTGGTTTCTGCTGTATGAGAGGATACATATTAAGAAAGAATAGACAGACAGCAGCAAAGGATGGCAATTCAACAATTTTAATTTTTTACAAAATAAATAAATACTTCATGAAAGCTACTACCCAGGGCACTAAGGATACAAAGTTTTTGTTTTTTTTTAAGACCCATCCCCAACCCCGAAGAGTATGTCAAGAACAGAGATGAAGATGTACAAAAGTGAAATTCCTATCATTATTTCAAGTATACAAAACTTGATGGGAGGAGGTACTTGCTATGCTGGTGTAGATAAGATCAATCAATGAGCATTCATTTAGTACCTCTTATATCTGACACATGGCGCTAAGTCCAGGAATTCAAATAAAAGAGTGAGGCATGTCTGCCTTCAAGGAGCATATACTCTATGGAGGGAAGAAAATGCGTTCCCAAAGAAGTCAACACAGGATATACACAAACCAAATACAGAGAGATGGAGGGAGGAAAAAGGAACCACTAGTGGAAGGAGGAAGGGCTTCTGGAAAGGGATGGCACTTGAGCAAAGCTTTAAAAGGATGCGAGGGGTTTCAAGAGGCAAAGATGAGGGAAAGTATCCAAGACAGGTTGTGCAAAGGCATGGAAACAAGGGTGGAAACTCATCTATGGAACAGGAAGCAGGCTGATCTGGTGAGTGGGAGAAGAACGGGTCATCAGCCTGGCAAGGTAGACTGCAGCCAGACTCTGAAGGATTACAAAAGGTCAAATGAAAGAGGCTGTATTTTACCTTAGAGACAACAGGGAACAACAGAAGTTTCTAAAGCAGGTAGCTGACATGATCAGAGCTGTGCCTTGGGAATGTGACATGGCAGCTCTCTAGGAGATATTGGTAGATGGTTTTAGTAATGGTTAGTAGATGGTTTTATTAGTAACTCTTGTTAGAAAATCGAGCATGTGGCAAATCACTTTGAGCAATGAGCCACTCTCTCTTCGACATGACTAGCTCACCAATGGACCTGCCCCTGGAGCAAGGGGAGGCCTGGCCAGAACACTGGCACAGCCTTTGAGGAAGAATGCTATAGAGCAAGACTTAAGACAAAATGAAAACCAGTGGAAAACAACAGGGATGTTATCATAATCAAAAATGGAGACAATAAACTTCAAGGTGACCAAATTAAATATGATAATTAGTGATAAAAGAAACATTTTTGCCATAACCTAGGAAATGTATTAATTCATAGAGAATGCATCTTTTCTAACCCCCACATTTTATGTAAGGTAACCTTGGCCAAAAGAAATGGTGTCCCCTGGCTTTCCCTGCACCCACCCCAAGGGCCTGCTGTCTTGTTGGCAGATGAGCTCGCACAGCCCCTCTGCTCTAGGAGATGCCCCAGGAGCTCTCCCAACAGAAAACAGCTCCTCCTCCTCCTCACTGACCAGGGAGTTGCCAAAGTTACAGGGCAGTATACTGACTCAGAAAACCACATATTAAGAGCCTCTATGTTCTACTGTATTTTATTTTATTTCCAAACACATTTTAATCTGGCTGGGGAGGCCCTTTTGACACTTTGGCTCCCAGTCAATCAGTCCTGGAAGATGCTGACTGAGCCTGCCTTCCATGGGCTAAGACTTCCAGAGTCCAGGGTAATACAAGTACCACAATGAGGAGGAAACAAACTTGACTCAGCAAGATGATGGTGGAGTAACAGCAAAGACTTTCTAGAACGCTCCCTCCAAGTCCAGTCAAATACCTGTAAAAAATTACTCTAAACAAATTCTGGAGCTACAGAACCCACAGAATGACACAGTGAAGCAAATCTCCAGCCCAAGCCAGCCTGGAAGATTGCCAGGAAGTATTTATCATGCCATGCCATGGGGCAGGGTGCAGTCCAGCATGGGCTAGAGTGCACAGAGTGGACCTGAGCAGGTGGTGGGGAGACTGAATCTCTCACACCTGTAGTGGTTTTCAGACTTCAGGACTCCAAAACTCTGAGGATAAACTGGAAGATCAGTGGAAAAAACTTGTGGGACCAGTGCAGGAGAGCGGAGTGGTCTGGCCCCAGCCCCAGGGTGGCAGAGGGGGGAGGGGGTAGAAGAACCTCGGTAGCCACGGCAGCAGCAGGGGCAGCTGCAGTGACTGTTTCTGGGGCTCTAGGCCCACAGTCTGTGGGGGGAATGAGAGGCTAACAGTACAGCCCCCACTCCCACTGGAAGCAGAGAACTACCTTGACAAAGAGCTCAAAAGTCAAGTAAATGGCTGGGGAAATGAGCAAAAATTGGAAAAAGAATCAGACTATAGAATTTGGTGGCAAGGCCAAGAAAAATAAGAATTGGTCTCAGGCCACAGAAGAGCTCAAAAAGGATTTTGAAAATCAAGTAAGAGAGGTTGAGCAAAAATTCGGAAGAGAAATGAGAGAGATGCCAGAAAATCATGAAAAACGAGTCAACTGCTTGCTAAAGGACCCCCAAAAATATGCTGAAGAAAATAACACTTTGAAAAATTGACCAATACAAATGACAAAAGAGATTCAAAAAGCCAATGAGGAGAAGAATGCCTTAAAAAGCAGAATTGGTCAGATAGAAAAGGAAATCCAAAAGTTCACTGAAGAAAATAATTCCTTAAAGATCAGAATGGAGCAGATGGAAGCTAGTAACTTTATGAAAAATCAAGAAATTATAAAACAAAACTAAAACAATGAAAAAAAAGCAGACAATACGAAATATCTCTCAGGACAAACAACTGATCTGGAAAATAGATCCAGGAGAGACAACTTAAAAACTATGGGACTATCTGAAAGCCATGATAAAAAAAAGAGCCTAGACATCATATTCCATGAAATTATCAAGAAAAACTGCCCTGAGATTCTAGAACCAGAGGGCAAAATAAGTATTGAAAGAATCCATCGATCACCGCCTGAAAGAGATCCAAAAAGAGAAACTCCTAGGAACATTGTGGCCAAATTCCAGAGTTCCCAGGTCAAGGATAAAATATTGCAAGCAGCTAGAAAGAAACAATTCCAGTATTGTGGAAATACAATCAGGATAGGATATTCCAGAAGTCAAAGGAACTAGGACTCAAACCAAGAATCACCTACCCAGAAAAACTGAGTATAATACTTCAGGGGAAAATATGGTCTTTCAATGAAACAGAGGACTTTCAAGCATTCTTGATGAAAAGACCAGAGCTGAAAAGAAAATTTGACTTTCAAACACAAGAATGAGAAGAAGCATGAAAAAGTAAACAGCAAAGAGAAGTCATAAGGGACTTACCAAAGGTGAACTGTTTACATTCCTACATGGAAAGACAATATTTATAACTCTTAAAATGTTTCAGTATCTGGGTAGTTGGTGGGACCACACACAGACATACACACACATACATGCACACGCACACACATACACACAAGCATGCGCACACAGAGACAGAGAGCACAGAGTGAACTGAATAGGATAGGACTATATCTTAAACGAAATTAAGGTAAATGGTGAGAGAGAAATGGAGTGGGAGGAGAGAGGGAGAAATGGAATGGGGTAAATTATCTCTCATTCAAGAGGCAAGCAGGAGACTTTTTAGTGGAGGGAAAAAGAGGAGAGCTAAGAAAAAAAACAAGAAGTTTACCCTCATCACATTTGACTAAAGGAAGGAATAAAATGTACACTCATTTTGGTATGAAAACCTATCTTACAGTACAGCAAAGTGGGGGAGAAGGAGATAAGCAGGGAGGGAGGGATGATGGAAGGGAGGTCAATGGGAGAAGGGAGCAATTTGAAGTCAACACTCGGGGAGGGACAGGATCAAAAGACAGAATAGAAACAATGGGGGGCAGGATAAGGTGGAGGGAAATAGTTAGTCTTACACAACACGACTATTATGGAAGTCATTTGCAAAACTACACAGATATGGCCTATATTGAATTGCCTGCCTTCCCAAAGGGAATGGGTGGGGAGGGAGGGATGGGGAGAATTTGGAACTCAAAGTTTTAGGAACAACTGTTGAGTATTGTTGTTGCTACTAGGAAATAAGAAATACAGTTAATGGGGAATAGAAAGTCATCTGGCCCTACAGGACAAAAGAGAAGATGGGGACAAGAGAAGGGAGGGATGATAGAAGAGAGGGCAGATTGGTGACAGGGAAAATTAGATTGTTCGGTGTATTGGGGTGGGGGGAGGGGATAAAAGGGGAGAAAATTTGGAACCCAAAATTTTGTGAAAATGAATGTAAAAAGTTAAATAAATAAATTCATATTTGAAAAAAATAAATTATGAAAGAAAATTGCCGTGATATTCTGGAACTAGAGGGTAAAATAAATATTGAAAGAATTTACCAGTCACCTCTTGAAAGATACCCAAAAAGAAAAACTCCTAGGAATATTATAGCCAAATTCCAGAGTTCCCAGATCAAGGAGAAAATACTGCAAGCAGCCAGAAATAAACAATTCAAGTACTGTGGAAAAACAATTAAGATAACACAAGATCTAGCAGCTTCTACATTAAGGGATCAAAAGTCTTGGATTATGATGTTCCAGAAGTCAAAGGAGGTAGGATTAAAACCAAGGCTCACCAACCCAGCAAAACTGAGTATAATACTTGAGGAGAAAAAAATGGCCATTTAATGAAAGAGGACTTTCAAGCATTCTTGATGAAAAGACCAGGACTAAATAGAAAACTTGACTTTCAAACATAAGAATCAAGAGAAGCATGAAAAGGTAAACAGGAAAGAGAAATCATAAGGGACTTACTAAAGTTGAACTGTTTACATTCCTACATGGAAAGATAATATTTGTAACTCTTGAGACTTTTCTCAGTATTTGGGTAGTTGGAGGGATAATAAACATAGAGACAGAGGATATAGGGTGAGTTGAATAGGAAGGGATGATATCTAAAAAATAATATTAAGGGGTGAGGGATACATTGAGAGGAGAAAGGGAGAAATGGAATGGAGTAAGTTATCTGTCATGAAAGAGACAAGAAAAAGCTTTTTCAATAGAATGGAAAAGGGCGGAGGGGAGGGGGAAAAAGTGATGCTTACTCTCATCACATTTGGCTTAAGGAGGGAATAACATGCACACTCAATTTGGTATGAAAATCTGTCTTACACTACAGGAAAGTAGGGGAGAAGGGGATAAGTGGGGTGTGTAGGGGGATGATGATAGTGGGAAGGCAAATGGGAGGAGGGGGTAATCAGAAGTAAACACTTTTGGGGAGGGACAAGGCCAAAAGAGACAATAGAATAAATGGGGGAACAGGATAGGATGGAGGGAAATATAGTCTTTCACAACATGACTTTTATGGAAGTCTTGCATAACTATACAGAATTGCTTGCCTTCTCAATGAGAGTGGATGGAGAAGGAAGAAGTGAGAGAAACTGGAACTCAACGTGGTAAAAAATTTTTTTACATGTAATTGGGAAATAAGAAATACAGGTAATGGGGCACAGAAATCTATCTTGCCCAAGAAAATAGAGGAGATTGAGATAAGGGAAGGCAGGGATGTGATAAAAGGGAGGGCAGATTGGGGGAAGAGACAATCAAAATACATGGTGTCTTGGGGTGGGGGGAGGGGAGAGATGGGGAGAAAATTTGGAACTCAATATCTTATGGAAATGAATGTTGAAAATTAAAAATGAATTTCATAAAGCACACAAAAAAAGAAAAGATCAAGTATGTAGTATGGTTGATATAGATTGTTGAGACTGGATATATCCTCAAGGAAATTGGAGGATGTGGTAGAGAAGGATAAATAGGAAAAAAAATGTTAAAATGATTGACAAGCCATAAGCACTCCTTGTGGCACAAAATGAATTTGTGGCACTATATTTGTCTTCTCATTAATTTCTGATTGGCATATTCAAAGTTACACTAGATCTGCTTAACCTGGAGAGGGTACAATTATGAAATGTTCCAGTTTACTTTTTCTGAAATCAATATTAAACATTTAGAGATGTTGAAAAAAAAAACTTGACTTAGCAAAGTCCATCTGACACATAGTAATTCAGTTCAATTCCATAAGCAGCCACTGAGCACTGATTACTCCATGCATAAGGGTTTGCTGAAACCAGATTCAGCAAAAGCCTCACTTTTAAAGGGCATATGAAGAGCCTATAGAAGCACAAAAGGAAAAACTGAAGGTGAACTTGTCTGCTAAGTGGGTAATCGCTAAGGCTAAAGGTATTGAACTACTTGATATAAACATCAAATGTAACTAAGGCAATCAGATTGCTTTCCTATGTGACCTTAGGAATCTGTCTACTTCATACTTCATGTTTTGTTTCCATTAAAAGAACTTTCAAAGTAAAAGATAAAAGCCATGGAAAATAACTGACGGGAGCAGGAAGTTTTGTCTTACTTGTGAACTCTGTGTATATTCAAGAATGAAGGGTCTTAAACAAGATGAGGTGACTGTCTTCCTGCTTTCTTTGCACTGTAATGCTTTACAGAATATAAATACCGCTCACATGTTTTTCCATATTATTTTAAAACATTAATGTTAAAAGGCTACATAACATATGGACTACATCACACATGTGTAGAGATACTACAATATTTTATACAGGTCATATAATCCATATGTATACACATACATGAATACATGTCAAACAGTTGTGCACTGCTATCTTTGTACTGTTTGCTAAAAAGTGCCCTTCTCCCTACTTCATCCAAAGACAGTAACAGCTGACATTGACCACCTTACATACTTTATCTCACATGGCCCCATAATGGCACCCCTATGAAATAAGTGACCACACCCACTTTAAAAACACAAGGGGCATGAGGTTGGAGAAGTAGGCCTTCCCCCAACCCCTCAATCCCCCAGTCCTCCTGATCATAGTTCCAGGGTCCTTCCTGTTCTAACATGTGGAGTGAGTTAAAGGGATGACTTTATCTCAGCAAAACAAACATGAGATAAAGCCAAGGTTTATGTGAGAAATATTGAACTTAAGTAGGTGAACATACTAAGTGAAATCAAGGTTGTAATTCATGTATTAAAACAACACAAATGATGCTCTTGCCTTATGGGATTTCACAATGAATAACTTCTTAGCCTGTGTTTGGAACTCATGTGAACATAAAAACGGGGAATAAATGCTCCCCAACTCAGGGCCCCATCTCATGCCTCTTCACATGAGTGACGTTCATCTTCCATACCCAACACATCCTCCTTCCTCATCACATCCTCTCAGCATCCTTGTCTTCTTCTGATGTTGTCACCTTCTTGAATTTCTGACCTTGATCTGCCTTGTCTTATCCTTATGTACTTGTTGTATTTAGTCCAGAAAAATAGAAGCTTCTACATGGCAACCCAACACCACATTCTGAATACAGCAGATATTACAGGCTCCACAGCTACTGAAAATCTGGGGGAGAGATTCTTGCCACCAAGGTCCTTGGCTTTGTGACACAACAGACAGACATGACTTGATAAAGAATATGACCTTTGGGGTGGAGCCAAGATGGCGGAGTAGAAAGACTCACGTATGCTAGCTCCAAACCCACAGCCCATATATTTCCTGCAAGAACAACTCCCCACAAATTCTGGATCACTGCAAGACGCACAGAAACACAGTGGAAAAGATTTCCATTCCAGAGAGCCCTGGAGAGCCGTCCCCAGGGTCCGTCGCGCCCCGGAAAGCAGAACCCACCCCTGCACTGCCCTGGCCATGGGGCCCCAGAGGAGCCGATCTGAGCAGGCTTCAGGGACGGAATCTCCCGTGGCCGGGAAGGTCCCTCCGCCCACAGACGCTACAGGTCAGTGAGAGAGACCTCTGGGCTGGCCGAGACGGGAGTGGGGTGTCTCCGTGGCTCGGGCCCCCTGGGGAGGAAGCCGTGGAGGGAGGGGCAGAGGCAGCTACGGAGGCAGGGGCGGCCCAGGACCCCCGAGCAGCAGGCAGAAGTTCAGGTCTCTGCATAAACCCCCACCCGCTCCATTACTGAAGGTCTCTGCATAAAGCCCCTGAGGGAACTGAGCCTGGGAGGCAGCCCTGCCCCCACCCCAGCACCAGAACTTAAGCTCACATTGAATAGCAGCCGCGCCTGCCTCGGAAAGCCCATTTGAATCTCAGACCCCAAGCACTAGCTGGGCGGATCTAGGTGGGGGTGCAGAGGAATCTCAGAAGTCAAGTAACTGGCTGGGAAAATGCCCAGAAAAAGGAAACAAAATAAGACCGTAGAGAGCTACTTTGATGGGGTGCAGATGTGCCCGCCTTTCAATTCTGATGACGAGGGACTATTCTTACCATCAGGGAAAGACGTGGAGGTCAGGGCCTCTGTATCCCAGACATCCCAGGTGGATGTCCGGTGGGCTCAGGACAGGGAAGAGCTCAAAAAGGATTTTGAAAATCAAATTAGACAGGTGGAGGAAAAACTGGGAAGAGAAATGAGAGAGATGCAAGAAAAGTATGAAAAACAGGTCAATACCTTGGCAAAGGAGACCCAAAAAAATGCTGAAGAAAATAACACCTTGAAAAATAGGCTCACTCAATTGGCAAAAGAGATTCAAAAAGCCAATGAGGAGAAGAATGCTTTCAAAAGCAGAATTAGCCAAATGGAAAAAGAGGTTCAAAAGCTCACTGAAGATAATAGATCTCTCAAAATTAGAATGGAACAGATGGAGGCTAATGACTTTCTGAGAAACCAAGAAATCACCAAACAAAACCAAAAGAATGAAAAAATGGAAGAGAATGTGAAATATCTCATGGGAAAAACAACTGACCTGGAAAATAGATCCAGGAGAGACAATTTAAAAATTATGGGACTACCTGAAAGTCATGATCAAAAAAAGAGCCTAGACATCATCTTCCATGAAATTATCAAGGAAAACTGCCCTGATATTCTACAATCAGAGGGTAGAATAAGTATTGAACGAATCCATTGATCACCGCCTAAAAGAGATCCAAAAAGAGAAACTCCTAGGAACATTGTGGCCAAATTCCAGAATTCCCAGGTCAAGGAGAAAATATTGCAAGCAGCTAGAAAGAAACAATTCAAGTATTGTGGAAATACAATCAGGATAACACAAGATCTAGCAGCTTCTACATTAAGGGATCGAAGGGCATGGAATAGGATATTCCAGAAGTCAAAGGAACTAGGACTCAAACCAAGAATCACCTACCCATAAAAACTGAGTATAATACTTCAGGGGAAAATATAGTCTTTCAATGAAATTGAGGACTTTCAAGCATTCTTGATGAAAAGACCAGAGCTGAAAAGAAAATCTGACTTTCAAACACAAGAATGAGAAGAAGCATGAAAAAGTAAACAGCAAAGAGAAGTTATAAGGGACTTACCAAAGTTGAACTGTTTACATTCCTCCATGGAAAGACAATATTTGTAACTCTTAAAACGTTTCAGTATCTGGGTAGTTGGTGGGACCACACACACACATATACACACATACATGTACACACATGCATGCACACACATACACACATGCATGCACATACAGAGACAGAGAGCACAGAGTGAATTAAATAGGATGGGACCATATCTTAAAAGAAATTAAGGTAAATGGTAAAAGAGAAATGGAGTGGGAGGAAAGAGGGAGAAATGGAATGGGGTAAATTATATCTCATTCAAGAGGCAAGCAGGAGACTTTTTAGTGGAGGGAAAAAGAGGAGAGCTGAGGAAAAAACCAAGAAGTTTACCCTCATCACATTCGACTAAAGGAAGGAATAAAATGCATACTCATTTTGGTATGAAAACCTATCTTACAGTACAGCAAAGTGGGGGAGAAGGAGATAAGCAAGGGGGGGGAAGGATGGAAGGGAGGGCAATGGGAGAAGGGAGCAATTTGAAGTCAACATTTGGGGAGGGACAGGATCAAAAGACAGAATAGAAACAATGGGGGGCAGGATAAGGTGGAGGGAAATACAGTTAGTCTTACACAACACGACTATTATGGAAGTCATTTGCAAAACTACACAGATATGGCCTATATTGAATTGCCTGCCTTCCCAAAGGGAATGGGTGGGGAGGGAGGGATGGGGAGAATTTGGAACTCAAAGTTTTAGGAACAACTGTTGAGTATTGTTGTTGCTACTAGGAAATAAGAAATACAGTTAATGGGGAATAGAAAGTCATCTGGCCCTACAGGACAAAAGAGAAGATGGGGACAAGAGAAGGGAGGGATGATAGAAGAGAGGGCAGATTGGTAATAGGGAAAATTAGATTGTTCGGTGTACTGGGGTGGGGCGAGGGGAGAAAAGGGGAGAAAATTTGGAACCCAAAATTTTGTGAAAATGAATGTAAAAAGTTAAATAAATAAATTTTTATTAAAAAAAAAAAAAAGAAGAATATGACCTTTGAGAAGATGCATTAATACCTGCTTTGCCTTTCTGCCACCTAGGAGGCACCCACCGAGGTATCACCTGACCAATGTGCAACTAAGGCTCCTATGAGTTGACTCAGAACAGGCGTTGTCTGACTTTTCTGTTTGTACCCCAGCACTGAGCAAAGTGCTCTGCACTTAAGAAGGGTTTAATAAATGTTTTTCCATTAACTTATTAATAAATATTGAAATGAAGATTTCACTTTTATACTGATCCAAACGTTTAAATAAAATTCTGTCCAAAAGTCTACAGTAATTTCTAAAAAAAAAAAAAAAAAAAAAGTCTTTGATCAAGTCAAATTTATATCAGGTATGCAAGCATGAGTCAACCTTAGACTCAACATAACTAATTATATTTTTAAAAATCCCAAACTACATCAAGGGACATATAAAAACTTTAGGCAAAATACAACATTCAAGCCGCTGTACGGGGAGATGTCGACGCCGCAGTTTGAGGAAGGCCCAGGGTCCCCTGTACTTGTGGACGTAGATGACGAGGGGAAGGGGAAGCTACCTCCCTGCCACCTGGGATCATCAGAATTTTTGGCTGGACCCTTCCGCCCACCAAGAGAGTGCGGAACCGGGCGGAAAGAAGCATGCACCATGGCACTGAAATGGATTAGTAAGGAACTTAGCGATTTGGCACATGATTCTCCGGCACAGTGTTCTGCAGGTCCAGTTGGGGATGATATGTTTCACTTGCAAGTCACAATTAGAGGACCTAATGGCAGCCCATATCAAGGCAGTATATTCTTTCTGACAATTCATTTTCCTATAGACTATCCCTTCAAACCACATAAGGTTGTATTCACAACAAGAATTTATCATCCAAACATTAACAGTAATGGCAGCATCTGTTTCAATATTTTAAGATCACAATGGTCTCCTGTTCTAACTATTTCTAAAGTTTCCATTTGTTCACTGCCATGTGATCCAAACCTAGATGACCCCTTAGTGCTAGAGATTGCACGGATCTACAAAACAGACAGAGACAAGTACAACAGAATATCTCGAGAACGGACTCAGAAGTAAGCCATGTGATGCTACCTTAGAGTCAGAATAACCTGCACTACAGCTGGAGAACACTTTAAAGTAATGTTCCTTTTTGGTTTTCTTATCCAGCTTCTCCCCTATTAGACCTCATCTTTTTTAGTTTTATTTTGTTTATCTCCCTCCATTCATGCACATGCTCATCTGAGAAGACTTAAGTTCTTCCAGCTTTAGACAGTAACCGCTTTTAGTTAGAAGAGAACAATTGCCCAAGATTCAGAATGTTTTAAAAAAATGGAGCATGTGTGTTAACTTGGTTGTGAGACTAAAACCATTCCTCCCTGCTCTAACAGATGCTGAAGACGCCATCTGAGGGGGAGGAAGATGAATGCAAAATTGTCCTATCAAAGGAAGCAATATTACTGTACTCACCTTGTTTAAGCCTTCCATTGTTAGAGATTTGAGGTTTTCATGATATACTTTATGCTCATAACTGATGTGGTTGGAGAACTGGTACTGAATTTATAGATTCAGCAGAACAAAAAACGTGATGTACTTTATGCATGTCAAAAAAGGAATGACCTGTTCTTGTTCTACAGAGAATGGAAATTGGAAGTCAAACAACCCTTGTATTCCAAAATAGGGTCTCGAATGTTTTGTAATTTTCGTTTAAATTTTGTTAGGAGACTTGGAGCTATTAGTTAATCTATGTTCCAATACACTGCTTAATACAGCACTGAATAAGTGATGCAAGTTGTCAATGGATGAGTGATCAACTAATAGCTCTGCTAGTAATTGATTTATTTTTCTTTAATAAAGCTGCATAAATCAAAAAAATACAACATTCATTTGTGATAAAAACCCTACAAAGGAAAGACACAAAACCCAAAGCTACCATTTAGGAAACACCAGAAGTTTCCCCAATAAATATAGGAATAAAGGCAAGGTTGTCTTCTTCTCTTCTCCTATCCCCCAATCTGGTTGTTATTCAATATAATTCTAAAAATGTTGGCCACAGTAAAAAGGTTAAAAAAAGATATAAGATAGGAAAAGATGGGACAAAACAAAATCTCTATTTGCTGATAACATGACAGTCTACTTAGTAAAAGTCAGAGAATTAGCAAAGAAAGTAATTGAATTAACAGCTTTGGTAGAGTTGCAGTCTACAAAATAAAACCAAACAATTTTAAAGCACTCCTATATATCAGTAACAAAATCCAAAAGGCAATAACACATAATGAAATTCCATTCAAAATAACTACCAAATGCATAAAATATTTGGGAGTTTACCTGCCCAAATACATCCAATAGATGCTGACTAACAATTATAAAATGCTTCTAAAAGAAACAGCAACCTGAGTAACTAGAAGAATGCCCAGCCTTCATAACTGAGCCATGTGAAGAAAATAATAAAAATTACAGTATTACCAAAGTTAACCAACAGATTGAGAGTAATACCAAACTACAAAAGAGATCCTTTTCAGAGCTAGACAAAATAATGCAATTCACTTGAAGGAACAAAAGAGCTAGAATCCCAAGAGAAATAAAGAAAAAAGGGATGAATGAGGGGTAAAGAGCACGTCTAACTCCCCAATCACAGTAACATATATTACAGCAAAAACATGAAAGCTGCACCACACTGAATGAAAAAGAAATCTAACTTTTTCTACCCTAGACCTACACAAAAAAATCACACAGTTGTTCCAGCGGCAAAGGGAAAAGAGGCCTCCAGCAAAGTGAAAGCCAGGAAAGGCAAAGGAACCCAGGCACTCAGCCTCCCAAGCCACCTGTAGCACAGAGTTCTCTGTCTGGGTACAGGAAGAATGGAGACTCTTCCACTCTAAGCGGGGAAGGAAGGATTGGATAATATCAGAAAGGTCCAGGGTGGTCATGGTGGTCAGAGAGGGATACCCCAGGACCAGTGGCTCCAACCAAGATCTTTAGAATGCTGTCCTGAAACACCAAACGACCCTAAAAATACAAGGTTTTGAAACTCAAAGATCCAGAAGGGGCTGAAACCTTGTAGGTAGAGGTCAATACAAAAACTTGGCTATGGCTAATCTAAGCAGAGCTGACCACTCCACCTAAGAGTGAAATAGAGGATGTAGCCTGGTGTTATCATAAAGTCTGAGTTTAGGTACTAAAGCTGAAGAGATAAATAAAAGAAAACACCAACCAAAATTTAAAATTATTGCAGAACTAGAGATTCCCACCCCCCAATAAATAGTTATCCCCAGATAACTCTAAAAACTTTAAGTAGAGAATTCCACAAAGACTACATGACTACCTAGAAGAAGTGAAGCAAGAGAAAAGATGGAATAAAAGTTCTGGCAGGAAGAATTAGAAGAAAAATAAAGAGCTTGAGAGAAAGTGGTAAACCTTACAGAAGTGACAGACCCTTTGAAAATTGGAATCTACAAGAAATAAAGAAGAAAATCAAAAGACTGAAAAAAAAAGAAGAAAATGTAATCTATCAATTATAAAAACAACTGACCTAAACAATAGGTGAAGGAGGGAGAATTTAAATATCTTTAAGCTCCCTGAAAATTATGATTTTGAAAAAGACTAGAGACACCATATTTCAAGAAATCATAAATGAAAACTGCCTAAATCTATTAGAACCAAGGGGCAAGTAAAAATAGAAAAAAGTCATCCATCATCTCTTAAAAGGAATCCTAAAAGGAAAGGTCCCAGGAATATTCTAAACAAAATTCAGAGTTCCTCTATCAAAGAAAAAATATCATAAAAGAAGCAAGTCAAGTACCAAGGTGTTACAATCAGGATCACTCAAGACCTAGCAACTTTTAATAATAAACAAGAGGCATCTTGGAATGCCAACCAAGAATATATCTGGCAAGTTTGAGTATACAATCCTACAAGGGGGAAAACCAGGACATTAATGGAAGAGAATTTTCACATGCATTTCTGATGAAAAGATGAGAGCTGAATAGAAATTCTGAAATACAACCAGAAAAACCTAGAGAGAAGTTATATGAAGATTTTTGGGAAGAACTCTATGATGATATAATGCTAATATTAACAGGGGAGAAGAAACAAGCTCATCTTCAAATACCTTAATTTTTTCAAAGAACACACAGGAAGTTAAATGAGGAAAGGAGAAGTCTGCAGGTTGCACTGGTTCTGTTCTGAAGGGTTTTAAGAGAGGAAAGAGAATGGAGGGTAAAAAGAAGAATACAGTGGTACACAAAGGAGGAAAATGAGGGTGGAACTTAATAGAGAAGGGATTAGTAATATAATGATGGCACAAAAAAAAGAGGTTTAAGGGGGCGGAGCCAAGATGGCAAAGCAGAAAGACACACTTACTCTAGCTCTTCCCCCACAGCCCATAAAATACCTGTAAAAAATAACTCTAAACAAATGCTAGAGAAGCAGAAACCACAAAATGACAGAGTGAAAGAGATTTCCAGCACAAGCCAGCTTGAAAGGCCGACAGGAAGAGTTTATCACATGGAGCGCAGCCCACAGAGCCCAGTCCAGCCCTGGGCTCACTGCACCAGCAGGAACAGTACAAGAGCAGGCCTCAGGGGTGGAATCACAGGCAGCAGTTGTGGTTCCCAAATTCCTCAACCCACAAACACCAAAAACAGGTTCAAAGGTCAGTGAGAAAACTTTTTCACCTGGGTGAAAAGGGAGCAGGGTCCTCCCCCAGCTCTGGCCCTGGGCAGCAGCATGGGCAGCAGCAGCAGCATCCATTTTTGAAACCCTCGGCCTAAAGACACTGAGGGAATTGAGTCTCTGATCTGGGTCTTAGCCCTGAGTGATGTCCCTGGGGTGAGGAAGAGTGCTGATGTGGTAGACCTGGTGGAGGCTTTGGAAAGGTAATTCTATTTGCAGAGCCTAGGCAGAAAAGCTTTGGTAACTTCCAGACCACAGTGCAGGCCAGAAGAGGAATAAACTGCTCTCTCTTGATTGTGCCACCCTGGAGAAACTGAGAACTTACAGGTCTCCAGAGTATACTCTCCTCTTGACAAAGGACTCAAAAGTCAAATAACTTCCTGGGAAAATGCCCAAAAAAGGGGAAAAAAAAAATAAGACTATAGAAGGTGACTTTCTTGGTGAACAGGTATTTTCTTCCATCCTTTCAGATGAGAAAGAACAATGCATACTATCAAAGGAAGTCAAGGCTTCTGCATCCAAAACCTCCAAAATAAATAACCAATAGTCTCAAGTAATGGAAGAGCTCAAAAAGGATTTTGAAAATCAAGTAAGAGAAGTAGAGGAAAAACTGGGAAGAGAAATGAGAGCAACGCAAGAAATTCATGAACGAGTCAACAGCTGGCTAAAGGAGACCCAAAAAGTGCTGAAGAAAATAACACCTTTAAAAATTGACGAACTCAATTGGCAGAAGAGGTCCAAAAAACCCAATGAGGAGAAGAATGCTTTAAAAATCAGAATTAGTCAAATGGAAAAGGAGGTTCAAAAGCTCAATTAAGAAAATGCTTAAAAATGAGAATGGAGCAAATGGAAAGTAATGACTTTTTGAGAAAACAAGAAATTACAAAACAAAACCAAAAAAAAGAAAAAAACAGAAGATAATGTGAAATATCTCACTGGAAAAACAACTGACCTGGAAAATATATCCAGGAGAGACAATTTAAAAATTACTAAATTAAAAATTACAATTTAAAAATCACTACCTGAAAGCCATGATCAAAAAAAAGAGCCTACACATCATCTTTCATGAAATTATCAAGGAAAACTGTCCTGATATTCTAGAACCAGAGGGCAAAATAAATACTGAAAGAATACACCAGTCACCTCTTGAAAGAGATCCAAAAAGAGAAACTCCTAGGAATATTATAGCCAAATTTCAGAGTTTCCAGGTCAAGGATAAAATATTGCAAGCAGCTAGAAAGAAACAATTCAAGTATTGTGGAAATACAATCAGGATAACACAAGATCTAGCAGCTTCTACATTAAGGGATTGAAGGGTGTGGAATAGGATATTCCAGAAGTCAAAGGAACAAGGATTAAAACCAAATATCACCTTCCCAGCAAAACTGAGTATAATACTTCAGGGGAAGAAATGGTCATTCAATGAAATAGAGGACTTTCAAGCATTCTTGATGAAAAGACCAGAGCTAAATAGAAAATCTGACTTTCAAACACAAGAATCAAGAGAAGTATAAAAAGGTAAACAGGAAAGAGAAATCATAAGGGACTTACTAAAGTTGAACTGTTTACATTCCTACATGGAAAGATAATATTTGTAACTCTTGAGACTTTTCTCAATATTTGGGGAGTTGGAGGGACTATAAACATAGAGACAGAGGACACAGGGTGAGATGAATAGGAAGGGAAGATATCTAAAAACAAAATTAAGGGGTGAGGAATACATTGGAAAGAGAAAGGGAGAAATAGAATGGGGAAAATTATCTGTCATAAAAGATGCAAGAAAAAGCTTTTCAATGGAGGGGAAAAGGGAGAAGGGAAGAGGGAAAAAGTGAAGCTTACTCTCATCACATTTGGCTTAAGGAGGGAATAACATACACACTCAATTTGGTATGAAAATCTATCTTACACTACCGGAAAATAGAGGAGAAGGGGATAAGTGGGGTGTGGGATGATAGAAGGGAGAGCAAATGGGAAAAGGGAGTAATAAGAAGTAATCACTTTAGGGGAAGGACAAGGTTTAAAGAGAGACTAGAATAAACAGGGCAGGACAGGATGGAGGGAAATATAATTAATCTTTCACAACAAGACTATTATGGAAGTCTTTAGCAAAACTACACATATATAGCCTATATGGAATTGCTTGCCTTCTCAGTGGGGAGAGAGGAAGGGAGAGAAGTTAGAAGGAATGAACGTTGAGAATTGTTTTTGCATACAACTGGGAAATAAGATATACAGGTAATGGGGTAAAGAAACTATCTTGCCCTACAAGAAAAGAGAGAAGATGGGGATAAGGGAAGGGAGAGGTATGATAGAAGGGAGAGCAGACTGGGGAAAGGGGTAATCAGAATGCATGGTATTTTGGTCTTGTGGAAATGAATGCTGAAAACTAAAAATAAATAAACAAAATTTTAAAGAGAGGTTTAAAGGGCAGAAAAGGGAACAGATGGAAATTTAAAAGAGAAAATAAAATAAGGCAGCTTTGAAAATAAAAGAAGGCAGAATATATGTGTGTGCATATATATGTACACATATACACACAGTCTTTTTTTAAGCAAATGTACAATTTTATATACAATCTATTTTTATGTTCTGCTTGCTATATATGTGGAAATGCTTTTTGGGGTGATTAAATTCAAAAATAAATGATAATTTTTTAAAAGCTAGGAATAATTTTTCAAAATACACTTAGAAAGAATAAGAAAACAATAGAAACCCAATGATATAAAAGTCTAAAGACGAGCCAGGAGAAGGCATTTCCCTCAAAACCTTTGCAAAGGTGGAGAGCAATGGGGATGGAATGCTAAAGACATCAGAGTTTTTTTATGAACTGCTTGTTTTGCTGAATTTTTTTCTCTTTTTTTTTTTTTAAAGAATTTTTCTTTGGAAGAGAGAGAGAAAATGTCAATTAAAACAAACTATATCAATAAAAATTCATTTTAAAAAAGTATAATTTTTAAGTTTTAAATGCTGCTCATGATCAAAAAAAGATAAATAGGCCCAAGGGGAGAAAATTAGTTGGGGGAGAGGGGAAGTTTGAAAACATAGAGGGTTTCTTACTAATAAAGTAAGTGCATTCTACTTTATTGGTCAAATAAAGTGGCATCCCAGAGCAGTGGTCCCTTAATTTTGCCTATCAGTTCTTTTAACTTTTTCCCTGTCAAAGTAGAATATATGCTTTAAAGGAAAACCACACAAGTTCTTGTGATCTGAATAATCAAAACATCTTAAGAAGAACCTCCACCATAAAAATCTCCAAAAGAAAATAATCCAGAATTGCAGCTCTTCATCTGGAGTTGGTGAATAGATTTCAAGGGATTCATGAATTTTTTGAAATATCTTGAAAGTGTATTTCAATATAACTGGTTTCCTTCGTAACCCTATGTACATTATATGGTTTATTTAAAACTAGTAGTCTGAGAAAGGGTCTAAAAGTTTCACCATGCTGCTAAAAGGGTCCAGAAAAAAAAAAGACTCCCGGTCTAGACGCTATTAATTTAGACTGAAAATTTTTCACTTCAGTTTTTCAAAGATGACATAAAAAACGTCCAAGTTCCCTCTCTGGCGTATTGGAATCGTGACTGCCCCCACAAAAGGGGAGATTTGTGAAGGACAGTAAATGACAACAGGGGCAAGCACTGCATCTCCATCTTCTCTTTTCTCAAGCATGTCTTGCACATAATACAAACTGAGCACAGTCATGCTTTAAAATTTTCAACACAAAAATGTTACTGAGTGTCTGAGCATTTCACAATTAATCACTTTTTCATTATCAATAGTAAATTATTGAAACTAGAAAAGGTAAAATTTGATACCTTTTAAAGTAGATAATAAATAGTGACAAGCATTCATATACAATCTTTTTGTGTTCTGTGTACATGAAAATATTCTGGGCACATTGAAGTTCAGAATAAAATAATGTTTTTTAAAAGAAGGATTAATAAAAACCCGACAGAACAAAAACTAAACGAAATAGAAGTATATAGTCATGACAAGTTTTCAATACTAGGTTCCCACTCTCAAGAGGAAAAAAACCCCAGCTAATGAAATGAAATATTTTAATGAATCAGGCTCTGTAAACACAGGGGAAAAGAAGTTGGTGGATATAGGAGTCTTCTTAAATAAATTATGTACATACTACTTCAAGGGTTAAATATCATCAAATTCAAAACTTTTTAGAAGGCTAATTGGGCATTCTTTTCCTCTCTAAATAAATTGTATTTGTAGAGGTGAGTATTAAAAGCAGATGAATTTTATTCCTAGCTAACCCTGGGAATGCTCCTTTTGAAGGGAACCTTGCGCAGGTTTCAGAAACTGTCCCAATACCTGAATCTAGCTTTGGGCTACTTTCTTTTCCACCAGACATACCCTCCTTTGACAGAAATCAGCAGTAAAGCCCGTACCAGGGTCAGGGAGAATTCAGCACAGTCTAAGTGTCCCTGGTGAACTCCCAAGGACCACAAAGCACAGATGGGTAAAACAGACCCTTCGCTTCTATGAGGAGGCGGCCCTGACCTCAGAATTACCCTCTCCCTCCCAAGCATCTGTACCTGTGAAAACTCTGCACTGGGGAAGGCGAGGGAAAAGTTGGAAGAGGGTGAAAGATACCCATGTGAGGCTGAGGGAGAAAGTGGCAAGAGCCCTAAGCAGCATCCCTGCCACCTGACCCCAAGGGCTCCTTCCGTCGTTCAGTCGCTCCCTATGCCAGGGCACTTCTGGGTTTCAAATTATAACAAGAAGATTGCGCTGGCTCTCAACTAAGTACACTGAAGCCAGCAGAGCTAAGCACAAGAAAATGGCCTTTGAGCCAAGCAAGCAAAAAGTAAGCGCCATCAACAGAACTTACACCCCAAGCTCACAAACTCATTAATACGTTTCTCAGACCCCAACTTTGCTTATTTTCAATGCGCTCCAAATGAGGCCAGAGATAATGCTTCCCAATTCACAAGCTCACTAACAGGGCTGCGAGCGACTGCAAGACCCAGTCATACAATAAGCGCATTATTTAGGTCAAGAGTAAAACGGTTCAAAGGAAAGGGATGGAATGCTGGAGATAATATTCAGTGCCTTCTCCAGCTAGTGCAGGCCTTTCAGCCTGCTTGAGACAGGAGCACTAAAGAGCAAATTATATTTAAGGGGAAAATGCTGACAGCTCATCAATTGATTTTCAATGAAAATGCTAAAAAAATTAATAAAGAAATTAAGCTGCTGAAATACAGTTTCACCAATTAGCTTAATGTCAGAGAATTCTAATTAGGCGTCTAGAGATTGCTATTTAGTTTAAGCCTTCAGAGTGCCAAATTCTCCTTTTCACACAAACTGGTTGCAAAATTAAAGACATTAGGCAGCCTTAATTACATTATCAGAACAGCTGGGATTAGGCAATCTCTGAAGTCAAGGCGGCCTTCTTTTGTCACCGAGGAGAAATCCCTTGCTTTCCAGGGTGCCGGATTGTGGGACTGCTCCATATCTCACCCATACAAAGCAAGATGCATTAGAAACAAAAAATTTCCAGACAAAGAATACGGTACTGCTCAGCAAATAATGAACACATTAGCGAAAAAGAAAAGGCAGGTGAAAAGATTAAGCCTGGAATGGGCTGGTTTCGCTACCCCCTCTCCTGGCTGCTGGCCTCCCAGCCCTCTACGGCAAAGCCAGCTTGGCCAGGCCCGCACCGCCCTTATCTGAGGCACCAGCACATTTCAGGCCAGCCTGTCCCATGGGGTGGGAAATTAGCAGTGATTGTTTTCACACATCTTGGCCAACACAATGTCTTTTATGTCTTTACATTGTCTGTAAAGCTATGTTTTCCCTGCACAAGGGACACTCTGTAAGTCCAGTTTTTGAAGCAACAGGATCCTCCCTCCAACTACTCCACCAGGCCAAGTTCCCTGACAACCAGGATGTCCAGAAAGCAAAACTAGGACCTACAAAAAGCACGCTTTCCCCAACTGCAAAAACACTTGCAATCCCGGGGGCAGGAGGTGCACACAGTGTAATCCCCAGGCCTGGAACGTTTTATTTCGGCTTGCTGCTGTCCATCAAGCTTAGGCTGAAAACAGGGAGAGGTCAAAAGCCCCAGTTCCAAGGGCCTGCATGAGAGGGAAAGAGAAGCTGAGTCCTTGACCAAATAGGCCAAGTCAGTCCCTAGAACCTCCTAGAAACTTTGTCTTCCAATTGCGGCACACTTGGGGAGCCTGAAGAAAAGTTGCCAGCTCCTGAACACCCTTGTGCTCGCAGACATCACCTTTCACCCTGCAGGACCAAAAGTTTCCCTATGATTAAGCGCTGAGGATGGCACTATTTGGCCAGAAGAGTGAAGCCTCCTGCCTGCTAGGGCCTATCACTGCTGATGGGGTCTGCATTTATCTTCTCCATAGAAAGGACTTCAAAATGGGCAGTAACCAGTGGTGGGAATTATACCAGTTTTAGACATGGGAAAAAGATAGTTACCCAAAGACAGCCACAAGATTGGAATAAGAACCAAAAATGGGGTAAAGGTGCCCATCTTTTCTGGTCCATAAAACCATTTACAAAGGCCTTTTAGTACAATTTTGAAAACTTTTAAGAAAACATGAATTGCTCTTTACTTTTTCTAAGATCATGGAGCTTATCATTTCTCCTAGCACAGTAGTAGTATCCCAAATGTGATCACATACACCAGAACTTGTTTAGCCATTCCCTACTACTCAAAAGTCATGATTTCTTCCCCCAGCGAAAATCAAACCCTGAAAATATAGCCTTGCTCTGTCCTGTCCCACCTCCCCCCACTCTGGGTCACTAGTCTTTGACCTATCCACACAATGTAAGACATCAAGTCTGGCAAGAAGCCAAGACACATTCGGAGTGATCTCCAAACACCTTTGTGCACACTTAAAAGAAGTAAAGCTTAAATAACTCACTTCATTTAAGCACCAAGAATGTTGCAGGTGCTTAATCAATGAACAAGAAATGGAGATGGATTTTCTATTTGATGACCAGTCACACAATGACCCTGGATCATTACACAGTACAGATGAAAGGCACTCAGCTGCAAATGTGCAGAACCGTCCAAAAGCAATCTGCACACAACTCCAATGAGCTGTCCTCTCCCAATCACCTCCACTGAAGCTTGGAATGAACCTAAGCTTAAACTAGCATCTTTAGAGTTTCTATAATTTTGTAACTTAGAACTGCAGAACTCCTTTGGTGGAGACTGGATCTTCTTATCTTGCCCAGATTGGAGAGAGGGGCCAATCACAGATCCAATCCCTTACTGAGTGACTTGAGAGCTTTGACTTGCTCTGTGTATACACTGAACCAGTTCCTTGGGGGCAGGAGGGAGGGGAGAGAAACCATCTTGGTGCTGGACTTAATGGGGACACCCAAACAGCTCAGTCCACCCTGGCTCAAGACTGTTCAATTCAAAAGCCGGCTAGTTGCAGCCTCCTTGGAAACAGGCCTTAGAGGTGTATGCCACCACATCTTGTTTGTGCTATTGTTTCCAAAAAACCATAATCAATAAATAGGTTGTATGTAAGACAGTGAATACTGTACTTTGCAGATTTTAGATAGCCATAGAAGAATATGGTCCCTGTTCTCTAGAATCTATCAAAAGGGTAAGGGGGTGGGATAAAGGAAAACATAAAAAACACACATGTAAAACCCTAGAGAGAGTAATATGGCAGAGTAGAAAGGAAACTGATCTTAACAGGCAGGAGACAAACTGGTTTCAAGCCTGTTACTAATATTGAGTCGTGTGACCCTCAGCTAAGTCCCCAAGATTCTTTAAGCCTCCATTTTCTCATCTGGACAAGGAGATAACACCTACCTCACAGAGATGTCAGGTAAACCAAGTGAGGGCATATATAATGTGATTTACAAACTGTCAATCTTGTGCAAAAGGAACGTGCCTGGGTCTGGATATCAGTTCATTTTTACATCAAGGTTATATCTGATAGACATGTGAGGCACGAAATTATAAGGAATAAAGGCACATGCTGCCCCAAATAAGTAAATGCTTAAAAAAAAAACATCAAAAGACTTAAGAGGCAGAAAAACCACTTGTTCCTTCTTATTACACTCTCATTAAATTCTTAAGTTTTTAAACTGATAAAGACAAAACAACCCAAGTTTCACAATATTATGGGGAAAATCACTCATGGTTTAAATTATATTTCCTCACCTCTAAAATGACAATACAGAGAAGTTTCACTGCAAATGTCCTGCTAATGCATGGAATTTATCATAATTTGTCAGGCTCCTTTAGATCTCATCCAAGAGGACTAGCTTTTCAAAAGTATGAGGAGCAGAGGTGGAATCAAGATAACAAGGCAGAAGGAAATAAACAGAGCCCTCCAAAAATCTCTGAACTCCAGCCGGCTTAGAGCAGCCAAGTCCAATCATAAACTACTGACCTCCCAACCAGAAACAAGCCAACAGGCCCAAAACCGGGTCAGGAGCTTGCTTGTCCCAGACCAGGAGGGCAGTGAGCAGACTTCACTCCAGCATCACTCTGGGAGCTCTAAAGGCCAGCAGGTCCCCACCATGAGCTACCCTTCAGACTCTGGAATGATACAACATTCAATAATACCCCAGGAAAGAAGCAGAAGGACCCAACAAAGCAAAAGTTCAACTCAGACATTTCCCGCAGAAGCTAAAAATGTTTTGAAAAAGATCAAAGTACTAGAGGAAAAAATTGTAAAAGAAACAAGAGCCATGAAAGAAATAGATGGAAAGAGAAATTAACTTGATAGAAGAGAAACAAAAACTTACTGAAGAAAAAAACTCCCTGAAAATGAAAACAACTTCAGACAACAAGAAATATGGGAAGGGAAGGGAAGGGAAGGGAAGGGAAGGGAAGGGAAGGGAAGGGAAGGGAAGGGAAGGGAAGGGAAGGGAAAGGGAAGGGAAGGGAAGGGAAGGGAAGGGAAGGGAAGGGAAGGGAAAGGGAAGGGAAGGGAAGGGAAGGGAAGGGAAGGGAAGGGAAGGGAAGGGAAGGGAAGGGAAGGGAAGGGAAGGGAAGGGAAGGGAAGGGAAGGAGGGAAGGGAAGGGAAGGGAAGGGAAGGGAAGGGAAGGGAAGGGAAGGGAAGGGAAGGGAAGGGAAGGGAAGGGAAGGGAAGGGAAGGGAAGGGAAGGGAAGGGAAGGGAAGGGAAGGGAAGGGAAGGGAAGGGGAAGGGAAGGGGGGAAGGGAAGGGAAGGGAAGGGAAGGGAAGGGAAGGGAAGGGAAGGGAAGGGAAGGGAAGGGAAGGGAAGGGAAGGGAAGGGAAGGGAAGGGAAGGGAAGGGAAGGGAAGGGAAGGGAAGGGAAGGGAAGGGAAGGGAAGGGAAGGGAAGGGAAGGGAAGGGAAGGGAAGGGAAGGGAAGGGAAGGGAAGGGAAGGGAAGGGAAGGGAAGGGAAGGGAAGGGAAGGGAAGGGAAGGGAAGGGAAGGGAAGGGAAGGGAAGGGAAGGGAAGGGAAGGGAAGGGAAGGGAAGGGAAGGGAAGGGAAGGGAAGGGAAGGGAAGGGAAGGGAAGGGAAGGGAAGGGAAGGGAAGGGAAGGGAAGGGAAGGGAAGGGAAGGGAAGGGAAGGGAAGGGAAGGGAAGGGAAGGGAAGGGAAGGGAAGGGAAGGGAAATTAAGAATCATCAGACTACCTAAACACCACTACCAAAAAAAGAGCCTATACATCCTGTTTCAAGAAATTGTAAAACTATTGAGTTCTCTTAGAACCAGAAAACAAAGTGGGAATAGAAAGAATCCATTAGTCACCTTCTGAAAGAAACCCTAAAATGGAAACTTGCAAGAATATTATAGTTAAAATCCAGGTCTCTCAAGTCAAAGGAAAAAAAGTTCTATAAGTAGCCGGAAAGAAAGAATTCAAGAACCAAAGAATCACAGTAAGAATCACACAAAATTTAGCAGCCACCATTTTCAAGAAGCAGAGAGCTTGTAATATGACATTTTAGACAGCAAAAGATATAGATTTCCAGTCAAGAATAACTTACTCAAGAAAGCTAAATGTAATTCTGCAAAGGAAAAAACAAATTTTTAATCAGAGGACTCTGAAGCATTTTTGATAAAAAGACTAGAGCTAAGTAGAAGCTCTGAAATGCAAACAAAGGAATTATGAGAAATATAAAAAAGGTAAACAAGAACACTCATAAGGGACTAAACAAGAAAAAAATCACCCACATAAAAATATGAGATTATACATGTGTCCCCTCAGGACTCTATCCACCAAGGGTACAAGAGTGTAGAAGACCTAGGAGGGACTCTGTTATGTTCTGATGATCTTAAAAGTAGAATGGAAAAGAAGAGGAAGATGACTACACAGGGGGTAGGGGGAAGAAAAGGGAGAAGAAGGATGGGGGAAATGATTTCACATGATTGGGGTGGGTATAAACTCTATGGGAACAAGGAATAAAGTGGGGTGGGAATAGGCAAAACTTGAACCTCACCTTCACCAGAACAGGTCAAAGGAGGGAAGAATAGATGTATACACACACAAATGACAAAGAACAGAAATGTATTTCACTCAACAAGGAAACAGAAGGGAAAGAAGGTAAATGAAAGGGGTAATAAGGGGGAGGATGGATTAAGGGAGGCATTAGTCAGAAGCAAAACAAATTCTTGAAGAAAAGATAGAAAATAAAGAGAAGGAAAAGTAGAAGAGAATAGAAAGAAGAGAAATACACAATTTACAATCATAACTGTGAATGTGAATGGGATGAACTCACCCATAAATGGACGAAGACAGTATAATGTATTAGAAACTAGAGTCCAAAAATATATTGTTTACAAGATACACATTAAGATACACACAGAGTAAAATAAGGAGCCAGAGCAGAAACTATTAAACTTCAGTTAAAGTTAAAAAGGCCAGGGTGACAAACATGATCTCAGACAAAACAATAGCAAAAAGGGACTTAATTAAAACAGAAAGAAAACTACATTTTGCTGAAAGGTACCATGGACAATAAATACCAATACTAAACATATATGCACTAAATGACCAAGCACCTGATTTCTTAAAAGAAAAGTCAAATGAGTTACAGGAAGAAACAGGCAGTAAAACTTTAATAGTGTGGGTCTAAATATACTTCTCCTAGACTTAAATAAATCTAATCGAAAATAAGAAAAAAAGAAATGAAGAACTGGAAAAGAGTTTGAGAAAAAGTTAGACATGACACACCTCTGAAGATTATTAAATGGGAATAAAAAGAAGCATACCTATTTCACAGCTGAGAATTATAGCACCTTCACAAAAACTAATCACATACTGGGCATAAAAATCTCCCGAATGAAGGCAAAAAAGCAGACAAATTAAAAGCATCTTTCACAGATCATAATGCAATAAAAATTATATTCAATAAAAGGGCCTTGGAGTCAAAAATCAAAAGTTAATTGGAGACTAAATCTCTTAATTCTAAAGAATGGGTGGGTCAAAGTTCAAAAGTACAGGAAAACCTGTAATCACATGAATTTGCCATAATAGTGTTTCACAAAATGGAAACCAAAACAAAGCTGCAGACAGCCTCCAGGGCAGGAGTCTGATCTCAGCATCAGACAAGGTAAATCTCAGGTTGTAACTGCTGCTGCCCTCACCCCCTACCCCAACCCCACCTTACCCCAGGAGACAACCGATCAATGAACAAACTTCTATTAGGCACCTACTATATGTAAAGACGTGTTGTTGTGGTGTTGGTCCTTCGGTGCTGAAGAAGACCCTGCCAACAGAGGAATGATGACAGGACTGACTTTGCTTTGAGTGAGGGAGGGCTGTGCAGGTCACCAGCCTCACTGCTCCTCCAGAGCCATCTGAATCCAGTGACCAGATACTCATCAGGATGACTGGAGATGACCCAGGATGCACTGGGAGACCTTGGCCCCTTTAGGCCAACGTCTAATCGGAAACTCACTTAGGGCGAGGTAACGCCCCCTGAAGAACAATGACAAAACACCCCTTGCCCTTAGGGGATTAACTTTCTACTGGGGGTGACAACATGCACATATATTAATATGTCATAATATAAAATAAATACAAAGTAGTTTGGGGACAGCTAGGTGGTGTGGTGGATAGAGTAGTAGGCCTGGAATCAGGAAGAACTACCATTATCATCATCACTACTACTACTACTACGACAAGACTACTACAACTACTACTATTTTGGGAGGAAGGACACTAGCAGCAGAGGCAGAGAGGAATGGGGGAATCGTTAAAAGTCTACGTAGGAGGTGGCACTTGAGCTGACCTGTGAAGGAACAAACATGGAGAGTATACTCCAGACACAGGTAACAGCCAGCACCAAGGCTGAACTAGAAAAGGTAGCAAAGGGCAGAAAATGGTGCAGAAAGCTGGGATCAGACCTGAAAGGTTTTCAATTCTGATGCTCCCCCTCATCTCAACAACCTGGTGGGATCACATCTATGGTTCCTAAAGTTCTTCCAGCTCTCCCATTCTATGGTTCTGATTCACTTCAGAGGAAGGTGCTACATAAATGCTAAGTACTGTTAGTACATTTTGTACTGAGGGAAGTAATTTGATTACGTAGCAGTATGTTTTCATCACTGTAAGTGCTCTTTGTTCCATCAGAGAAGTTACCCTGTGCAGTAGTGTATGTGCATGGCTGTTTCAATTCTGACCTCCAAAAAGCAAATACCACCTAAACCATTCTTGAGGAAAAATAAATCACAAAACTTTACACAGAATTCACTCACTTGTCCTGCCAATTCCAAACGCTTGTTACCATAGTAGTCTCGGTCATCAACTTTATTATCTCCTTGGGCCAAAATCACTCTGCGCACCATCACAGCAGTGTAGATACATTTTGCACGGAAATTGAATTCCTTTACCTATATTCCAAAAAAAAAAAAAAAGGGGGGGGGAAATTTTGAGAAGACACATTTCAAGAAAGAAAAGGAAGTAATGCATTTCTGATACAACATTCAATGGCATGGCATATGAGAAAGAAAATACACAAAAATCATAATTTTATGATTTTGAATTCGATTTGACACCTATCTTTTAAGAAGCCATTGTGCAGGGTGAGAAGCTAAGCTTTGATAGGACACTGTCACTGTCCTCAAGGAGCTCACAATATAGTAGTAAGATAGCAGTTTTTCAACTAAAAGCCTCAATCAATAACTTACAGTAACTATTCTATGTATCACTTCAGATCTCTTTTGGAAATAGGGATATAAATCAGAAATACTTCAAAGATCAGTGATTTCATTTGTGTGAGTTAGAACTATGCTTAGGAATTGTTCCATGAAGAGTAAGCTTAGCTGGGTTGAGTGGTGGGATGTGGGTATACTTACGCTGGGAGAGAGAGAAGCTCACTTCCCAAAGAGGTTGGGGTTTGGGGTAGGGGCAGGAAGTATTCAGGACAGTGGAACCACAACAAAAGCTCTCAGACCAAAAGTGGTGATACAGTAGGCCAAAGGAGACCATAGGGTGGAATGTGAGGCCCACGATCAATGCAGAGGATATGCAGCTCTGCCCCTGGAAGATGAAGGCCCCTGAGCAAGTTATAGCTCTGGTGTGGACATTCACCCTGGACCATCACAGATGCAACTTTCTCCCTACCCTTCCACAACAGACACACACACACACACACACACACACACACACACACACACACACACGCAACATACACACTCAAAATAATCTTTGAGAGGTGTTGTAGCAAAAAATTCATTGTCCCGTGGACATTCCAGTGATGACAGTGACGTGTTCCTTGGTTGATCCGTAGTCTGCCACCAAGCATGGACTTGTAGTTCTTCCAAATAGGTTAAGAAGTGCTTGCACTTTCATGGCAGTAGCACAAGAATACAGAAAACGTTTTCATGGAGGATAAATCCTAAGTAACTGTTACAAAGAGGAATTCCCTATCTTTACATCACCTCCCCATATGGCTCTCCTCTGAAGGAATGCTAGGGCACATGTACAAATATCCGAGACAAGCAGCCAAGAAGCAGTTATGCAGTCTTGAGCAGTAAATCAAGTAGCCAGGCTCAGTAACCACAAGAATGAATGCAAAAAGGTTCAAGTTGCTGCCAGGTACTTATCAGCTTCTAGTGACAAGTCCATTGGAGTCCATTGGAGAACAAACAAAATTACAAGCTATTTCTGCCTTGGCTGCCATGTTTATTAAAATTCTAGTAAGTTCCTTTTTGGTGAACTTTTGTTGAAAGGCTTTTTAATGCCAAGCCACCTGAATCAAAAAGGATGATAGCCCTTCTATTTGGGTGTGATTTTTCTGAGAACATCACTAACAATACATAACATCAGAAATTCTTTATATGTTCTATAAAGTTGAGCTCAGTTTTCATGCTAGGTTAACGCACTTGATTACTGAGAACTTTAAAACTTGTAAAAATAAAAATCCTATGCTAAAAGTTGCTCTGTCATCTTGGATGCCCGTGACTATTGAGGATCAATAAGAGACAGAAGAAATTATGGGGCTTTTGTTCATTTGTTCTTTTAAAAAAGAAAAGTCCTTCGCCTTCTCCATCTAAATGATAATCCAAGCACAACTGAAAGGAAAAAAAGGCTTTGAGAAGTGGCATAAAACCAGGCAATTTACATAAAAACTTGGTATTTTGACAACGTAATCTCCTTATTTTTCTGATCGCAGGTGTGGCAAACTGGCACCTTTCTAATGACTTGCTGCTCTATTATCCAGCTTTGTATCAATTGGGAAGATGACGCAGTCTGCATTCACCAGAGCCAGCCACTCCGCAGTGTTCCTTTTGGTAGACAGGGCAGGCTCTCAGGCAGCTTTGGTAAGTGACCAGCAATGAGTGCAGACATTTAACCACAAGTCTCCCTTTGCACTTTATCACATACCTGGTTCCTAATTCTTTTTTCCTCTTTTAAAGGTTATAGTGTTGGGAAGCAAACATCACAAATGAACCAAAATAGAAAAGTGACGTTCTTTGATTCCTTAAAGGCTGTTCTCACCCAAGAAAAGGGCTGGTAACCTCTCCAGCAGCATGCCAGAACAATGCTCTTGCATCTTTAGGGGATGCTAAGGGGCTGCTTGCATGCACTGGCACACAGATGACAGCTCTTTGAAAGAAAGTGAACTTGAACTCTGAACTCTGCAGTAAGTCACCATGGATGAGAGATGGGCCTGAGGCTGAGGAAGCCAGAATGAATTGTACAGAGGGAGACCAGTATGCCATGAGAAAGGTCTCAGCATGCATGTAATTTCACAGCTAATGGGCCCTGACAATGTTCCCTAGTCAACCAGCTAGCATTTACTAAGCACTGACTATGTGCTAGACACACAGTAGGGCTAAATCAGTCTGGAAACAAAGATCTCATTCTCAGTTCACACCAGGGAAAATTCTCTAGCCTATTCTGTCATTATAGGCCTGAAATTTCATTGCTTCATATCAAACCAAAATAACCTAATACTAGAGCTACTTTGTATGTCAATTTCTCTTGTCTGTGGCCAGATACAAAACAAGCTAGTTTATCCAACAATCTACTGATGCAATGTCTACAATGCCCAGTCAGTTAATCAAAAGTGCTACTCTATGTGCAGCCCTGGCTAAGTGCTACAGATGCAAACAAAGGCAAAAACACAGCATGTCCTCAAGGAGTTCAGCTTAATGGGAGAGGAAACATGCAAACAACCATGCACAAAAAGGTTAGAGAGAAGAGAAATTGTAAAGGATCTTAGAGGACAAAGAGGAAATATGGGAACAGGGAAGAGAGAGAATAGAACAGATTGGGAAAAATCATAAAATCTGAACTGGGCAGACAAGTCAAGAAGGCAAGATGAGCTGAAAGGGAGTCCCAGGCCCAGCAGATGGGAGGATCACCAAAGAAGGACAGAACAGGTCAGCTGCAAAGGACTTTTAAATGCCCAAAAAAATGTATGTTTGATCCAGGAGGCAATAGGGAACTTTATCATGGTTTACTGAGGAGGGCATGACATGGTCAGACCTGTACTTAAGGAGTCTCACATAGACAGCTGAGTGAAGGATGGAAAGCCATTGCAACAGTCCAGGTGTGAAGCACAGAAAGGTTGCACCAAGCTGGTGACCTGGGAGAGCAATCCTATCTGATCCTCATAATGACCCTGGAGGCTAGGGGTGAATACCATCCCTATTCTACGGATGAGGAAACTGAGGCTGACTGAGGTTACCAGATGTGCCCCAGGTCACATGGATCTCACTCCAGGTCCAGGCTCATCCAGTGGGCCCCCCTACTGGCAGGAGAACCAGGAGCATAGAGTCACAAGATCCTGGGGAGGACACAGAAGCCAGGAGAAGAAGATCTATCAAAGCCTGCAGAGAGGTCAGGAAGGATGAGGACAGACTGTTCAGATCAGGCAATTAAGAGATCTTCAGTAACTCAAAGCAAGCAGCTTCAGTTAAATGATGAGGTCAGACGTCAGACAGCAGAGGATAGATAAAGTCAAGTCAGGTCAGAGGAAAGGAAGTGGGAGTGCCAAGTGAGACAACTTTCTCAAAGTGTTTAGCTCCAAAGGGGAAGAAGGACATAGGATAAGGACCACCAGGGACAGCAGGACTGAGTGAGGTTTAGGTTTTTTAAGAATGAGGGGAATCATGTAAGTAGCAGGGAATGAGCCCATGAATGGGACGGGACCAAAGATACTGGATACAACAAAAGTCTAGGAGTCAGGAGACCTGGGCTCTCCAGCACTGGCTCCATCACCACCTATCCGCATGACTCTGGACAAATCGCTCTCTGGAGCTCAGTTTCTTCAGCTAAAAATGAGTGACTGACGGTAGGTGCCCTCTGACATCCTCAGTATACTCAAAAACTCATCTGAGACCATTTTAAAGATCTTCTCTCAGGGAAAGGTGCCAAAATTAGTCACAGTAAAAAAATATATTTTTAGTTTCACAACAGAAATATCACTGACCAAAGGTCACACTCTAGCATTTATTTAGTAGGTTTTAAAGGCACGACTTACTGGCACATGGGTGAGAATGGTTGAAGCCAACAGCTCTCTTGCCTCTTCCATCTTGGTCTTCTTCGGTCCGCCTCCCCACATCCTTTGCCTTCTTACTTTGTTTCCGATATATTTCAGGGCCTGAAAAACCAGTTAATTCCACAGAGGTGTTCAAAGGACTTTATCATCAGGTAGCATCAGGACACTCATCAGGCAACTGTGTATGGAAAATGGATGACCCAGGCATAACCACACAGCACTGCCCTGGCCAGGGGAGTCTCAATCACCTCACTGATACATTATAACCAAACCACACAGCACACTGTGAAATTCTGCTGTATCATTATTTGGCCAATCACCACCATCTTATTTCTGTGGAACTAACTTCCCCTAGAAAGTCATTCGCTAATATCATATTTGCAAGGAACTAATTAATGGGTATGCTAGTCATTACCTTTTAGTAGATTATACAAAACAACATTTGATTATGCAAAGCAAACTGACTAAATCACAATGCATCTTTTAAAAATTAACTTTATCAGTCATTATTATTTAAATAACTAGGTACAAACAAGATATATATTCACAGCATATGGAAAATAAGTTATCTCTTGGACCAGGGAAGGTCTCCTGAAAATAGTGGGATTTGAACTGAGTCTTGAGGGAGGTGAAGGAAATTAAGAAGCAAATATCCAAAGGAAACATTTGAGACATGAGGGCCAGCCAGCCAGTGTAAAAGCCCAAAAACAGGAGCTGGAGAGTCATGCTCTCGGAACAGTAAATGGGTCAATGAAGCTAAATCCCGGAGTACATGAAGGAGAGGAAAATGTAGACAGACTGGAAAGGCTGGAGGGTCAGGTTGTGAAGAGATTTCTGAGTCAAATGGAGGACTTTACATCTGATCCTTGAGAAAATAGGGAGTCATTGGAATTCATTAAGTAGGGAGATGACATGGTCAGAACATCTTAAGAAAGTCACCATGACAGCTAAATGGTGAACACACGGGAGTGGGGAGAGACTTCAGGTAGGAAAACCAACTGAAAGTCACTGCAACAGTCAGGCAGGAGGTAAGGAGGCCCTGAACTAGTGGGAACTAGAGAACTAGGTTGTTTGCTGTAAAAGTGCACAGATGGGGACTTCTGGGAGAGAAGACAAGGTAGAAAAAACAAGCTCTGGCAACAGACTGGATTCATGGTTGAGTGGAAGCCAAGAGTCAAGGATGACAAACAGCCCAGCTGAGGGGGAGGACAGTGGTATCCTTGACATTAATAAGGAAATTGGGAGAGGGGTTAGGGGGAAAGATAATGTCATCCAAAGGACAGAAAGACAGAGATATAAAGACACAGACACTATGTATGTATATGAAGGTGTTTATATTTAATTATTTGGGGAGGAACAGCATCCAAATCTCCAATGTGGAACCTCCATACATAAATACAAACAGGGACCTTTTGTCAGGTGAGTCACAGACAGATGCCTGGGTCCTGAGAAGTTAAGTGACTTCTGCCCATGGTGACAGAGGCATATGTAGAGGCAGGACACGATTTCAGGTCTTTGTGACTTTGAGGCCATCCTTTGACAGACGAGGTTAGGCCTCCTTTCCCTATACCCAGTCATTACACTGACTGTGTGTTACATCACATGATGGAGTAAGCCTGTGCTTGGCAGAAAGGGACTAACGATATCAAGAAACCGAACAGGTGAATTTTGGCAACCCTGGAGAACCCCTTGAGCTCAATCGTAGGAAAAATTACTCATAAATAATCAAAAAAGAACTCTCAACCCTCTTTCTATACATCTCCAGAAAGGCTAACATACAGCCACCTTTAAAAACCTGAGCCCAGATGACTGTCTGGATAATGCCATTATCAGAAACAGGGAAATGGCTAGCTGTAGAGGATGACCATGGGCTCACTTCTGGACACACTGGATTGGAGGTGCTGGTGGCACTGGCAGGTAGTCAGTGATGCAGGGCCCACTTCCCTGGCCTGTATCAGCTCAGAATCCAACACTGTGAGTGAGCCACTCACTACCTAATCCCCCAGAGATGCCCTCCCACCAAGCCCTCCTCATGCGCTCAAGTCTCTGGGCAGGGCTTTTTTAGCTTAGAATTAGGAGACTGAGTCCTGCCCAGGAAAAAGCTCCAGGTCAAAGTACTATTAAATGGCCAAAATAATAATAGCCTCTATTAGTGATAGGAAATAGAAACACTGTACTCTAAAATTCAAGTAATTTTTCTCAAATCTGCCCAATAATTATAATCCATCAGCCCCCAATTCTCTTCATCAGCTGAGGGGATCAGAGAAAGGAAGAACAACCAAATTTTTGAAGAGCTGCAGGCACTTAGCAGCTCACTTGGTCTCCACTCAGAACATACCAGATGATGGGCTGAGGGGAGGACCTGCAAAACACAGGTGAAGGGGCAAGGCTAGCCTGACACTCCCATCTTATGCAAGTGTCCCATAAAATGAATGATCCCTATAGATCAATAAAGAGAGTCTTCTCTGCTAAGTAACACACACAGCATCCTAAAAGGGCACTCAGTATCATTCATTTATATTTACTGAAATGCCACATGGCCCTAGAATAAAAACCCAAAATATTCTATGGAAGAACCAAGCTCCAAGCAGAGTAGGGTATTCATATTTTCTATAAAATTAATCTGTTCACTATTTAAAAGGAAAAAAAAGCTGGTTCTAAAAGTCCCAGAAGAGCATTTAGTTCTGTACACCCACAGCCCTGTCCTGCCAAGGGACGCACTCCAGTATCATCTTCCGAAGACAAACGTCAGGCGTGGTTGGCAGGTCCCACTGCACCAGAGCAAGTCAGGTCACCCCTCTATCTCAGTGTTGGGATGGCCCTTAGGGGAAGCTCCAGGGGAGTGACAGAGACCACACACAACTGGATGCTTGGATGGGAGGCCCCAGAGGAGGGGGATGGCTGAATAGGGATGTCAAGAGAGGCAGCCATGGGAAAAAACCATCAACCAAAGCAAAGCCATTCAGAGCAGGGAGAAGCTGCAGGATCTGTCCAAGTACCTGAAAAATGGGCTTCTTGGCTCCCCAGGACACCCTACACAGCCATGTTCTCTTGCTAGGTGCGCTCTTTCCTTCCTTCTCCCTTCTCCCACCCCTTCCCCCCATAAGCTCTCTCAACTCTCACTCCCAACTTCTCCCAACAGGAGACACTCCATCAGTCCCTACGTAAATGAGCAATGTGGAGTTTGCAACTGAATGTCAGGGCCAAGGACAGATATGAAAAGACACACCTGCATCTGGGTGAAGATCTGAGCTTTCTGGCACTCCTCCAAACTGGGCCCAAAGGCAGCCATCACATGCTCCTCAGTGCCAATCATCTGCACGATTTCTTGGTCACTCTCAACACCCATGGCCTAGGAAAGGAAGAAAAGGCAGAAAGAGGCTTGGCTTTGTGTTAACTCGCTGACATTTACTTATGCTAATTTGGCATTGTTTGCCCGTATTACTCCTAAGCAAAAGCCAGCTCTTCTCTCGGAAACAGTGCCATCTGGCATTGGCAGCACATGCTCCAGCTTGGGAAGAACCCTGATAAGGAGAGGAAAATAAGCGCTCTGAGTACATTTTGCAAAGTTTTAAAATATCCAAGTATAAATTCTTAATACAGAAGGAAGGTGGAGGAGACCAGCCACTGTGACAGACAAGCTGAAACTGTCTAGTTAAAGGGTGTGATCTCAGGCACTAAGTATTACTGAAAGATCCACAAAGGATCACAAACAGAGCCCAATGATTAATTTTACTGAAGGCCATCACCACTCATTTCATGACACAGCTAAAAGAATCCCACTTGTAGAACATTCTAGCATTTTATTTTCATCATTCTATAGGAGTCCTATAATATCTTAGTTTTTAAAAGAGCTTTATACACTAAGAAAGTGCTTCACAGCTTTAGGGAAATCTCTTTTATCAGTAAGTGTTTCAAGGTGGCAAGCAGCAGTGCAGGTCTGTGTGAATTCCAGATGGTGCTGAACCTTGTCCATGCACATATTTGTCTGGAATTTTGCCAGATCAAGAAACGGAGTGAGTTCACTAAACCTCTCTAGGTAGAGCAATAATGGGCTTCTCAGAAGTCAGGCAAAAGTTCCCCTTTGTATTCAAATTCTTCCTTTGGAAAAAGAGAGCAAAGGCCGGACTGGAAAGACTTGCCAGGATATGACCAGTTTCCAAATACAGTATCTGCTTTTTTCCGACTACACAAAACCAAACCAAAAAAGCTTCATTTTAAAAAGGTTTGAAAAAGACAGTTCTTATTCCATACACGGGCACCAAAATGGTTCTGATGCGATGGGCTCACTGGCAGAACTCTCAGTGGTATTCCTGTTTCAGCCACGTGCTAGATTTTGCCTCTTTTTTCTGTTCAGAGCACTTATCAGAGAGCCTGGTACCCAGCAGGCACGTCAAAAATATATGCTGACTGCCTGACTGTCCTTCCAGGTGACCCCTTCTAGAGCCCCAACTCTTCCCCTGAAAAGGGGAAAGGCTGGATTACTAGATAATCTCTCAGGTCTTTTCCGGCTCTACCATCCAAGGTTCTTCTTTCATCTCTGATTTTTCCTCCTCAAATCTGCCCTGAGCTCTCTTTTAGATTGGAAATGTAAAATTAATAGGAATTTTAAAACTGTGGGAGGGGAAAGAAACAAAAATGTTGAAAATATATACAATGTATACAATATTTTCTTTTTCTAGAACCTTTCACAAACTTAAAGTAACTTCATTAACTTAGAATGTATAAATGTATTGCACATAATACAATATACAGTAGAAACAGACTTTGAGTCAGGAAAAAACTGGCTTTAAATACTGCCTTGGGCACTGATTAGCTTTGTGACTGAGCAAGTCATTCAATTTCACATAGAAAATGGGGATGAACAAGATACAATTGTTACATCAAAGAGTTCTTAGGAAGATCCAAAGATGTGACAAGACAGACATGGGGCTAGATCTGGGTTTTCATTAATAAAGGGATTCACATAGAAGGAAACACCTTCTGCCAACACAGAGCAGCCTCCTCTCTTCAATGGATAATTTTAGCAAATGTAAGTGACTTGCCCAGGATCATACAACCCGTCAAAGGCTGAACTAAACAACCCAGGTCTTGCAGGCCCTACAGCCAACTCCCAGTGAGTACAACCATCTCTTCTGCCTTTATTTTAAATCCTCAGTCATCTGGCTCCTGGCCTCATTATTCAACTGACTGCCCTCTCCAAAACTGTCAGATCTAATGGCTTTTTCCTCAATCTCATCCTTCTTGACCTCTCTGTAACCTCTAAGACTGTCAAGCATCACTTCTCTCCTGGATATTCTCTAAGTCTGCATGACACTATTCTCCCTTGGATCTACTGTCTAATCACTCTCCCTTCTGGATTTTCCTCCAGGTCAGGTGCACCAACCATGGAGATTGCACCAGGTATGTTCTGGGCCTTCTATTCCCAGAGTTCTTAACCTAGGATCCATGAACTTGTTTATAGTTTTCTAACAACAATTTCAATATAAGGGATATCTTTCAAAATCCTGTGCATTCTGTTTTATTCACTTTAAAAACTCTTTGCCTGAAATGGACTTCAAACTTCCAAAAAGGTTGCATGACACAAAAAAGATTACGACTCTACCAGGAGTGGGGAACCTGCAGCCTCAAGGCCACATGTAGTCCTCTAGATCCTCAAGTGCAGCCCTTTGACGGAATCTAAAAGGTTATATGTGGCCTCAAAGTCGCAGGTTCTCTGCCTCTGACTAATTTGTTGAGAAACCTCATAATCTCTATGGAGACAACTCCCTGCTCTCCACAGCCAGGGCAGAATTCTCTGAGTGCTGTGGGATTTCTCAAACTCAACATGGTGCCCCAAACCCCATCCTCCTTCCCAACTTTCCCACTGCTGCTGAGGGCACTTCAGTTCACCCACATTGCCTCATTTCAATCTGACCTCCCCTCAGCTTCCACGATGGCGAAACTCTAGTAACTCCCAATTTACCTTCAGGATCGGACATAAAATCCTCTGTGTGGGCAATGAAAGCCCTTTACCAAAGTCTTCTTACACTTACACTTTACTCAATTACCCAATAATGCTGATCCACTTACTGTTCCTTACATAGAACATTCCATTTCCCCCACACCATGCTTTTGCCTTAGCTGTTCTCCACACCTCTCCCTCATCCCCAGCTTCCTTGGCCTCCTTCAAGACTCAGCTCAATTCTCCCCTAATTCTTTACTTGTTTTTTTTTTGGTTTTTGCCATTTGATTCTGAGGTCCTAGAGGACAGAGACAGGGTTCTTATCATTCCTCAATTCCCAGCACTTAGCATGGTTCTCAGCATGCAGTAAGTGCTTAATAAATGCTTAGACTTACTATGCCATACTCCTTTTCTAGGATAAAATATGTAAAATGCTCTCAAAACTTTTAAAGTGTCATCATAACAACATTTGCTCATAAAAAACAGTGGATGTTCTTCAAAACGTGAAACTCCATTCCTAGCTGTCTTCCTCCATTATTTTACCAACAGGTTGGTGGAGAGAACAAGCCTTCACATCTTTAAGGGAACCTGTTCAAGCAGATACCACAAATAACATTCCAGGGTTTTAGAATCCCACTAACTAGCTATAAACATTCACTTAATCTCTCTCCACTTCAGTTTCCTCATCTGTAAATAAGTGTAACAGTCCCTCCCTCCAAGTGTTGTTGTTATGTAAATGAAAGTCTCAAAAAGCACAAAGTCAGCTTGATTCAACTAAGCAAGTATTTATTAGATGCCTCCTGCATGCAAGGTATTGTGTGTGCTAGGCCACACAAGAGGCCAGAGGGCTCAAACTATTGAAATCCAGCACATTTCTAAGGTCTCATGGAAAGCTTGTTTGCTCACAAACATGTAACATTTTCATAGTGCTGAAAGCAAGAAACTCTTCCCTAAAGACTAAGGAGAGGAGAGGTCAAGATGTCTTTAGTCAACATTGGCAGTGGGAAAGAGAAATCGAAATGAGAATATGCTAGTTTTACAGCAAGTGTTTCAATATTATTAATGTGAAAGATGGATGTGCAACTCTTGTCTGTCCCCACAAAACGTTTTTTCTAGCTTTACAGATGATCTGTTTACATTTCCAAATATATCTTCTTCCCTTACCTAATGAACATTCTTTTGATACAAAATAAAGTTAAATAAAACTATCTTCCACATCGAACACCTTAACAGCATATGCAACAATGTATGCCCATGGTTCTCCAGCTGAAAAGGAGTTTTAAAAAAAGAAGCCAGTTTTGACTAGAATTCAAAATCCCCTGGAGCACAGCATACTTTATCTCTTTTATAAAGACCAACTCAGAAAAGAAAACTACTAAACATAGATGGGAAATGTGCAGTTTATTCACAGCAAGTAAATAAGCTGAGCTGGTGGAAACTTTCACATACAAATGAACTTACCAAAAATTAAAGAGGCTAGGAAACAAAAAGTCAGCCCTAGCCAAAGCACACCTAAACAAACAGCAGATCTGAAGAAAGTGAGTTTTGTGTAAGACAAGCATGAAAATGAAGAAAACAACCTCTCTGGTCACCAAGCTAAAGCACTATGAGGATGTATCTGAGAAATCAACTAACCCTCCCCAAAGAAATTACAGATCATCAGATGCAGCCAATGCCAGGCCTTTTACAGCACACTGGTGAGACTGCACGGACACAGATCATGTTCAGGACTTAACACACATAGGACTCCCAGCACCTTGGCAGCAGCCACTGGTTTTGCCTTTCTTGGTATCACCAGCATGTAGCACAGGGCCTGGCTTGTAGTAATCAATAGTCCATAAAGGCTTGTTAATTTATTAAGTGCCCACCACATGGCAGGTGCATAATAAATGCTGACTGTCTGGAAGACACACTTTTTAGAAAAAATGAAAACTAATTTAGACCTCACTAAAACTTCCAAGGTCAAGGTCCTGATACAGTTCCTAATAAAATCAATTCAAGATCCAGACATCAGGATCAGTCTTAGTTCACAAATATAAACATGAGGCGTCTTAGAAGAGAAATGTTTGGCATTACTGGGTACTCGAGCCAGAATGTGTCACCTGTTCACACAGAAGTGGTTAGGTTCAAATTAATAAACGGTCACCATCAAGTATCTATCCCGGAGAAGCAACGTTAAATAACTTTTACTATGTCAGTGATGAACCTGTTCTCCCAGTGACTAGTCATATTCAAGAAGCCACAGTTAAGGGATTCCTCCCTGGCTTTGAAAGAAAAGGGACTCTCTCTGCACAAAGCTTACTAGTCCTCAAAGGGCTCAAACACTGACCTCGCAGGCTAAATATGGTATGTATGGGCAAAAATGAACAGCAGCATCAGAGATCTCCAATTTTTTCCTGACCAGGTCTGCAGTCTTTTGTATAATCAGTTAATCCACAATGGCAAGCACTGATGATAAAATCCCATATTAGTGAAAAATAAGAAACTATGCTTCCACTACCCCTACTACGTGTAGAATAAGAGCAATTTTCACTAGCAAGTTTAGTAACTGAGAGTTCACCAACTATGAACAAAGGAGATAAAATGTGCTTATTTATGGAGGAGGAAAAAATAAATGAAACTAAATGAATGAAGTTTCACATGTTGTCACTCACACAAAGACCTAAGCACAATGGGCCTAAACACATTCACATCTATAAAGATCTGGAGAACAGCTTTCTTCCTTTTTTTGCAATTATTTGAAACATGCTCTTCCACACTGCAAGAAGATCCAGGTCACAGGACTTAGAACCAGAACTAGGAATCTTAGAGATCATCCACTGCAACCAACTTATTTTATAGAAGACAGGAAACTGATACCAAGCCAGATGAAGGGCCCAACAGTAGTTTGATAAGTGGCCGTGAGAGGTGTCAAAATTAGGGCCTCTAATTATACATTTCTTTCTGCCACACTATGTTTCCTGTTTCCTACTAGGGCAGGAAAGGAGCTTACACACTTGAGATCTTCAACAAAGTCTGCAACAAAAGGAGAGTATGAGGGTTAATTCTGAGAAGTGGAATATTCTGTTAACAACAACAAATTTCCTGAGATTCTGGTTAACTGAAGTACTAATTCAGCATACGGCAGGAGGTCACATATTTCTAAATCAAAACAACTCTGCTCTCTTAACAGGTCAGATTTTCCCCTAGGGATAAGTTGTTTTTACTCATCTTTTCTCTCTGGTGCCTAGTGCTGTGGCCTCCTCTAGTAGTCACCAAACTTTGGGAGGGCAAGGACTGGATCTGATTTATGTGTATTCCTCTAGTAACTAGCAATGTAAATCATACAGAGGGGGATACCCAATGGACTACAGATCCACAGAACATGACACTAATAAAGGAGAACCAGAAGTCAACTGCCCACTTGAGTAAGGCACATGGAGGGAGGGCAGGAAATATTCTCCAAGATATATAAAGTCACAAATTAGAAGGGACAAGCATAAAACAGAAGCATGGAACCTGCTCTGTACTTACTTTGATGAGATCAAACTTGGGGAAATGTTTTATTTCAAATAATTTTAGTATTGTATCAGGTAGATGAATTCAGCCCCTATTAACAGTTGTTCTGTGGAACTCTGCTGTCCCATGCTGCATTCTAAGAGGACGCAGGATGACAAAGGCTGGAACTGTAGACAGGGGCAGAAAGGAAAGCTCCCCCACCCCTTCCTGTGGTGGCGAGTGTAGAACGGAAAAGTTGCCTTCTTATTGGTCAAAAAATACTTGGCAAAGTGTTTATTATTGATTTTCCTCTGGAAAACATATACAAAATAATGTATCCATCTATGTTCTTTCTACTTCACCTTTTTTAAGGGGGATATTAATGACTGGATAACTGAATAAAACTGGAAAGATCAACCAATAAGAAAGCAATAAATAACTGAGGTGTGAACTTCAGATACAGAAGAAAACAAAAAAAGGGGCAGCATCTCTCCATGGGAAGTTTACCTCGTGGCTTTCTTCACCATCTTGTCTCAAAGGAAGAAGGAGCCTGCATTGTGCTAGAGCCAATCCTTCATCTGGGCCCATTCCAGCTCTTCTGGGACCCTCCTCTACCATCTTCCCTCTCCCTCAGTTTCTCCTCTAATGATTCATTTCCTGCTACCTACAAACATGGGAAGGTTGCTCTAGCCTCAAAAATAAACACACACAACTAGATATAGATACAGATATAAACATGTGTATATATACATATGTATGTATATGTGTGTACACACCCACATACATGTACACACACATACATCCATGCCCTTAGGCAACCACTTTGTCCCTCCTCCACAGCAGAGGATACCCTCCATAGGGAGGGTATCAGGTCAGGCGAGGGTTGTTACAGTCACTTCCTCAGTACCCACTCCGTCTCAGCCCTCAGCAATACGCCTCCTGTTCTCATTCTACCTAAGAGCACTGCCCAAGGTCACCAATGACTTCTTAATTGCCCAATCCGATGGCCTTTTCTTGGTCTTTATGCTCCTTGACCTTTCTCAAGCCTCTGACGCTGTTGACCATCACCCTCCACATCTGGTTACTCTGTCCTCCCTTAGCTTTTGAGACACTGCCCTCTTCAGGTTCTTTGACTTGCCTGACCACTTACGGCATCTCTGTTAGTGATTCCCCTTTCTCAATACACACACTACCTGTGGGTGCCCCCAAAGGCTTCTTTTCTTTTCTCTCTAAACTCTTAGTGATCTAATTCAGTTTTAAGACTTTAATTATCAGTTCTATGCAAACGACTCCCCAGACTATTAGCTCTTGTGGGATCAGCACTTCCAATGGGCATCTTCAGCTGAAGGACTCCAACCATCACCTCAAAATCCAAACAACCATTATCTTTTCCCTCCCTGCAACCCAAGCAAAACTGGTACTGCTTCCCCCATCCACACTACCATCCTTCTAGAGGGTAGAGAACTGACAGGCCCCTGAAGAAATGAAGGTACCAGGTGCTGTCCTTCTGCCCTCTCTCTCACATCATCCTCTTGGCTGGACCACTGTAACACCTTCAACTCTTCATCTTCTTAAAACACATGGCTGATGATGGTGCTCTGGAATTCAGAAACCATCAGGGCCTCCACTCTGCCCAAGGATAAAAGAGAAAAACCTTCGAGTGGTACTGACTGCCTACAATCGGCATCTGATCTACTTTCCAAACCAGGTTTACTTCAACTGATTTTCCTTCAAAAACTGGATTCCAACCAAATGAAACTGTTCTTTATTCTCAAACTTCAGTCTGCCTTTCTTATCTCCTCAGATTCATCCACTGCCTCTCTGGTGTGTGGCATATTCCATCTCCTCTTTAAACACTTCTCTCCCTTTAAGCCTCAGATAAGGAAAGCGTCCCCCCTTTCCTGATGCCCCAGCCAAAAAAAAATCATTTTTCCCTCCTCCTCCAATGTTCTTGTGGCATTTTTCCTGGATTTCTCCCTGCACTCCACCATCCTCTCTGCCTCATATCATACTGATGTGTGGGCAGATTCTATTGCCCCTTTAGACCATGAACTCCCCAATGCAAAGGACTTCACTATCATTAATCTTTATATCTGCATGCCTGTCACATGACAGTGATTTTTAACAAATGTTCATCATATGAAATTATTTCTGGTAATTTGGATACAGTGTATGTTGTCACCTTTTAAAAAACAGTTTCATGTTTCAGTAAGACCATAAATAGCACATAAGAAATTTAGAACTAAATCTTGGGGTTTAAGAGAAAAATATGACGAAGAGAAATGATTCCCCAAACATTGAATGACATAAAGGAGAATCAAAGTTGGTGTGAAGCATCACAGGAGGTGAGCTCCCAGAACTACGACTTCCACTGGCTCTTCCAGTGCCTCAACTCACCTCTCTCTCCTGGCTTCCTTCAAGCCTTTCCCAATCCCCTTTCATACTAGCACCTTCCCTCTACTGATTTTCTCCAGTTTATCCTATATCTATATTTTGCTTGTTCATAATTGTCTGCACATTGTTTCCCCCATTAGACTGCGAGCTCCCTGAGAGAAGAGACTGGTTTTTCCCTTTTTTTCCCTTTATCCACAGCACAGCACAGTACCTGGCATATAATAGGCACTTAAAAAACATTAGTTGACTAATGATTGAATCAATCATTTTTGCATGTATTTATGACCAACGTGCATCCACAGCTTTTTATGTAGGTTAGGTAAGTTAGACAGTTTGTCAAACTGTTGGCTTTGAAATTAGTGAATCTGTAAATAAAATAAGAGTTTTAAAAAAAAAATCAGCTGATACTTGAAACCACTTGCATACAGGCACTGAAAAGATTTTTTTTTTTAATTTTACTTAAAAAGATTCACTAAAGTTTCCCTGAAAGTATCAAGATAGCAGAATGAAAGACCAGAAGGAGGTAAGGCTCCTCACCAGAGAAAATAACAAACAGAAGCTAAAAAACAGACATTAAGAAAGTAAAAACCAAACAAAATTTAAAAGAACAAACAGAGTTGATCAAGTTTTTAAATACTTTAGAACTGAATCGGCTAAGATGCCATGAGTAACAGACGATGAAGAGAAACCACACAAGGTATCCCAAGAGATGTGCTAGGGTAGAGAAGCAGGGCATGCTAAAAAAAAAAAAAAAAAAAAAAAAAAAGAGCAAGAGGAAATAATGAAGAAAATGCCCAATACGGAGCAGAGAAAACCTTTTTTCAAAAACCCAAAAAGCAGAGGGCAGACTGAGTCTAGCAGAAAAAACTGCACATGACGCAGAGCATCTAAACGCACAGTTTCAAAAGAATGGGAAGAAAATCACTGGAATTGTCAATACTATTACAAAAACATAAGAGATCTAAGTGACAGACCTAGTAAACAGAAAACAATGCAGCAAATTGGAGACTACTGATAACATCAAAAACTTGGAAAGACAAAAGAATCTGGACACTATATTTTAAGAACTTACCAAAGAAAATGGCCCATAACTAGTAAAAACCAGTGAAATGCAAACAGAATCCATAGGACATTCACAAAGATGTAACTGTCTAGACATATCACATTTCAACTCTAACACAGTAACAAATATGGAAAAATTCTATAAGGTGCCAGAAGTAGCAGTTTATTAAGGAAAACCAGCAAGGATCACTGCTGACTTTGGGGCAAAGAAGCTATTGGAATGGATTCAAAATTAAGAATGTGATGGCTCTCTGGGAAAGGCAAAGGGAGGATATTTGGGAAAATTTAAAATAAAAAAGTTATCAATAAAAAAAATTTTAAAAGAAGACTGGGCCATGAACTTAGAATTACTACCAACCTACCACAAAAACTTGTTTTATTAATATAGGAGATAGATATTTAAGGATTCTGAAAATATAAGGATTTCCGAGACTGAAAATATGGAGATAAAATTCATATAGGCCTTTGAACAAATAAGCTATCTAGCTAGAAAGATAAGTAATTAAAACAAGCAAAATAAAACACCTACTAACAAAATGAGATCCTAAGAGGCCTTAATTTTATTATATTGGCTACATCATTAAGACACGTTACTTACAGCACAGAAATACGTGATTACATTGAATGTCTCACATTTTGTTTAGCCATTTCCCAATCGACAGTCATCTTTTGTTTCCACTTCTTTCCTAGCACAAAAAGTGCTGCTACAAATATGTTGGTGCATATGGGGCCATTCTCTTTGCTATCTATCTGCTTGGGATATATGCTTAGGTATGAATTCTCTGGGTCAAAGAGTACGGACGTTTCAGTCATTTTCTTTGTATAATTACCGACTGGTTCAATTCACAGCTCCACCAACAATGCATCAGTGTGCCCATCCTCCTTTGGTCCTTACAATAGTAACCACACTCATCTTTTGTCATCTTTGTCCATTTGCTGGGTGTGAGGTAAAACTTCAGGATTCTTTTGATTTATATTGACCCTTTATCCATTAGAGAATGGTTTTGCTTTTATTTATTTATGTTAGCTGCTTATGTATTCTGGATATCAGACCTTTATCAGAGCAACTGGATATAAAGATGTTTTTCCCAGTCAACTGCATCCCTCTTTATGCTAGTTGCCTTAATTTTATTCATGCAAAACTTGATAACATGTAACCAGAATTACCTATTTCACCTTTTGCTACTGTTTCTATCCCTTGTTTGGTTAAGAGTTCACGCCCTGCCCAGAGCCATGAAAGTTATATGATTGGCTTCGCTTCTAATTTTTTAATAGTACGATCTTTGATATTCAGGTCAAATATTCATTTTAAATTTACTATGTATAATGGTATAATATTTGACCTAAACTTAATTTCTATTATATTACTTTACAATTTTCCCAGCAATTTCTGTCAAATAAGGAGTTTTTTTCCTAGTTAATATATGTTTTCAAGTTTATTAAAGGCTGATTTATTCAATTTGTTTATTTCTGATTCTTCCTCATCTAGTCTGTTCCATTGATCTATATAATTTGAGGTCTGAAAGTGCTATTCTCCCTTAATTTCTACTTTTTTCATCATTCTCTTCTACTTTCTAGATCTTATTACACCCCAAAATAAATGTTGTTGGTTTTGTGTCTAGTCTGTAAAATATCTCTTTGGTAGCTTGATTTTGGAGCACTAAATCTGCACATTAACTATGACAGCACTGTCATTTTCATGATCAAACTGGAATCCCCCAAAATCCTCTGGTTTTTCAGGCTGTTCTTTATTCCCTTAAGAAGCACTGATTGTACAACTGTATCTCAAAAGATACTCGGCGAGCTCTGGGAGATTGAATCCTGGATATTTTAAGTATTTTGTGGATTTTCTAAATGAAAATCCCCTTTTATTACTGCCTTTTTGAATTTTGTTATTATTATTATTGAAAAATACTCATCATTTTCTCAACAATTATTCATTTAAAGCAAAGGAATTCTGTATGGAACTCTTCTGTGATGTTTGAATTAATAACAAAACAAAAAAGTATCCATTCTCATCTGGTATAATGACTGCAGAACAGACAAACCTAAGAATAATAACCAAATTCAAAAAGGCTAAACTCCCTATACATCTCAAAATGCAAGAGTCAAAGACTGAGTCCAAAAATAGGTTCCAACAACATCCTCCTTACAGGAAACCAATTTCATCCAGAAAGCTAGAAGCAGACTGAAAATGAAGGGCTACTCTAAAATGCACCACACCAAGAGGGAATCATGAAAATTGGCAGTGGCACTGATGATGGTGGATGGTGTCCAATTTAAACCAAAAAGTATCAAGAAAAAAGAAAACTATTTCCTTTCAACCATCTGAATAGCTACTCCATAGCAGCACTGCACTAAGGCTCTCAGAATACTAGGATAAAAATAGAATAATAATTCTGCACCCAAAGGAGCTGCTGGTCTACAAAGGGGATATGATAAATATATATAGGTAAAAATACAGTACATACAGATTAACACAATGTAATTTCAAGAGAGAACGCTCATTAAGGAGGGAGATGAGGGTGATTAGACCAGCAAAGGTCTTACGGACCATGGCTTTCAAGCCAGAAGGGACCTCAATGGTCAGTTAATCCGACCCCTGTGCTTTAAAGAAGCAGCAAAGTGAGGCTGAGAAGGGAAAGCCCTCGTCTCCCAGTGGACCTTGGGGGTGGGACTGACGCTTGAACTGGGCCCTTGGACTCCCAGGACTTGCCACGGCCCTGACCTTCACCATGTACGGGGTTGCCCCTAAGCGACACCTGGAAGTATATTTGGAAGTAAAATATAATTTTGACAAGGTAGAGATGAAAAAGGAACATAGTCCAGACAGAGACTCCCCAGTGCACCGAGAGAAAGGCAGAATTGTATTGCTAGGGAATAACCAACAGAACAGACAGAATCCGAGAGCATGTGAAGGGGAGCTTCGGAAAGAGAGCTGCTAAGGCAGGTAGGGACCTGCTGGGACCTGGTGGGTGTGTCCTGAAAGGCCAAGCTGAACACTGCTTCTCTCATCCTAGATGAAATAATGAGGTGCGGAAAAGGGGAGGACAGTGGGTGGGATCAGGTCTGTGCACTGCTACTTGGAGGCTGGCCAGAGACTGGGAGCAGGGAGAGAACCAGAAGGCTGCTGCAGACATGGGATTATACCAAAGAAGTGACTAGAATGCCCATGCCCTTTGACCCGAAGACTCCACTACTGGGCTCATATGCATAGGAGATCACTGATACCAAGATACTCACAGCAGCCCTTATTATGACAGTAAGGAAGTGAGAACAAGGCAGGTGCCCATCAACTAGAGAGCGGCTAAATGCACGGTGGAACACGAATGTCATGGAATCCCTCTGGGATGTACAACATGACAGTGAGGAATAGAGAGAAGCAGTGAAAGTCTACATGAACTGATGGAAGTCAACTAAGCAGAGCCAAGAGAATCACAGATACAATGGCTACAATAGTGTACATGGAAAGAAGACACACACGCACACACACACACACTCACTCACTCACAGAAAACCATCAGTGCAAATTGCCAAATTATAAAGCACAAGCATAGCCTGAAACTTTGAGTTTCATAGACTTCAGAAAGCCTATGAGCTTTGCTCACAGCACATGGTTTTGGACTTTCTCAGTGCATTGGTCAGTTATGTTGATTTTTCCTCTTCTATTTTTTGTCATTAAAAAAAAGCTATTTGCTATAGAGGATGACTTCTGGGGAGAGGAGAAATACTGGGGAAAACTATGATGATGCAAAAACAAAAGTCCAATAAACACTTTAAAAAAAAAGGTTACTGCAGTAGCCCAAAAGAAGTAATAAGGATCTGAATTACTGGGGTGGCTATGTGATAAAGGTAGAATCGATAAGACTAGGCAATGGACTGAATATGGGAGATGAGGGAGAGATAAGGCTGACTCCGAGTCTGAAAACCCAAGTGACAGGAAGATCAATGTTACTCTGAACAGAAATGTGAATATATATATACATGTATATACATATAGATATAAACATATCTATCTATATGTATATACATATATAGATGCATACATGTATATATATGTATGTATATGGATTGAAGGAGAAAATATGAGTTATGTTTGGATATGCTGGGCTTAATATGGCTACTAGAAATCTAGATGATACCTACCAGGCAACTGGCTAAAAAGTTCTCCACAAAGTGAGAGCCTCAAAGTGAACCTCATCATTTAAAAAAAGCTTGTATGAACCTATTGTTTTAATATCATCTTCATTTCCAAACTGTTTAAAAACAAAGAATTTAAAAGGGGGGAGGGGAAGAGAAATAGCTCAATCAAACTAACCAGCACATCAAACAAGACTGTCGTCACACACAACATTCCAACCCACAATCTTCCGATTCAGGAAGAACCTAGTAATTCTACCACAAAATTCACATGGAAAAAGCTCACAATCTCTGGAGAACAGATTTTACTATGACAGATCCAAAAGGTACCAAGATCTGTAAAACTAGTATTTTACACACCTCCTCTCCTCCAAATCAGCAGCGGTTCAAGGACATGAACAGACAGTTTACAAAAAGAAAATAAAACTGGGGGCAAATCACAAGAAAAGATCTTCACATTACATGTCACTTGATCTTCACAGCTGCCTACTGAGATATTATTCTGATTCCCCTCTTTACATAAGGAAACTGAGGCAAAAGGGGCTAAGTGACTTGTCACATAGCTTGTAAATATCTGAGGTGGGATTTGAACCCAGACCTTCCTGAAGCCAAATGTAGCCCTGTCCACTCTCCCAAGTTATCTCTACAAAACAGAGATGGTATTCTGGTGGGATTTTACCCCTCAAAACAATAGAACAAGATAAAAGGGACCTAAATCTACAAAAATAATCATAGCTGTTCTACTAGTAATAGCAAAAAAAATTAGAAATAATCTGTATGTCCAAGATTGAAGAATGACTAAATCAATTATGGATCATTAATGTAATGAACATTGCAATGCCATAAAATTCTAGACATTAAGCAAACCAGAAAACAGAGGCCTATGTAAAGTGAAACAGAATGAAATAAGCAGAATCAAAGCTGTATCGATTCACACACGCACATCCACGAAAGGCAGCCCTGGCACAATGGAAAGTGAGAGTAGGCCTCAGAGTTAGGAAGAGCTGAGTTCTATCACATGTCATTCTAATAGGAATTAAGCACCTTAATTATAATCACAAAGTTGCAATGATCTTTAAAGAGCCATGTGGTCCATTAGGTCTCTACACTTCAGGCTATCTTTTTTCACCCTTTCAAAAGGTCCTCCTCCCTCCACTGGCAGAGACAGCAGCCCCTCCAAGCCTTCTTATATTGTCCATCATTATCAGTAATGTGCTTCTATACATCCTCCATAGGACTATCTACCTAACACATCAGGGATCTTGTATTCATTCTTTTCCCACTGAATGGATATCAAAGTAGGGTCTGGGCTGCCCAGTATTCCTCACTCTATATGATCAGCCCATCTTGTTTTCCAATTATACATGGTATTTCATACCATGATGCATATGCACATTATCTTTCAAGATTTGCTACAAGCTCCTTATACCTGCTACATAGCTTTCTATGGCCTTTTGGCTAAGCGACAATTCTTCTTGGGATGTATGTTTCGAAATCTGCGACCACAGTGCGCCACCAATATAAAATTGGTGTTTGTGGGGGAAAAAGGGGGTTTCTCGCAGACAGGATCTTAAGAGCTCTGAAACAACTACTTCACAAGTGCAAGCCAGTACAATCTCTTCTCTCATTCAATTCTGGCTCACCGTCTATCTACAGAGTCAATCCAAGATATATTACTGCTTGATTAACTCAGCGGGTAGCTCATGCAGTGGGTAATGGGTGCTCTTCCATCCACTTGGGTTTTCCACTATGGATGGCCAGGCTGATATCTTTCAGATGCCTGTGGATCTCACTGAGGGGATGCTGTGCTATCCCATGTCTGATGGCTTCATCAGTTTCCTCCCATCTATCAATTCCTTTTCACTCATATTATAACCACACTGGTCCACCTCACTTTTTTTCTGGGACTACCATAAAAGTCTAACTTCTTTACATCTGTTTGTATTTATAAGGAGAATTCCAATGAGGATTTGGAGCAATTACTCCAATGGATGAAGATCATATTAATAGGGAAGTGGTGTCTGTACACACACACACACACACACACACACACACTTGACTTGAGCCTTCTAAGAAAAGATCTCTTGTTCGTTAAAATGGCTATAGAGGCCATACTGTGCTATAAGAAATGATGCTGTAATGAACACAGAAAAGCACGAAAACTTTAATGAACTGATGCAGAGTGAAGTAAGCAAGGCCAAGAACACAATATTCGCCCTAACAACAATTTAAGTGGGAAGAATGACATGACACCAAACAAATGCAACAAAACGTAAAGGTGAAATGAAGAGCCAGGAGAAGACGCCCCCCTGAGAAGGTGAGAGGGGCACAAGTCAAGCTGGCTTGTGTTTTCAGACTTTCTCAACGTACTGATCAGCTGTGCTTTTCCCCCGCCTCTCTAAAAAAAAATGCTATTTATCATATGGAATCGCTCTCAAAGAGGTGGGGGGAAGAGGAGGAGAAGGGATACATGAGATGCCATGGTGATGGAAGAAACATAAAACATCAATAAAGAAAAAAACTTTAAATGGCTAGAGGCAGAAATCCCTTTGGTGCCCCTGACAGCACGTCCCAGTGTTTAACCTTAGTCAAGAAGTCCTTCCTTATGGGCCATGGGCCGCTGCTCCCCTCCTCTTGGTTTTGGACCAAACCACTCTTTCCTAAGGACAGCTCAGCCCTTCCAGGTATTTTTAAGCTTTCAGGTCAAGATGTGCAGGGTGTTTGATAAATGACACCACATGCTCAGAAAACAGAGTTTATGCCCAAAAGAACTAAACACTTCCTCCCTTCAGTCATCAAACTGCAATGATGATGACTACGGCAGACTCATCAAAAGTTCTCCAACTCCAAAGGCCAAAGTCCTCCTTTATAACCTCGTTAGCTATCAATTGAGTGAGAGTTACAAATAAATGGAGACTCAGACATCTAAAAACCAGTTTTATGTGGGACACTCTGGACTCCAGGTACCTCAAATCATTTTGCCTCACTAATGACTTGTAAAATAACAGCCAGATGAAGACTCAGCACCACCACCTTATTTCAACAAAAGCTTGCACACAGCCTGGGGAGTTAATGTAAGAAAAATAAAGGTTGACAATTTGTGATTCATCTTCTCTTTAAAAAAATCAATTCATTTCCTAAACTGTTCAATTTGACTGTGCCAAGGTGAACATACAGTGCTATACAAAGCAATTAAATAAACTCTTGGTAGGAAACCAATGCAATAACTGCATGTACTTTGTGCACCTTCGTTGATCTGAAAGAAAATTTCAAAAAGTGCTATGAGAACATGGGTTTTATTAGTTGATCACTGTTACAACAAGGTCACTAAGGAGTTTCCTTTCTGCCACGGTAGCCACAAAGGAGGCAGGCCTAAAAAGAAAAGGATGATATGCAAATGGATAGCAGTGACCTGACAAATATTAAGTAGATGCATGGTAAAAGGTCCCCATTTCCCTGTTCCTTAGAAACAGGGACCTCAGTCTTCTTTTACAATTGATTACTCTGAATCTTTCATTGCAAAAACAAAACAAGACCTGTACTCTGTTATCAGTTGTAATGTTTTCCTTTGAAAAGTAAAAATGGGCTTCTCATTCTGCTACCAAACTTCCTCTAAACTTCACATTTATTCTATGCCATCAAAAATCCCTGAAGAGTAGACATCACAAATGGTGAGCACACAAAAGGAAAACAGGAAAAGTTCAGGATGAGAACTTTATCACGACTCAAGTCACAGCTGATGCAGAGCTCAAAGCTCCACCGGTCACACGCAGACAGCATGGAGGATTCTTGTTTGATCCCTCTCAGCCAATTGCTGAAACATCCTATTTACGTCAGACTCACTCAACAGGAAAAGGAACAAGCTTACGATACGTATCATTGCTGTCTTCTTCCTGGTGTCTGGTAGCAAATGAAATGAGCCTCTAAGAGCTTGTCCGACGATCACTGTCTGACCAGTCTTCCATTTCCACATCTATACAATGAAGACATGGGACTGGGTGATCTCTAAGGGCCCTTCTATCCTGAATGTCCAGTGATGAGGTACTTAGCCTGGTAAATTGTGGGGGACTTCATAAATGTCTTTTTAAATGAATTTTAACAAATGCTCTGGAACATCCAAGAAGTAGGAAAAGCTTCTACTCATGTCTGCTAGAGAGAAAAAGGAGGATTCTTCCAGCTTAGGCAACAACTTCTGCAACTGTGAATCATTTCCAAGTATTTCTGGATCCAGAGCCGCATAATTATTTAAGATTAAGTTAGTCCCCCTGAGGAACTAGAAGGAAAGTTTCTGTGTGCCAATGTGCACACAGTCCTGGCTAGTTCATTAGCCTGGCTTCCTCAAAAGGAATAGATTGCTTTAGCTCAAATTTTACTTGGACCTTTTTCTTTCCATGTGTGACTCTACAGATGTGCAACGATATCTTTAAAAGGTAAAATCTCAGCCATGATAATGTGCATACCTGTGACATAAATGTTTCATTTTATAGGAGGAAAATTATGGCCCCTGAATGACATCAGCAGCAGACGCACACATTAATAACAGATGGGGAAAGAGCAAGGGATAAGAGGGGGAAGTGCAAGCGATGTAAAAACAAAAGTTATCAATAAACACTTATTTTAAAAATAAGAATATGTACACATACACATGCTCATTTTGATTTCTGTCTCACTGTGACTACGTCCATCATGGAAGGGGTCTGATGTGTGAGCATGTGCTGCCCTCTTCTGGAGATCTAATTGCACCAGGGCTAGTTACAGAATTCAACAAATCAGAATTCCACCAAGTCATAAAGAAAAGTCAGGCCACACTGGCTGTGAAGAACATAAACCAAGAAGGGAGATGTAAACTTGTGTTTGGTCTTGCTAGAATAGGGGAGACTTTGGGGAATAGTCAAACATGGACATTTCCAAGAGCTCACCAAGCATCCTATCTTGTGATGTGATAGGGCTCTACAATTTACAGAAGACTTCTGCACACATTACACTATTTGCCCCTCACCACAAGGACACTCCCCAATACCTAGAGGGGACCTAGAGGGTTTTTATTACTACACACAGAGCCAAGACTGGAGCCAAGGGCCAGCTTACAGCTTTCTAAAACAGGCTCATGAAGTCAAATAGATTATCTTTCCTGAGAAAACTACTCACGGTCATCTGAGTTCACTGAACCATTTTCCAACTTATCCTACCAGGAAATTCTTTGAAACATAATGCCCTCATGATACATCTTAAGTACATTTCCTTGTTCTCTTCCAAGAGGACTCAGGAAAAAGACAATCACAATACTCCATCCTAAATAATTATACCTCATAATCTCTGAATATTGAATTTGTAATGGAGGAAAAATTTTTTTAGTTCAAATTTTGTTTTGACCAACCAAAATGTCTCAAAGTGTTTTCCCAAGATAGCATCAAAGCAAGGATTATTAACTTCTGTGTCCCAGACCCGTGGAAGTCTGGGAGAGTCTGTGGACTTCTCTGACCTCCTTTCTTCCCTCTCCAGAGGATCAGCTGCACAGTCCATGCCATTTCCCGCTTCTCTCACCATTCACAGTTCAGTTGTTCAGTTACTTCCACCTCAGGCATTCAGTTAATCCTCTCCCTTTCTCCCCTCTGTCTTCCTTCCTTTGTGCCATTTGTGAGCCAAAAAGTAACCTTAATTGTGGCTGATAAAAGCGAGAGTGGTGTTACTGATACACTGGTACCAGGGCAAAGGCGAGTCACAAATTTCAAAATGAAATCAGAGATAGGAACCAGGGCAATCACCCCCAAGAGCCTGTGAGCCAGGGTTCCAACTGGGAAGTGCAGCTCCTTCCTCAGCTTCTCTCAGCCGTTGCCCACGAGCGCCAGCGCTCAAGGAGCCCATCTTCATTTCTTTTCTCCTTTTCCCCTCCTTATTTAATTGCTCACATCCTCCAATCCTCCTCCTCTGCTGCTGTCACAGAGGTGGTCACGGATTCCAAGGCCACAAAGCCTCAACTTGGGCAGGTGCTTCCAAGAAGGCCAGTCAGTGGTCCAAGGACTAGGAGGGGGATGCTCAGCACCAGGAGATGAAGCTTTTCTCAAAGCAACTTGGGAAAGAACCTTGTCAAGGGTGGAAGGCTTGGGTTCTGTAGCACACTGGCCACACAGGTCCAACTCCAGATCCTCTGAACAGCCTCATTTTCTCTTTTGTGTTTTAAATTAGAAATGTGTGGTGCTCTTTTTTGCCTATGTTATGAGTTCATGGATCCAAGCCCCTATGAAGCTAAAGGATTTGGGGGCTACCCTAGGAACCTGACACTCTTTATTGACAAGGCAGAGACAACAGGAGGGAGGAAAGGGCCCTGGAGTCACAGCCCAGCTCTGGTATCCCCCTTGTTAGGTCTCAGCTTTCTCTTCAGTCAAACAGAAAGAGCATTTATCTACCTCCCAGGGACACAAGGAAAGCCTTCTGGACACCAGTCTAGGGCCTCAGTCACAGTTTTCTCATCCAAGACTTCCCTACACTGCCAAATTGTGGACTCCATCCCTAGCCCTGTCCCTAAAGCAGGGCACACGCTAAGATTTACATCCCATCATTTATCCCCATGTTCCAGAAACTCATTCACAACCATTTTTTCACTGGGCACTGCCCCTGTCCCATCCCTCCTGAAAGCCTGAATCCCATTAAGCCCATGTCCTGGGTTGCTGGGCCCCATCCCGTCAGAGATCTCCTCTCTCAGACTCAGCTCAGTGGGCCACCCTTCACACCAGGGCTCACATGCCTCACTCCTGCTGATGCTGAGGGTAGCTTTCCCACCACCACACCCAGAGAGCCTGGCTCTCCTCTGCTCCAGCTCCGAGGGCCCTGCTTGGCCCAGGTGAGCCAAGAGAGAGGCCATAAGAACTGCTGACCGCACCAAGGGGGAAGCTCCATGCAGCAGGCACAGCCTGTGGGGAAGGAAAACCACAGGGAAGGCTTCAGTGAGACAATCTCTGCTCTACCTTAAAGATGATCACGATGGGAATGTCTTCGGACAGGGTGTTGTGCCTCAGGTAAAATCGGCCTTGCTTCACAGCAATGTTGGTCCTACTTTTCTTCTCATGGGTTGAACTACAAGGAAACAGAGGTTACTAAAATGCACTTATGCCTAGGAGAAATCACCCCTGTTTGTGTATCTTAGGAGATGTTCATGTTAGTAACTATATGTAACGGTAGCACTCAGAGAACAAGAGAACTTGCGCTAACTTCCAGGTGTCTCCTGCCTCATCTAGTAAATCTTCGCTTCTCACACTCATCTCCACATTCCCAGGCATTCTTGGAGGACTTCCCACAATGACCCATTGCTCTTTTACCTTGGCTAGAGGTGCTCTGGGGCACAATAAACCACCTCTCCACCTTCTGCATAATTCTCTTCTACTCAGACCCCTTTTGCACCACTACTTAGGCAAGACCTGCCTAGAAATGAAAGACTGGGGATGGGAGCCCCACCAAATCTTCACAAATGAGTGCTGACTGAAAGTAGGACTCACAGATTTAGGGCTACAAAGACTCTGAGTGGTTCTCCAGCTCAATTCCTTTATTTTGCAAATGGTGGGGCTAAGGCTCAAACTCAGAAAATTACTTGCCCAGAGTAAGTAAAATGGCAAAGGTGAGATGTGAACTCATTTTATGAATCCAAATCCAACAGCACTCTTTTGACAACAATCTGCTGAATCACATAACTAACAACACACCAGGATCTAAATCTGCACATTTAAAATACTGGTCTTTAGCGGAGGCAAGGTCAAAGAGCACAGGAGCCAGCTAGAAGGCATGGAGATTCAAGTCCTGAAGCTGTCAGTCACAAAGTCCCTCATCTTATCAATGCTTAGGTTTTCTAAAATATCCCAGGGTCCTCCAAAAAGGACACTCTGTTTTCAGCGTGCTCTGGTTCCTAAGTGCGCATGCCCTAACCATCACAGCTCTGTGAGTCTGCCATCTCAGAGCCTGGCAGAGGAGCAGGACGCTGCCAAGTGGAGGTGCCCTGCATACTAAGATACTTCTGTGTCTCACACTCCATGCAGGCAGAACCCTCCAAGATGGTCTTTCCCACCACATCTCACGTGCCTTTCAACCTGGGATCCCTGAGGACACATTCTGATGCACAGCAAATAAACAAAGACATTACTATTCTTTTTACTGCATTTTTGTTGTTCAGTTGTTTTTCAGTTGGGTCCAACGTTTCATGATCATATTTAGGGTTTTCTTGGCAGAGATACGAGTTTGCCATTTCCTTCTCCAGTTCATTTTACAGATGAGGAAACTGAGGCCAGCAGATTGAAGTGAACTGCCCAGCTAGAAAGTGTCTGAGGTCAGATCTGAACTCATGAAGATGAGCCCTCCTGACTCTAGGCCTGCATTCCACCCATGAACCAACTAACTGTGTAACATCCATGAAATGCGGGCTCTGTCTAAGTCAAACACGAATATTTTAACTAAAACAATCTTAAGGAAGGATCACCAACATTTCCTAGGAAATGGGGAGACCCCACAGACTTTCCTCACCTGGTGACGGAGGCCCCAACAGTGCCTTTTCTGTCAGCTTCCACAATTATCCTATTTTTCGATAACTGCTCTTGAATGAGAATGACCTTCTCCACTCCTTTGACAATGAAGTAGCCACCTGCTCCAAAAACACAAGGTTAACCTCTGTGCGTCCTCCTCCCAAAGGTGCTGTCTAGACAGGAGAGGCCAAGCACTCCAAGGCCCATCTGTCAGCTGCACTGTGTGTCCCAGTCATCTCATGGACAATGGTCAACACATCAGCATGGTAAACAGCAGAGGCCCAGCACATATGCCACCACTACTGAGGACTGAGGGACCTCGAGGTCACACTCACATATCAGGGCCCAGCTGCACCAGAGCCAGCTTTCTAAGCAGCAGTTCTAGGAAGAGATTGTCCCTCAATCAACCAGCAGCTTTCAGAGAAAAACAAGATGGCACTTCTTGATGGGATTTAATGTCACATTCACCTTCTACATCATGATGACACTATAGTTTTGGCCTGATGAAACCTACTCAATGGCATTTCCTGTCAGCATCTTTGAGAATTCTGCATCAATGCATCCAAATAGGAACAAGATGAGGGCAATCAGAAAGAAAATTAATCAATGAAAAAGGGCTAAATGAATTGAGAAAGTCTAAAAATGCTAAGTCTGAGGCATTAAAAAATAAAACATCACCACCTCCCTTGAAAAGGAAATTGAATTTTAACACTATGTCCATTTAGAGAACACAGACATGTATCTTCATCTCATTCGTATTTTGAAATAGTTTCTAGTCCATCTATTTAATATTTTTTCAATCTAGGCTAGAAGAAAACACTTTTTATGGAATCAGTTTTTGTTTTGTTTAAGTATATCAAAAGATAAAGAAACTGAGAAAAAACATTTGGGTCACTAAAATTGTACTCATGAAGGAAAAAAACTACAGATCAAGTGGTTAAACTTTTGTACTAAAAAAGTAAACAAATATTGGGTCAATCTTCAAAATACCCTGCTGTGTTTAACATCGTACAATGAATGACATATAGAGATAAGACAGTGCATGGTAAACTGGAAAGCTTCAGGTTTGAGGTTCTTTCAGAAAATGTTACACTTTTTAAAAACTGGAGTGTATCTCACACTCGTGCAAACTGGCGAAGAAGATAAAAGGCAAGAGTGCTCGATGTTGGAAGGGTTGAGAAGACAGGCACACTAATGCACTGCCGGTGGAGCTGCGGAGCAGTGCAACCATTTTGGAAAGCAATTTGGAATTATGCAAATAAAGTGACTAAAAGATCCATGCCTTTTGACCCAGAGACTCCGCTGAGCACATACACCAAGAAGGTCCCTGATACCCAATTATTTACAACAGCACTTGTTGAAACAGCAAAGAATTAGAACCAAGGTGGATGCCCTTCAATTGGGGAATGGCTAAACAAACTGAGGTAGAGGAATGTCATATAGTCTCAATGAGCAATAAGAAATGATGAGTGTGAGGAATGTAGAAAGCTCTCCATTAATCAATGCAGAATGAAGGAGGCAGAGCCAAGAAAAATAGCAGACACAATGGTTACAAGGAGGTGAAGAACAACTGCTCCCGCCACAAGCATACACTGCTATCCCACCCTTTGCAGAGGCAGGGGTTCAACAAGTGCAGCCCATGTGTTCAGACTTCTCTGATGTATTAATTAGTTTTGTTCATTTTGTTTCTGCTTCTTTTTCTTATTTTTTTTTGTCTTTAAAAAATATTATTTGTTATGTGGAGTGGTCATGTAATAAAAGATATCAATAAAAATGTATTTTAAAAAAAGGGGAAAAAATTGGAAGAGCAATAGAGAGAAAAAGCAGGGGATGAAAACGTACCTGGATCTAAGGGGCATTCGTTGAGCTTGGCGAACTCGGCTGGAGTCTTCCCTGTAAGGACACAGTTGGAGCTCCGAAGCATGATGGGCATTCTGTTTTCAAAAAAGGAAAGGGTATCACACCACATAGGGAGTATCTACAAAATACAGTCATTCTCAAAGACAAATGACGATGTAAGGATTGAGAGCAAATAAAAAAATTAAACTTCTTAACTAAATCATTATTTTAAGAAGTTAAACTTCTTAACTAAATCATTATTTAAAAATTCCAAGATGCCCATCCTCAAAACAGAAATGAAAATTCTTTCACTATCCATGTTCTAATCCATAATACAGGCTTTACTTTCTTCAGAATAGTGTGCCAAATCACTCAATGCTTTTTGAAGTCGTGCGATTAAGCATTCATTGAAATACTTGAATATTTGCAAAAGTTTTCAGCTAAAGTGCGCCCAGCTTCTGTCGTAATTCTGTTTTCTCATTTTCCTGGACTGCTGGGGGTAAAGGAAGAAAGTAATGTCCACATAAGCAGGGAGCATTATCCCACAAAGAGATTCCCACCACTGTCCCCAAATTAGAATGCTTTGTATAAAGAAAAGCAGACCAGATATTAAAAAAAAACAAACATAACAAAAAAGTTTTTTGTTGTTACTCATTCCCTGATTAACATGGGGATACGTTAACAGAATCATCTTAGCTGTGGGTCTGGCCTGTGGCAAAACCAGCACTGAGCCCACTCTCCTTAGGATGCTTCTCAGCACCAGAACAGGCCCAATTTGCAACCCAGCTGCTCTCAGTTGCTGACACTGCAGCCAGGAAGCCAGGACTCCTGCAAACATTTTCTTGTCCTTGCATCTTATATTAAAGAATAGCCCCGTAAATTGCCTAGGTCAAAATGACCACGTCCTACATACATGATCATTTTAATCCAAGGGGCATCAAACATTGCAAGGAAATGCCCTTTGTCTAGGGGCACCATCAAGAGGCTCTCATGTGTGCCTGAAGAACAGATGAGCCAACCCCAGACACTCAACAAGCATTTATTAAGTACCAAATGGGTTCAGTATTAGAGGAGATAAGGTCCTGCCTTCACAGAGGAGAGTAGATGAGTGAGACACACAGACCAAAAGGCAGAGCAGCAGCAATCCTCACCATACTGGCACCTACCCTCCCTTTCCCAAAGGGCTTTCCTGGCTTTTTGTCACCAACTCCACTGCCTTCTCCCTGTTTTCAGAAGCATTTTGCCAGGATCACCAATGAGAAGGGGCAAAGTCACCCTGAAAGACAGAGATGTCCGTGGAATGTACCAGACAGCTCCAAAAGGCACCCCCTACACCGACTAAGCCTGTTCCTTATATTATAAAATTTATCATAAAATGGACTAGAGAACAAGGAAAATACCGCCTTTCTCTCTCAAGGCAATAATGTGCATGTAACTCCAAATACCACCCAAACCACCGGAATGGGAACCAAGAGGGTCAACCTGAGAACCCAGCACCATGACTAAAGCTGCCTCTTCCCTTTTCCCACCAACATCCTGCAGAACAGTTCTTGGACATTCCTTGCTTGAGGAAGGAAACCTATAAAAAGAATGATGATGCTGGTGGGGCCAGGAGCTTCCCTACCTTGCCTTCCAAATAATCTTGCTTGAGGCACCAGGCTGACAGCTAAGAACTACTCTGAAGAGTAAAGAAAAGCTCCTAGCAAAAAAAACATACAGCAATCTTCTAGCCAGAAGGCTAGCCCAAAGAAGTCTTCTCTAAAGGCTTGTGTTACCTTGTCAATGCCAAGAACAGGTCAGGAGAAAGAACCTTGGTTCGCTTTCCATCTGTCACTTGAAATTTAGAACCACAGGAAACAAAATGGGCACTCACACATAAACACACACACAAACACACACACATACGCTCATTTTTCTCACCTGCCAATGGGTAAAGCATTCCGAATAATCCTCTGGCTGCCCCGGGTATATTCGATATCCACTGTAATGGGAGCTGAGTACGTCATGTCTCGCAAACGGCACTGCAACAGAAAGACAGACACACAGCCTCTCTCAGTGAAGGGAAGGTCCAATTGTGGCATCTTGTCTCCGGAGCCTCTCTACTGCAAGAAGGAAACTCACATTTCATTTGCACCAATCACACACTAACCCACTGACCTATTGCCTCACTCTCTCCCTGACCCTAAAGTTAGAACAAGGACAGAGGATACTGTCCCCACAGCCCATCTGGGCCCTGGTAGTCCAATGATGGAGCAGAAAATCAGAATCCTGCTAGTTTTTCCTTACCACCCTCTTTAGTGACAGTGGGCACCACTAAACCCATCAAAGATGGCTTTCCCACTGATTACCCCATAGGTCTTCCTACTCTAGTATGTTCTTTGCAAATTGAAGTCAAAGAAAATGATTCACTTATCAATGGTGGGGAAAATGGGGACTCATGAGAGGCTAAAAAATCAACAGCTGAATCATGGGATAAAGGAGAGAGAAAGGAGCCATCCTACTGAATACATAAGCCTTGAGGATCGTCCTAGGGGGCTATAATCACATTACATAGACTGACAGAAGTTCCAAACATAATGACCAAAAAACAAGTCTGTCCATTTCATAAAGCTGAGCATCCCATATCCCTGTAACAGATGCAGACTCAGCTTTCTCCAAGCACTCCAACCCACATGGATTTGTCTTTGAACTCTGAGGGAAATTACAGTCCATGCCAAAAAAGTAGGCCGTAAAGCATTCCGTTTCATGTGTTTTCACTGTTTCCATAACTAGATTATTAGAGAGGGTACAAGGATGATATTCTGTATGCCTCTGATTGCATTAAAACACCCCAGCAAAGTATTCAGACACAGGAGAGAGCTGATAAACAGTGACAGCTCTGAGAGCAAGTTTTTAAATAATGTTGTTTTTAAAACTAAAATCTTTATCTTAAATGTGCTCCCAGTTAGCTGCTTATGCTACTAAGCTCAATAAATGTCATGATCTAATGCCCTTTGCTATTTAACAGTATTTTCAATATCTCCTTCCCCTGCTGTATAGTTTAACTTTTTCTGATGCAAACCAGAAATAAGGTCAGTAAATCATTTTCATTCTGATGCACCTCACAGCTAGAGCCACTAGGTGGAGAACTTTCAGGGGAAAGAATGGGATCTGTACTCAGCCAACAACCATTTTCAAACTCATGACTTAGCTTTAGCCAGGCATCAAGAGGGCCACAAGAAACTGAAGCAAGTCAAACCAGGTGGCAGGACTCTGTGACTTCTTAAAGGTATCTTTTAACTCTAATAATGGCATACATGAAAACTGGAAAAAGCCACCAGGAAAAAAATCAGCAAGAGATCCCATACAATGTTAATTGCACAGGAAACTTTTCAGTTCCAATATAAGACAGTCCACCTTTATAAGCCAGAATGTGAGGCAGAGAATAGCACTGTAGAAAATCATCATGAGCCAGGCTGAGAAGGGTGGAGAGATGGCTATGTGCTGGGCTCTCTGTAATGGGAGGGGCAGCCTGGGGCTGAGGCTGGTGGCCCATGCCAGCGATCCCTTGCTAGCAGGGAGGTTCTGCAGCTCAGAGCTGCAGCAGACTAGGCTAAATTAGGGTCATCATCAACATGGGGAGCCCCCAGAAAGGGCACCAGGTCACCCAGACAGGGAAGCAAGGCAAGGCTTCTGTGTCCATCAGTAGTGGGATGGGGTCCCTGAGTAGTGCCTGTATTCTTAGGCTGGGCAACACGGAGAAATCCAATCTTAAAAAAGAAAAGATCAGAAAAATCACGTGGCTTAGAAGTCAGAAGATCTGGCCTCAAGTCCTGGAACAAACACATCCTAGTCATGTGACCTTGGATAAGTCACTTCATCTGCCAGATAGGACAAAAACACTCTCTCCACACTTTTTATGGATTTATGAGAAAAGTATTATGTTAACTGTAATTCTACACAAACACAAGTTATAATTACAGGCAGATGACAATGACAGCCCATGAAGATAAAGCTTGGAATGGAGGATTCCAACTTCATGTGTTCAGGGAGAAGTGAAAAGGGTGGTTTGGCAAGAGCGGGAGGCATGGTAAAAGATAACGGGAGCCACGCCTGGACCAGACTGTGGAGGGTCGTCAGTGAGAGGCTGAGAAATAAAGACCTTATCCTGGTGACCACCCAGCGTGCCCAGAGGTTTTCTGCTAGGGAGGGGATACTCAATTCCATTCCACAAACATTTAGTGTGAGAAACTGCACTTGTACAAAGGAAAAAGAGCCTCTGCCCGTAACCCTAAATTCTGCTGGGAATTAAAACAAGGACACAGATTCAATAGATGACAGAGTCGCGGGGCTCTCCCATTCCTTCATCCTCACACACAAGTGTACAGAATAATAATGACCTGCTCTGTTGCAGGGTACCCAGCAACATTCACTTGGCCTGCTTCCTGCTTCGGGCAGGACCCACGCTGCACCTCACTGCCCCAGATTTGAGTCATTATAAGAAAGGAGTCACAGAACCACAGATTTCTTTCTTGGCATGTCTTGGAGGTTACCTAACCAAGCCCCTGTGGCCCAGACAGATAGGTGACCTGTCCAAAGTCACACATATAGTAACTGGGGAAGTGAGAAGTTGAATGTAGGACCTCTGACTCCATGTCCAAAATAACTAATGTTTTAGTTATTTAGTCCCATGGTGACATACATGGGGAGGGAGAGACATAGGGAGGGAAAGATAGAGGCAGAGAGATCTCCGAGGAAGCTCACAGAATAATCCAGGTGTGAAAGAAGGATTTCAACGGCAGAAATGCACAAGAGAAAAGGAGAGATGCTGCCTGAAAGCTGCACCAGAGATTTGTAAAATGAACTGCGAGAAGGCAGCACCAGCTTCACTTTCTGTCTCTGCCTGGTGATACCTAACCCAAGGCTCTGCATTTAGCCTACACTTAATTACTGAATTGGATGGACTGACAGGGTCACTCGCTGGAGACACAAGAAGGAAAAGGAAGAGTCAAAGACAGACATGGGCTATGGAGATGAAGGTAATGATGAGGACAGAAAGAAGAAAGCTGGGGAAGGAGCACTGGTGATCACGAAGGGGAGATGAGTGCTGAGTGTGAATCCTCTGAGTGTGAGGTGACAGAGGCCCATTAAAGGACATCCCAGAGGTAGCAAGATATGGGACAAAAGCTTGGTAAAAGGCCAGGGCCATAAAAGAGGCCTGAGACAAGAGCAATTCATCATGCACCAGGGTAGAGATCAAAGAAAAGGCCAAAGACAGAACCCTGAAGAATGTGGTGGTTCATATGAAATGGGATTAGGAAAGAAGGCAAAAAAACAAAGCTATCTGAGAGAAAAAAGAACGTAACCAGTCAAGGGAGAAACCAAGAGAAGAGAGACTTTCAAAAACAAGGCAGATCATGTGTCAAATGCCAGAGAGCCACAGAATGGAATAAAGACAAGCAAAGAGACAACTGATGTAGAAAAGGGGAGGTCACAAGGAAATACTATCTGTAATAAGATACACATTTATGTGCTTCACAGCTTACACAGCATTTGCTCATAGTGCCCTCCCCCCCCCCACCTCTATCCCTGTAGAGAACTAGGCAGTGCTACTAGCATTATCCCCATTTTACAGATGGATCCTACCTAAAACAGACCCATCTTAGCCCCAATATGCTCCATCTTTTGACACAGGCTGACCTCCTTTCACTTCTCTCTCCTGCCATCCCAGGGCATCCCTACAATGGCTAGTCACCACCTTTTTCACCTTCTCTAAGTTCTTGCCCCTTGGCCTTCCTCCATTTGTTACAAGTATTGACCCCCTCCCATAGAAGCCCCCTTGACTTCCTCGGCACTCTGACATGTCTTAGCTAAGCTCATTTTCCTGCCCTTTCACCACTGTCAACTTGGCCCTCCCAATCCTGGCACTGCTCCATCTGCCCCACTCAAGCACAGAGAGATCTGCTGTCCTTACTGCCCGCTCCAGTCATCGTCCTTTCTCCTCTTTCCTCTCCCTGCCAAGATGCCCAAACAGGACAACTCTAGCTCCATCAGCTTTCCCACCCCCCAGCCCCCTAACATCTGCCATCTGGCACCTGTTCCATCGCCACTTCCCTAAGATGGCCACGTGAAGCCAGGACAGCAGAGAAGACAGAAGGAGAAGACCTAGGACCAACGCTCCCCTCAAACCTGACTAACACCAGAGCCCAGGCAAGTCACTCAGGACACTGGGCTTTGGTGTAAAAGGGCAAGAGCCAACCCCAGGGACAACAAGGTTAAGAAGCAACAGGTAGGAGGTCAAGGACAGGAGGCCAAATACCCTCTGACCCAGCAGTACACCTCTGGCTAGGTCTGTATCCCAAAGAGATAATAAAAACGAGAAAAGGGCCCATGGGTACATAAATATTTTTAGCAGCTCTTTTAATGACGACAAAGAATTGGAAATTGAGGGGATGTCCATCAACTGGGGAACGGATGAACATGCTGTGGTATATGAAATGTAACGGAATACTATTGTGCTATAAGAAGTGATGAGCAGGCGGACTTCAGAAAATCCTGGAGACTTCTATGAACCGATGCTGAGTGAGGTGAGTGGAACCTGGAGAACACTGTACACATTGTAACATTGTACACATGAACGCTGTAACAGCCACAGTGTACAAGGACACATTTTGATGGACTTAGCCTTCTCAGCAATGCAAGGACCTAAGACAACTCCAAAGGATTCAAGATGGAAAATATCATCCACATGCAGAAAAAGAACTATGGAGTCTGAATGCAGCATACATTTGCTCTCTTTTTTTGGTCTTCTTTCTCATGGTTTCTTTCATTGCTTCTAATTCCTTTTTTACAACATGACTAACGTGAAAATGTCTAATATTAATGTATATAGAGAGCCTGTATCTGAGGGTCTTGGGGTGGGGGAGAGGAGGTCTGGGAGAAAATCTGGAACTCAAAATCGTATGTAAGTGAATGGTGAAAACTAAAAATGAATAAATAAATAGTTTTAAGCTTAAAATAAAGGGAGAGAGAGGAGGTCAAGAAAGGTGAAGGTAGAAACGAAGGAGCCAGGGATGAAGTTCAAGCGCATCAAAAGGTGACAAATGGGCTAGGTGGGATGCCTTTTTCAGGTCCCAGGTTTCAGTGAGATATCCTCATATGAATCATTACATCACATGATGGACCAAATAACCCAATGTCACCTGAAATTCTGAGGGAATAAACCAAGGACTGGGATGAAGGATCCAGGTCTACTCCCAAACCTCTGAACAGACATAAACAACAAAGGCAGTGTAGGACAGTGGAAATGGTCTAACTTGAAACCCAGAAGGTCTGGGTTCTAGACCTGGTTCCAACACTTACTAGCTGTGGAATCACAGAAAAAGTCACTTAGCCTTTCCAAGACTCATATTCAGTTCCTTCATCTATAACAGGAAGAAAACAATAACTGCACTGCCCACTTCTTAAGGCTGTTGTGCCAAGCAAAGTCACTTATGCAAAGAAAAGCGTCAGGTAATATTGTGAGGCATGCAAACACATGGTGAAAACCCCCCCAAATCATGAGCCAAAGGTAAGGAAGTAGTAAGAAGACTTTCCTGGAGACAGACACATGCTAGGCCTCCAAATGGGGTACAGGCAGCAGCACGCAGCAGGTAAAAGAGCACGAGACTAACTCAGGAGACCTGGGCTCAGATCTCACCTGACACGTACTAGTTGGCTGACCTTGAACTAATCAGTCAATTTCTCTGCACTTTCACTTTCCCATCTATAAGATGGAGGAAATGATATTCACACATACTCTGCAAACCTAAAACTTCTACATGATTATCATCGTCATCGTCGTCATCATTTTAGTATGGAAGACGATACACAGAGAGAAAAACATAAATTCAGAAGGAGACATGGAAACAAAGCAACTGATTTTGTTACTACCTAACTTAACCCTGCTTGATTCAGGTTCCTCCTCTGTAAAATGAGCCGGAGAACACAATGGAAAACCACTCCAGTATCTCTGCCATGAAAATCCCAAATGGAGTCACAGAGAGACAGACACGACTAAACAACAATACCTGGACACAGTTAATACAAACATTTTGCAAACGAAAGGCAGCGTGGTAGAGGGCAGAGAGCTGGCCTCCAGGTCAGGAAGACCTAGGTGCAGATCTTGCCTCGGACACAGCCTGGTTCTTGGCTCCTGAGCAAGTCCTCTATCTCAGCACCTCAGACAACTCTTAAGTTACCACTAAAGTTTAGTTTTGCGTTGACAGAATTCGGGAGTTCCCTACACCTAAGAAATCACAGGCCTAGTCTGTTCCCCTTCCAAAAATCCCTTTGAATAAACAGCATTTATTGGTTCAACGTACAATTTATTTGTTCTTGTCCCTTATCCTTGCTCACATATTTGAATTTGTGTTGACAGCTAAGTTTATCATCCAAAAATGTGGCAGGCAATGCCTGTAGCTAAAAAGAAAAGCAGCTTCCCCAATTACCTCATGAGGAGACACAGGCCTTGTCACATTAAAGCTTTCTTCAACGTCAGGGAGGCCCACATAAATGTTAAGATATCTGAAAAGTAAATAAATCTAATATCAATTCTCTCTAAAAACTAAGAGTCTGTCTTCATCCAAAATATCAGGATCACAGGTTAGTTGTTAAAAGTTTGAAGTCTAAAGGGACAGCTTCAATCTGAGGTTCTCTTATTTACACAAATGTGTTCATCCATCCACTCAACAAACATGTATTAACACCTGTTAAGTGTAGTGCGCTGTCCTGCAAGAGAAGAGGAGGGAAGTTTTAAAAAAAAAAGACATGGGTTTAAATAACTTTGAGAGTACATTATCAAAGTGTCCCTCTTAACTTTCTATAAAAATATGGCAGGTAGAAGTGCTGCTCTAGAAATGATCATAGTAAGTACTTACTAGCCACTCTACTGGGCACTGGACTAATTTCTGTTAGTTTCAATGACCAAGAAAATCATATGTCTCCTCTTTTAATACAGCGTTCAGTTTAAGAACTTTAAAATCGGTTATTTACCAAGCTGACTGAAAGGTTAAAAGCTGTGGCTGCTGTGTTTTTAAGTGGTTGGAACAACCTATTTAATAGCAACTGTGTTTCCTGAAAGAACAGACGTTGTACAAAGCCTTTCCTTACTTTAAGTACCACATGGGGTCGGCATCACTGGTGACCTTTTCGTTGGCTTTCATGATCTTCTTTATCTGTGGGCAAGATGAAAAGATGGAAAGAAATCTTAGTCTTGTAGGTAACTCTCATCCCCAGCTTTTGGGCCCCACACTCGGCATACTTACCTCTACATTGATGAAGTAGTTGAAGGAGTCGATATGCTGCTTCACAAGGCCTTTCACCTACAGGTGTCAGAAAAAAGCCCCACGATCAGCACCGAAAGAACAACATCTGCAATTGAGCCTTGGTCATCACAAGATGGCAAACATGCCTCAAGATAAAGCTTTTGGAAAAGCTCCACATTTTGCTTAGTAAAAACATGTCACTGCTGCTAAAATCCGTGTTTTATACCACCAGAAATCACCCAGTTGAGGGCAATGAAAGGGCCACAGAAGAGGACCTCTTACTGGCCCACTCCCAGGTAGCCAAGGACTGCTGACCCTGTGTTCGTTAAGCCCACTCTTTCTCTATTTGAGAAAGCTGACTTCCACCTCACTTGTCTCCCACTGGACAAAGAGCAGCTCCTCCAGTCCACCGTGGCCTGATGGGTCAGAGAGCTTGGCTTAATGAAGCTGGTGAATCTAAGGCTTGGACAAGTATTGGGCAAGGAGGCTCTGCCTGCTCCTCAAAGCAGCAGCAGAATTAAGTTCCCTAAGGATAAAACTGCTCCCCTAGTGCCTCTATTCCCAGAACTTCCCCACCCTGGTAGGCTCCAGGAACATCCAATCCTTCACTGAGCCATAGTCATCTCTTTCACATAGTTCTTGCAAAGGGACTTTCCTTCCAATTCCACATCTACCACCCTCCTTCAAGGACTTGGCTAGTCTTCCCACCAGCCTTCTCTCTATTTCCATTCTCTATTTTTCTAAGCCACCATACACATCACAACCAGATCAATAGGACGAAATCTCAATTTGCACACATCACTTCCAGTTCAAATACATTCAGGGGTTCCCTATTGCCTCTGAGATAAAGCCTAAATTTCTGGAACTCAAGACTCTCAACAAGCTGGCCCCCACTTATATCTTTACCTTATCTATCATTACTCTCCTCTCTCTTCTCCAAGCTGGGTTTTTATCAATACTGCAGGCATGGCATTTGCCCATTCTTGCATCAGAAGTCTCCACAGCCCTCCACCAGTTATGCTCAAGGGAGGGAGAAGGCCCACCATTGCTTCAACTCAATCACAGAGTCTACCCTATCCTCATTTCTCTATAAACAACACTGGCTCCAACTCAAAAGGAACAGTCTTACTTTATTCTTACCTTTTCCCCAATTCTCCAGTTACCTCCATGCCCAGACCTCAATCTCTGCCCTCCATCAGCTTTTCCTCCAACACTATTCCTACCCTAAATGTAGGGAGCAGACACTCATTAGCTCTATTTCTCATCTGGCCTTTAGAACATGTAACCTAAGTTATTGTGACCTATGTGGTCTGCCTCCCAAACTAGAACACAAGCTCCTATGGGCCAGGATCCAGGTCTGTCCTTCCTTTCTTATGTCCCTATTACTCAGCAACAGGCATGACACACAGCACTGGCCAAACTATACAAATGACAAGGATTTACTATAAAAAAAGGAAAATTAAATGGACTCATATAAGAACATGAGAATGAATATTAAATGTATAACACTGACCTTTAGAAATGCTGGAAGAAGCCTCCATTTTTCCTGTGAAACAAAACATTAAGAATTAGAATTTGTACAAACTAGCCATTTAGTCAAAGATTTTCAGCTGTTATTATTATAAATAAGAATGACGGAACTATAAAAGAGCTAGGACAGCACTACTAAAGTTGTAACAGTCATTTCGTTCTCCTGAGGCATTATCAGAGAAGTGAGGTACATATGAGTAATTTTTCCAAAAAAATGTGAAACTTATTTCTTTAAGCACCAAAACTATGTTCATCTTAACTACTGTTATGGAAACCATTTTAAAATGTATTACACATTCCCTGCCCCCTTTTCCTAATGACTCCAGTAATGGTATAACTCCTTAGTTTCTTCAATTGTAAAATGGAGGTAAGGACAGCACCTGCCTCTCAGGCTTGTGGGGAGGAAATGAGATATTTGGTTTTTTTAAATGATACTTAGTCCAGTGCCTAGCATATAGTAGGCACTATAAAAGGCGCTAGCTTGTATTGTTATTACTATTACTGAGGCCCCACTCCAAAACAAAGAAAGCTCTCCTCCAGTAAGAAGATAAGACAAGTCAAGAGCAATTGATGAACCTCTTAGGATCGACATCAAACGAGGATAACACAGGGAGACGCACGACTCATGTCAATGACACCGCTGACACCCTGGCATCCCACTTGGTTAACCTCCTTCACTTCTTACCTCAAGCTTACTCAAAATGAGGCGTTAAGCTAGTTCATATAGCTTACCTAGAGTTTAGGAAAACATCTGACAAAGTTTTTTGTGCTATCCCTTTGGGAAAGATGGAAAGATACAAGCTATGTAGGTAGAGTCAGGTGGATTCAAAGCTGGATGAATGGGCAGGCCATAAAAGATATTTAATAATGGCAACTTAGAAAGTACTCTGTCATGGAGCGGCCCTCCCACCACCACCTAATCAGTCCTTGGTCATTTTTGGCTAATTTTGGCCAAATAATTAACACCCCAAGAAAACACAGGTGCTCCATCAGCCACCCCCACACTATCCATATGTGGAACCATCGATTATAACAAATGGACAAGTTTTGAATGCAGTGGATAAGTTCACTTACCTTGGTAGTATACTTTCCAGGGATGTACACATTGACAATGAGGTTGATGCACACATTGCCAGAGTTAGCTCAGTGTTTGGGAGGCTCCAAAGAAAAGTTTGGGAGGGAAGAGATATTAGACTGACTACCAAACTGAAGGTCTACAGAGCCATTGTGCTGACCTCACTGTTGTATGCTTGTGAAACATGGACAGTCTACCAGCGCCATGCCAGGAAACTGAATCGCTTCCATTTGAATTGTCTTAGGAAGATTCCGAGGATCACGTGGCAGGATAAGGTACCAGACACTGAAGTCCTTGCTCGAAGTGAACTGTCAAATATTCAAACTATGCTTCAAAGAGCACAACTCCAATGGGCTGGCCACATTGTTCAAATGCAAAATGTATGCTTGCCAAAAAGACTATTTTATGGAGAACTTGCATGGGGCAGACAATCATCTGGTGGTCAGAAGTGACACAAGGATGCTCTCAAGGTATCTCTCAAAAACTTTGGATTTGACTGTGCAACATGGGAGACACTGGCACACGACCACTAAGCATGGTGTGCCCACATCAGAAAGAGTGCTGTGCTCTTTGGGCAAAGCAGAATTGAGACAGCACAAAGTAAACGTAAGATGCAAAAATTTGTGATATCCACCCCAAATATTCACATGGACTATCTGTGCCCAACCTGTAGATGAGCATTCTGAGCTCATATTGGTCTGATCAGTCACAGATGGACACAGTGAAATTTCACTTTACAATGGTGATGTCATTTTGGTCCTCTTCAAAGATGAAGGACAACCACCACCACCAACCTTGGCCATGGTCTATTTAATTAACATCAGTACCATTGTAATGGGTACACATCCTCCTCCCCTGTAAAAAGTAATGTCTTAAGAACAAGACCCAGTTCATTCCTTTGTATCCCTTTTACCAGGCTGTTGCCTGACTAATGTGAGACACTACAAGTACAGGTTGAGAGAGGCACTAGAAAGTTTACTGAAAACACCTTGAGGCTTAGTGTACTGAGAGTTCAATATGTGTTCCAACAAGTGATTTACAAAGCAGATCTAAACCCTCTACCCAGTAATCTTATCAAGAGCCTAGCCCTCTAAGACAGAGACATTACACTGCCCCCTCTCCACTGACTGTCTCATCTGACCAACTACTGTAGACAAGCAAATCCCAGCAATGCCTTACTCAATTCCCTACTTCCACTCATCTTTTGTAAAGCAACTCTGTGAACACATTCTTGCCTTTGTATTTGGAAGCAGCTAGGTGGCTCCATGGATAAAGCCAGGTCTGAGGTCAGAAGATTTGAGTTCTAATCTGGTCTCAGATAAGTAACTAGTGGGCTAGCCATTAGTTAACCTTCTTCCTCTGCAAAATGGGGACAATAATAGCACCTACCTCCCAGCACTGTTTTGGAAATCAAAGGAGGTATATGTAAAGTGCTTACCACAGTGGCTAGAACATAGTAACTGTTAGCTATTCTTATGGTATTTGACTCCTCAGGACTTAGCATAGTGCTTGGCACTTTTATAAGTGTTTAAAAAATGCCTTTTTATTCATTTATTCTCATAGTACTCTATTAAAGTCAACATTGAACTTTATCATGGTGATGTCATTTTGGTCCCCTTCAAGAAGGAAGGGCAGCAACCAACTCTATTAAAGTCAACATACACACCAACTAAGACTGTAACTAAATGGATCAGGTCTCCTGGTGACACATGGGTCCAACATGCTGTGATCAGCAAGGGCTTATTAGCTGAAATGAGTGAAGAAAGAGTCTAGGAGGCTGTAAAAAATGCAAAAGAGTTAAAACCTTCTTAGTCATACTTTAAATTTAATTCTCTAAATGAGAACTCTCCAAACCTGGGGAAGCTAAGTAGGTAAACAATTGCCCACCAAACACTTCAAACATTTTTTTTTCTTAAGCACATCATGGGTAGGTTATTTATGTATCACATCTCCCTACTGAGAAGCAGGATGGAGAGAGGGAGCCTAGGAACCTGAAAAAGGAGGCCAGATTCGAAAAAATCTTGCCTCTGACCCTGAGTGTTGTGGCCTTAAAATCATTTAAACTCACTTCTCAAACACTCCAAGCTGCAGGGAAGAAGTCAACCTGCAGTGGTAGTGGGAGCTGTCTCATCCAGGAGTTTCCTATATCAGGGAATCTAAGTTCTGGTCTTAAGGGCAGGAAACCTTGACTAAACTTTGTCTTTCTCCCTCGACCTGACACAGACTTATTGAGAGCCCCAAAGGCGATAAAACGAGTTTTCCTTGAAGGCAAAGAGAGATCAATGATCTGGTTCAGACAAAACTGATAATGAAGTAGGAGAAAGCAGAGCTGATCAGCTTATGTTTCTTCCGCTTTTTCTACCCAGGAAAATGCCCCTCAGGCTGGGAAGCCCAGGAGGACGACCCTGCGGGAGGTGCAGCTCCATCCCACGGGGCAGGACGAGGTGATGTCCGAGGTCTCCACCGACTCCCAAGCAATTGACTAGGGACTGACAGCCCGGGAAGAAACCTCGTGCGCAAAGGTGTGGGCGCAGGCGCAGTCAGAGCCCCGACGCCCGTAGAGGGCGGGGCGGAGTGCTCCGAGCATGCGCCGTAGGCACGGGAGAAGAGCCCCAGCTACATTCCCCGACTAGCCCGGGCGCCCAAGGAGGGAACGCCCCCAAACAACACTCACGTCCGGCTCCTTCGCTTCACTCACCTCCACTGTGGGAATGGGAGCGGCCACCTGCTCCGGAGTCAAGTTCCCGAACTCCTCGGCTAGCACGTCCATGGCTTCCAGTCGCTACCGCTACACCCAACTCTGCGACCCTAGCGGCGGCGGGCGGACCGCTACGAGAGTGAACACCCGGCAGTGCAGCACCCAAACCTTTCCCCCTCGGCCAGTGCACCACGCCTGACAGCGAAAAGGTTCCGCCTGCTTCCTAGGGACCCTACGGCTTCACTGGCAAGACCCGGATGTGCCTTCGGCGGAGCCCCGCCCCCTGATGAAGTCATAAGCCCCGCCCATCCCAGGGAGCTCGCGCGAAGGGAGAGGGGGAGGGGCAAGGAGCCATCCACGTGGCGACCCCAGTCTGGGCTTAATTGCTGCGTCTACTTTCCCAGAAAGACTTAGGGAAAGGGAGAGTTCGTCGTTTCGTCGTGCCAGACGCCACCGCCTCCAGCAGGCCTATCCTTCCCATCATTCTCCTAGCTGAACGTAATGGATGATTATAATATAAATATAGATAATGAATAGCGTGCTGGATTTAGAGTCCTAAGTTCTGAGTTCAAACCCTACCTGCAGGTGCCCTCCAAGGTGACCCTGGACAAGTCACTTATAAAAATATGTATGTATGTGTAATGTTTGCCCATGTGTAATATAATATAATGCCTCACATGTAAGCTATGTGCATGTGTAATATATGTCTAAGACGTGAGCTATCTAGATTGTATCTAGGTGTGTGTAATATATAATATGGGTGTGTGTATTACACATGTATGTGCACTTTGTAGTAAAGTTATAGTACATGTAAGATATGTGTGTAATGTGTTTGTTCTAATGTACGTGTCCTATACATGTGAGATATATAAATAAATAATATGGGGTGTATGTAATATATATGTATATATACATATTTGTATTTGTTTAAGCTAAATGTATATATATAATATACATCTGTTTATGAACATTTGTGTATTTATATACATATATACATTATATTATATACATGTTTTATAGTATATGTATACTGTTGTCAGATTGTGTATATATGTAATATGTAATGTAAGATATGTTATGTTTAATATATAGTATGTATATGTAGCATATATACATATATTAGAATATTCACTGTACTATATGACACAATATATAACAATATGGTGTAGTATATGTAAGATATGTCTGTGTTATATGTATGACAGGTGATATGTGTGCATATAGTATATGTATACATGTATAATGTGTGGTATACATGTGTCTTAAGCATTTATGTATATTACATATATTCTTCATATGTAATATCCATCTGGGCTTCAGTTTCCCCATCTGTAAATGAAAGCATTGTTCTCAGTCACCTCTAAGCTTCCTTTCAACTTGGCTTCCTTGAAGGCAAAGTGCATAGTAGATACCAAGGCAAACCTGAGTTCGAATCTAGCCTCACACACATAACTGTGTTTCTTCATCTGTAAAGTAGGGGTAATATTAGCACCCACCCACCTCAAGCCTGACATACACTTAATACAGGTTTGTTGATTGACTGAGGACCATGGTAATGTGCTATGCCATGCGCTTTAAGCATCATTCTGAAAATGTCTAGAAAAACAGTGTTGTCATGAGATACAGATGGGACACCACATCAGAATGCCTTCTCCAGCATGGACCTAGAGTAAAATGATGAAGGAAGATATTTTTCAATCCACAGCCTCCCTTTGGGGGGAGGGGGCGCCTTAGCCTCTTTCACCACCCCCAACATCCTCAAGGTTTGCCTCATGCTTTCTCTGCCACAATCTGCCTTCCCAAAAAATATCTGATCAATTCGGTCACAGCAAAGGGTTAGATGGTTAGATCCAACCAATATTTATTGAAAGCTCATCAGTTCCTCACTGGAGCCTACAGAAAGATGTGGTTTCTTTCCTCAGGTCACTTCCAGTAATGATTACTGTCTAGGGTAGCTGGATCCAGACAGAGTATAGAGTTGGGGTAAACAACCTTGAATATGGAATTTCAAGTTATCAGTGAGCACTTGGGGAGATTTTTTTTTTCCTTGGTATACTTAAACTCTTGAAATCCTACCAAGGAGAGTTCCAAGTACCAACCATTGAATCTAGGGGTCTGGAAAAACTATGAGTTCATTTCCCTCTCTGTATGGTTGATTTTGAAAAAGGCTTTTGTTTAAAAGGACCTTGGGTGACTCAAGAATTTCCTGGAGCTCTCCATGATCATTGGCTCCTTTCCATGGGGCCCACTCCAACATCCTGAAGAGTTTCCAATCAAACGGAAATCTCGGTTTAAGGAGATAAGAGGCTGGAAGTCTTCGAATCTTCAATAAGACATCCATTTACTATAGAAATTCCCAAGACATCTGCGGATGTTCTCTTTTCCTACAGAATCTAAGAGGTCGGCAGAGGCTCTAGAGGTTAAAGGGGTCCCTGGGAAGCGTTGTCAGGATCGTGGGTCGTGAATTCATCAACAACAAGCATTTAGCAAGTGCCTCTGATGTGAGAGGCTAGGGCTAAGCACTGGGTGGTAGCACACAGAAAGGCAAGGATAGTCCCTGCTTTCAAAGAACTTCTGTTTTCAGAGACAACATTTTAATATTCAGTCATTGTTCAGTCGTGTCCAATTCTTCATGACCCCATTTGGCGTTTTTTTGGCAGAGGTACTTTTTTTTTTTTGTTTTGCCATTTCTTTTTTACAGATAAGGAAACTGAGGCAAATAGGATGAAGTGACTTGCCCAGGGTCACAGAGCTAGTAAGTGTCTGAGGCTGGATTTGAACTCAGGGAGATGACATCTTAATAATTAAATACATACTATGTATATAGAGTAGATGGAAATTCATGTGAGAGGGAACAGCCTAAGAGGTGAAGTTTGAGCCGAGTCTTGCAGGAATCCAGGGAAAGCCAGGAGCTGAGATGGGCAACAGAGTATTCCAGGTATGGTGGAGCAACTGGCACAAAAACCAGGAGGCAGGAGATAAGACAAGCCAGCTTGTAGATTCCATTCCAAGAATGGTCTAGTGTCCTTGAACCTCAGACAGTACCAGAGTCAGTTGATGACTCATCTAGGATGTTATGGATAAAGAAAAGAAAGCAGAAGAGATGACTGAGGCTGCCAACTCCATCCTGTCTTGACTTTTGGAAATTTCATTTAACTGTAAAGCTGCAAGTCAAATGCCAGCTCCTCCAAGAAGCCTTCCCTGATTTCTCTTCCCTCTCCCCATCAGAAACTATTTCCATCCTCCTCCTTTTCAAAGTATAGGATCATAGACACAAAGGTAGAGAGGACTGCAGAGGTCATCTGGTCCAGCTCATTCATTCTACAGGTGTGTAAACTGAGCCCAAGAAAATTTAAGTGACTTGCCCGAAGTCACACTGGTAGAAAGAGGCAGCATCCGAACCCAGATCCTCTGATTACAAAGCTGCATGCTGGATTTGGAGTCAGGTAGAACAGGAGTTTCAATCCTACCCCAGACACTTATTAGCTACATGACTCTGGACAAGTAATTAAACCTCTCTTAACCTCAAATTCCTCAACTGTAAAATGGTAATCATAAGGACACCTACCTTCCAGGGTCAATGTGGAATGAAATAACAGATGTAAAGTGCTCTGGAAATCTTAAATGACTAGAAAAATGCTAATCCTTCTTTTGATTTTCCATACTCCTTGCCATTTCAATGCAGTCTTGTGCTTACATTACATTCTCATCTATTCCAAGGCTGTTGCATAATCTTGCATATTTGTGACTTATTCTCCCCTACTAATTAATGTCACTGAGGCAGCTAATGTCACAGTGCACAGATCCCTGGACTTGGGGTTCAAATCCAACCTCAGACACTTGCAAGCTGGGTGACCCTGAGCAAGTCATTTCACCCTGTTTGCCTCAGTTTCCTCATCTGTAAAATGAGATGGAGAAGGAAATGGCAAATCATTCCAGTATCTCTGCTGAGAAAACCCCAAGTGGAATCACAGAAAGTCAGACAACATTGAACAAAGGAAAAAATTCAGCCAAGTCCAATAAGGCTCAGCCCCTATTCCTTCCCCGTGGGTCCATACCTGTAATGTTCTTTCTCCTCACCTTGGCTTCTCAGAACCCCTGGGGCCCGGCAAGATTCACTTCAAGTTTCACTCACTACCAGAGTCTTTACTGATTTCTCCCTGGTTGTTGAGCACCCCCACCAGAACCACCCCAACCATAGGCACCCAGCCAGGTACTCAGCACAGATGTGATTGCAGCCTAAGTCTGACCCAAGTCCAGCCCTGTCCCCACCACCCCAAACCCCAAAGCAGAGACGTAAGTGATGAGAGTCACTTGGAAAACAGCAGAAGAGACTCCTGATGAATCAGATTCCTCACCTCTCGACAGAAAGGGCATGCAGAAGGAGACATACATTTGCAGATGTTGCCACGGCACAGATTTTTTTATTTTGTTTGATCATACTTATTCATTACAAGTTTTTGTTTTTATTTTTTTAAACTGGAAGGGGAAAGCAAGGAAATGGGCTCCTAAGTGTTATGGCCAAAAAAAAACAAATGAAAAAAAAACCAAACAAAAAAGTGCTATTGAACTATTTTTTTAATAGACAAAAGAGAACCAAGGGAAATTCAGAGGAAGACACAGATAGGACAGCTTTGAAACTACATAAGGAATTTATTACTTTAAAATATGAGCTCATTCTAAGTAGGGATCTTTTCAGTCTTTGTACCTGTATTTTTAACTAGAATAGTTGGTGCTTAATAAATGACTGATTGAGGACATACTTTCTAAAAAACCAAGTTGTATATAAGAGATTTAGAGTTTCATATATAATCCTCCTTTTTCTGTTCTCTTTTGTGTATGGAAATATCCACAATTATTGGCATCTGTCAAATAAAGGATAACAAAAAAACAAAAATAGCTAAAACAAAAAAATAAAATTTTAAAGAACAGAGAAGAACCTGGTGGTCTACGACAGGAAGATGATGATTACCTGATTAACCAAGGTTTAAAGTCCCTAAGGGTCAGCAGTATTGGATGAGTGCCTGAAAAGCCCTCCCCCCATGAAACAGACATACCAATCATTTTTTAAGTCAATGCTTTAATATTTAACTGAAAAAAAAAGGACATTGCCAGCTTGCATGGAACAGGTTCTTGCCAAAATTTTCAAAAACAGAATTTATGCAATACATGAAAATATTAGTTTTACATTTAATAAACCTTATATAGCAAAACTTGACCACGTTAAGAAACTTTAAAATGGAAGGCAATGTTTAAGCAATCTTGGGATGAACTACATCCAGGAAGACGGGGACTGAGACACTTTCATCAATGCAAGTTGCCTAAATCCAGAAACAAATTCATTTTGTCACTTTTAAAAAATAAAATGCCCTTATTTATAAATGTCATTTTTTAAAAAGTGTACATTGTTATCTTTTCTTGCGATATAAATTAAGTGCATAAAAGAATCACAACTGGATTCAAACTTTATGATAAAAACATGCTTTTCTTTTATCTCCCTGTTTTAAACAGGATGGTCACTTACTGGAAGAGATGAAATGTGATTTACTGGAGCTGCACCTTCTAAGCCCTTAACATGGGGGCAAAGAACAGGACAGAGAATTCGAGAAACACCAAGTTATATTCAGCACCTTACTGAATGGAAGCTGTGCCAGAGAGAGAGGTGTGGCACAGTAGCTGGTTGTGCCCAGGAACAGAGCTCTATTCAGACAACTGTCCACATGTAGATGATGTATATTTTTAATTGGTCATTCAGGGAGGAAATAAGTGAATATGCTCAGATTTGAGCATACAAAGATCAGAGATATCTCACTGATCCTATCATTTTCTTTAACTTTCAAAATCATAAAGGTGTCTTATCCTCAAACAGATGAGGTTGCTTTGGAGGGGAGGGGGACAGCAGTGGTGGTGGTGGGGAGGACAGAGACTTGAGGAGGGAAATACATAATAGTTAAAGAAGACCTCCTTGCTTAAACATAAATAACCACTAGGCTACAAAAAACATGTGTTTGATCAAGTTAACTGTGCCCAATGGAGCCCAAGAAAACCATCCATCAAGAAATGGTTTTATACAAGAGGAGCGATTCCCCTCTCCCAGGACCATCCTAACGCTAGTGCATTTCCCTGATTCTCAATGAAGACCAATGCAAAATTCTGTAACATGCAGTTGTCTTTAAAAATCAAAGGTCCAAGAGGGCTCAGCTTCTCAAAGTATTCTGAATGCTTAACAATACCAAGAAAAGAGAAACACAATAGATTAGTAGACATCAAGGTTAAGTGATACAGAAGCTCCAGTTCATTTTATTTCTCTTTTTAGATGTAAAATTCATTTAAAAAACCCAAAAAACAAAACAAAAACACAACCCAAGGTTTCCCTCTTTCCTTTTCTCTCCCAAGCAAACCTAATTTCCTGTAATCCAAGGCTACCTTTAAAAGGCAACGTCTCTTCCATTTTTCCAGCTACCTTTAAAAGGCAACAGCTCTTCCATTTTTCCAGCTACCTTTAAAAGGCAACAGCTCTTCCATTTTTCCATCTGATTGGCTGAGATCTACAAGGAGCCTCTTGCCCAAATTTCAGATCCCAGAGAAGGTTGCCTCCTTGTGAATTTTTCCATCAGTTACACGTAGAGAAGATGCAACCTTCAGCATAAAATTTCTTAGAAGTGATTGGTTTCTAACAAGCTACACCCTAGTGGTTTTTCCAATGATGTCATTAACAACATGGCTTTTAAAAATTTCAAATAAGATACAAATACTGACAAGTGATTTGGTACTTGACAGGTAAATCTTTCCAGGGAAGTACTCAGATCCCAGGGAAGTGGGAAAGCCCATGGAAGCTTCTCTTACCTAACAATAGTAAAATTACATTGTATATTTCAGCTACAATTGTGATGACATTTTGCCAGCACGTTTCGTGAGAGGGATGTCGGCATCCCTTTAGTGACTGTCCTCACCACTCCCCAACCCATAACCCTCTCAAAAATTGTGCCAAAGTAAAAACTGAATTCTGTAAGGGACAAGTTAGGAGCGATACCTGGCCTAGGAATCTGAGCAGTTAAGACTAACATTAATGCTATTAGGAAACCTTAACAAAAACATCACATACAGGTGATATAATCCATTATAAATGGTTTCCTGTCATTCAAAAGTCTCTCTTTAAAAAACAAAAACAAAAAACCACCACAGTTTCCTTCCAATAAGTTTTCAAAGAGGGACAGAATGTGTGAGGCAAGGTGTGTGACAAGCATATGCCCTGTAACTAGCTCGAAAGGAGTTACACAGATCCCAGGTAACCCTGAAAGGTAGATGGGGGTACAGGGAATATGCCACAGTCCTTGCAATGCGTATTTAGGGAAAGAACCCGGCACTGGTGTTCTCACGTGGCCAGTCCTCTTTCCAATGTCAGCTCACTATTAGTTGCTGGGAGGGTCAGTTCCTGCTGTCCTACCTCCCTCCTCAAGGAAGAGGAGTTTTCGGAGAATATTTGCATAAAAGGGTCCATACACTTGTTTATTAAGGTTTACAATGGTTGCATACTGAGAGCCCAGAGTCTCCAGCTCAGACTGGATAACGGTGAGGCCCCCAGGCACAGGGGGCATGCATTTCTGATGGCTTGGAAGACTGAGGAGACTCTTCATATACAGATGAATTCGTTTATCTGAAAAAAATAAATTCAGAAAGCTTCATGAGTGAGGGAAGCAGTTGCACCTCATAGGACCATAGATTTAAAATTGGAGAGACCTTGGAAATCAAGTACAACCCCATCATTTTACAGATGAGGAAACTGAGGCCCTGAAAACCTTAGTGACCTAAGATCATAGACACAGAGCTGGAAACGACCTTAGAAGCCACTCAATCCAATCTCTTCATTTTACAGATGAGAAAATTGAGGTCCATTTCTTTTTCTCAGGGTCACAAAGTGAGTGTCAAAGGTGACATATGAACAGAAATCTTGATTGCAAGTCCAGGAGACGCTATCCATTTCTCCAGGACACCTTATTTATTCCTTATTATTTTCAGTAGAGGAGAAACCCCTCAAAGGTGGGGACTGCTGTGGTCTTTTGTCTTGGAACCCCCAATATATTACAGTGTTTGGAACATAGCAAGTCCTTAGTAACTACTGACCAAGAGGGAAAAATGAGATGCTTTTTTTTTTGGTTTGTTTTTAAATACAAAAAGTAGTCCAAAATACTTTTGGGAGAGGGTTGGTGACAGTGAGAACCTGGCTGGTCAATATACAATCTCCATCAATCCATTCAGTCCATTAATTAATAGGTACAGAGAGGCCATTTGTTATAGATTTCTCACATCCTGGTTATTTGATCTGGGCAAGTCACCACATCCCTGGTGTTAGGGATGGTCAGTTTCGACTTTGAAACACTGACAGATTTCATCCAGATAACCACTTTATTTCCATTGAAAAAGAATGACATTCCAAATGGAATGTTGTAAAATTCCAACTAAATTTGCCAGCTTTCAAAGCGCAAGGTCCTGTCTTTCCAAAGCTTAGCTTTCCTGGGATCTATCTCTTCCCTGTTTCCAGTGTATTCAGTTCCTTTTCCTCTCCACACACATATACACACACTCACACCCATGCTGACACACACACAATGCCTATTATCTTGGTGAGAACACTGAATTTGAGAGGCCATGTGTGCGACCTGGTGGAGAAATAGATGTGGAGTCAGGGTGACTTAGATTTCAATCCCACCTCAGTTACTAACTAGCTGTTTGACCCCAGATGAGTCACCTCCCCTCTCAGAGCCTCAGTTTCCCTATCTGTAAAATGAAAGGGTTTCATGTAAAATGAAAAGGTTTCAGATGAGCTCTGAAACCAATTCCTCACACTCTTGATCCAATGCTTGTCCTATTAACCCACAAAACCTGTTTCTTCAATTAGTTAAACAAGCACCAACCAAGAGCAAGGAACTAGGAAGACAAAGGGAAACCCCTCCCCCCAAAAACCAGTCTCTGCCCTCAAGGAGCTGAAACTACACAATCAAGCAATCACCAAGCATTTATTAAGTACCTACTGCATACTAGATACCAGAAATCCAGCCCTTGAAAAGATCACATTCCATAACCCACTTCTCTTGCCTTCCATTCCCCTAAACCTCAATGTACAGGGACACAGGCTTAGCAGCAGTTCATAGGAGAGAAGCCTGGGGTTGCTCCCAGATCACAGGCCAGACTTTGTAGGAACAAAGATTTGGCTTGTGGGGTTGAATGGGAAATTCAACAACACAGAAGAAGGGGGGGCATGGTTTTCTTTTGGAGCCTGAAGACCAAGACAAGAGAGTGATGAGCATCAAAGACTCTGCAAATGGCCAAGACAGGGAGTGCCCACCCTCTGCAGTGTCTTGTGGCTTCTTTCAGTGTTGCCAAAGACAGAAAGACCATGCTGGCAGACTTTAGCATTTTCTACATCCTAAGGATCTGTGATTTCAACAGTGTAAAACTGACCTCTATTGACATAGAGAAGCAAGTCCATGTCGTAATAATGGTGATAATTAGTAATAATATAAAAGTACCAGTCCACCCTTAAAGGAACTTCAAGTCACAACACTTCAATCAACGAAATGCATTTCACTAGTACAAAAGGTCTTTAAGCAATCTTGAAAATCATTGGCTGAGATGAAATGACACTACTTTGGAAGGATATTGGGAGTGGCTGAAGATGTTGCCATTCCTTGTGGGCTCACTGGAGAAAGAAGCAAGTCAGTGGGAAACGCAAGCATTCATCACCCAAGTCCCAGAATGTCCAGACTCACCAATCAGGGAGCAGATGGGGTTGCCCTCGGCAATGCTGGAGAGCTGACCCATGAGACTGGCCTGAATCTCAGGACTTAGCGTGGATAAGCTTCTCTCTGCCAGGGACTTGTTGACTTCTACACAAGTCTGGAGGCCTATGGAATTCAAGGCCTCCTGGAGGTTAAAAGTTCTTTTGGGAGGAGGTGGCAAAGAGAAAGGAAAAGTGGCCAAGGGAAAGAGAGGTAGGGAGAGAGGGAAGGACAGAGGGAGAAAGAGGGGAGAGAAAGAGGAGGAGGAGAGGAAGGAGAACGAGGAGGAGAGGAAGGAGAACGAGGAGGAGAGGAAGGAGAACGAGAAGGAGAGGAAGGAGAACGAGGAGGAGAGGGAAAGGGAAGGAGAGAGGAGAGGGAGGAGGAGGGGGAAGGAGAAAGGCAGAGAATTAGGTTCACATATTATAATTTTTCAATTTCCTTTGCAATTCCCCAGTGCTTCTTTGCCCACTGATTAAGCACGTCTGACGATTCCATCTAGCTGTACAGTGAAAGGAGCTCTCTCCTTCCTTACCCAATACCCTCACTTTTAGTAGGTTTCAGAACCTTCTCCAGTTTGAGGGCTCCCAGGACCACAGATCTACAGACACAAGGCATGTTCAACAGCTCATTTTACCCACCAGTATGCCTTGAGACCCATCAGTTCATGTGACTTGCCCAAGGTCACACAGTCAAAGGTGGGACCTAAACTCAGGTGTTCCCAGCCCTCTACCTCTGGTTCTGTGACTTCATTAGCACAAGGTGGGGACTCTCCTCCTCCAAATGCAGATTGGCATCCTCACCTCAAAGAGGTGTATGGGGACCTGCTCACGGTAGCACATCCAGCACGACTAATAAGAACTAACATTCATAATTTAAGGTTTGTAAAGCACTTTGCCTACATTATCTTATTATCTCCATTTTACAGAGGAGGAAAGTGAGGTGCACAGAGACTAAGTCACTTGCCCAAGCACATGCAACTCTAAGTGTCTGAGGCAGTATTCAACTCAAGTCTCCCTCCTTTTCCAAGTCCAGCACTCTATCGAGTTTATCACCTAACTGCCTCTAGGTACCACAGGTGGGACTCGAACCCAGGTCCTGCTGACTCACAGAGTGCTCTGTATCCACATGCTGCCTCTTGGTAAAAATGAAGACACATTAATGATAACAATGGTTGATGTTCACACACAGCATCATGGGATGATATGATAATGGCTCTAGAGCTGAAAGGGTTCCTTTTAGGCATCTAGTCCCAACTCCTTAAACAGATGGGAAAACTGAATCAAGATTAAGCGATTTATCCTAAGATCAAGAGTTAGAGCCCTAAGGGACCAGAGAAGGCATCTAATCCAAAGCCTGAAAAGCACTTTACATCAGTTTTATCTTATTTGAGCCCCACAACAAATCCATGAAGTTGGAGATGTCATTTCATCCTCATTTTACAGAAAAGGAAACAGGCTTAGAGAGAGCAATGGACTTGAGCCTTCTACATAATAGGCATTTAATAAATTCTTGTCATGTGTTACAGGGGTAAGGTTAATGTGAAAATTGTACTCCTGAGCCAGAAAAGGTCCTGGTGGAACACATAAGTCATCTGAGCTGGGATGTGAACTCAGGTCACCTGACTCCAGAGAGAGTTGGCACTCCTTCCCCTGTATCAAACTTGCCTCCCAATCAGCAAGCACATATTAAGCACTTACTGAGTTTGGGGATACAAAGAATGAAACAATTGCTACTCAGAAGAAGTTTCCCTTCTATAAGATTAACACAGGTACCAAGGGAAAAAGAGAGGAAGGAGGGACCCAGGGCAAAGATGGAGGTACACCGTACCTTAGAGTAACCCAACTCATAGCAGCTTTCCAGAACTGAGTTTTGCAAGTCGGGGTTTTTTGGTTTTGGTTTGGTTTGGTTTTTGGCATTGTTCAGACAGCACAAAGATGAGTTCTAACATCTTCATTCTAACTGGAAACATGGCAGCCTTCCTGGCCCTAGCCATGGAAAATCCCTCTTCCTACCTTAGCCAAGAACATTTAAGCCAGGGGTGGGAAAGCTGTGGCAGCCTTCGAGGTCCTCAAGTGAGGCCCTTAGACTGAATCCAAACTTCACAGAACAAATACTTTTATGAAGGGGATCTGCTCTGTGAAGTTTGGATTCAGTCAAAGAGCCGCACTTGAGGACCTCGAGGGCCACAGGTGGCCTTGAGGCTGCAGGTAGCCCACCCCTGATAAGCCTTGAGCAATATTAAAAGGCACTGGAGGGAGAAAAACACATCAGGTAAGACGCTCCAAGTTACAGTCATGAAAATCCCACTTGGCAATCCCAGAGGGCTCATACTTTCCAAACTCCATGAAGAATTACAGGATAAAATGAACCCGTATTGGTTTTGCGAACTTACTCTTTGTTCATTCCTTCAAGTAAGACGGTGGAAATCCTTTTCAGTCGATCTGAGAGCTCAGGTAAGCCTTCTATCAGAGTGCCCACCAAACTGTTGGTGATTAGTGACAGGCACGCGATAACCTTCATTTGATTTAGCCTTTCTGTCAGTTCCTGAAGACGGGTTCCATCTGTCATTAGTGTCTGATCGATAAAAATAAAACAAAACAAAAATCATTTTTAAAAAAATGTAGCCGAATGTCTGACCCACAAAGCAGCATTTAATCCAATTTCCTCAATTCAGAGATGAGGAAACTAAAACCCAGGGAGGTTAAGACTTTCCCAAGGCAGTGCGGTATGATGGTTAGCACTGGATTTTCAGTTCAAATCTCACATGCAAAATTTAATTTTAATGTTTCTAGGATCTAGAGTGTCTTAAGACTTAAATGAGATACTTGATGTAAAGTACTCTGGGAACTCTACAGATGTGCGTACAGATCAGCCAGCTAATGTTGGAGGACAACCCTTTTCTGCTTTCCAACGCCTGCCCTGGGCCCCTGTCGTGATCTCTGCGGTGAGTGCCTGGGTCACCCATTGTATGGGGCTAAGCTTCACTTTAGGGGCCCAGCTACCTTCTTTCCAGCCATCTTGCTGCTGGATATTCTTGCCTTTCTCCCCCACGCCCTCACTTCAGTTTTAGAGCCAATACTACTCTAGCTACTCTATGAGATATGTCTGCCCACTCCCCTATGACTCCACTGGCCATCTCAGTAATTTTTCAAACCAAAATATGTGGTCTCCCTCTATTAGAATGTAGGGCCCTCGAGGATAGGGCCTGTCTTCCCTTCTGTTATTTGTATCCCCAGGACCTAACCCAGTACCTAGCATAAGGTAAGCACTTAATAAATACTTTCATTCATTACTGTTATTGTAACAAGGGGAGGAGTTGGGATGCCAGCACCCAGTTGGCATCCAACCTTTACATTATTCATGGTAGCAGTAATAATAAGAACAGCTTTTTAAGTATCAGTCTGTAAGGTACCCGAGGGCAAGAATTATCTATTACCTTTCTGTGTATCCCAAGAACTGACACGTAGTAAGTGCTTAACAAATGCTTGCTGACTCATTGGTAGAAGGCTTCACATCTTGTTTCCACAACTTTGTGAGATGAATAATTTAAGAATGTTTTCTCTCTTTTACTGATGTGGAAACTGAAGGTGAGATAGAGGAAGTGACTAACCCAGGGTCACATAATCAAGCAATCACATAACAAGCCCTTAGGGAGGTCCTATTTCATGCCTACTAGGCTAGGGAAACAAATGCAGACCTCCAACTCATACGGCCTGATTCTTACCCCCTATACTCTTACTACTGCCTCTCTAATGCTAATGTGACTTGCAAATGTGACCTTATTTCAGAGGCACTGTGGCCTAGTGGGTAGGGTACTGGGGATGAAGTAAAAAAGACCTGAGTTCAAATGTCACCAAAATCATAGATATAAAAGTTAGAGACATTTCCTAGCTATGTGACCCTGGTCAAGTCCCTTAACATGCCCTTCTCCTGGCCTCAGTTTCCCTACTTCCCTCACAGTAAGACCAAAAGCACTGCCTCAGTCCTTACTAGGGATAGTGGGAGTCTCCAGGAGAAAGTACTTTGTAAATAAACATCAGCTGTTCTTATAATTATCTTGGCAAGTGATATCAATTAGACACTATTTTATGTACAGAAGATGAGCAAATTCCCAGGAACCAGAGGATTAAAATGCAGAAAACCCCAGGGAGGTGGTTACCTCGGGTAATTCCTTCTTGCGGTAATCCCAATACAATAGCTTCAAGTAACTGTTGTTCAGCACCGTGGTTGGGCTCAGGCTGGGTCTGGGGCTACTCCCCGCCCCAGGAGAGGAGGTGTTTTCCGAAAGAGAAAACAATTCTTCATTGACAGATTCCTTTATCCATTCCTTCGTAACATCCAGGGCACCTGGGAGAGAATGGTCAGATAAGGAATGTACAGTGTTCTGCAAACCCTAAAGCTCCAGAAGGATGCCAGTCATCACCACCATCAGCACCACCATCATCATCATCATCATCACAGTTGTTATCTTATAGAATGGCCTTTCAGAAGTCGACACATAGAGAAGGAAGCTTAGTAAAAGTGCCAGAGCTGGAGGTAAGAGGTTCTGAGTTCAAATTCTGGTTCTGCCACTGAAAACTTGGCCTTCACATCTTTGGGTCTCAGTTTCCCTGTCTGCAAAGTGAGGGGGTCAGGACTGAAGGCTTCCAAGATTCCTTCCAGCCCTAGATTTACCTACCAACTGAGGAATGAGTCACTATTTATTACACTCCTAGTACATGCAGGGGCCACTAGGGGGCACAACAGCGCACAGAGAGCTGGGTCTGGAGTCAGGGAGTCAGAAAGGCTCCCATTTCATGAGTTCAAATCCAGCCTCAGCCACACTTACTAGATGTGTGACCCTAGACAGGTCATTTCACCTTGTCTGCCTCAGTTTCCTCATCTGTAAAATGAGCTGGAGAAGGAAGTGGCAAACCCTCCAGGATCTTTGCCAGGAAAACCCCAAATGGGGTCACAGAGAGTCAGACACAACTGAACAACATGACTTGGTCTTAACCTATCTTTCCTGCCTCATTGGACATTACACCTCCCATACTCCTTTTCTCTCTCTTCCTCACATATGACACTGCATCTCCAGAGTTCACACCCTTGCACCAACCATCCCTCATGCCTAGGATGCCCCCTCTCCTCACCCACATCTCAGAGAATCCCTTCATTCCTTCAAGAAACAGCTCAAGCCCCACCTTTGACATGAAACCTTTCTTGACTTCCCAAACGCTAGCTCCACTCCTCCCAAGATCCCTTATCTTTACCTTGCATTTGTTCTGTTTAGAATTATTCTGTCTATACTTATATATGCATAGGTCATCTCCTTGATTAAATGAAAGCTTCATGAGAATTGGCATTACTTCATTCTTTATTTTTGAATCACTGATGCTTAGTGTACCAGCACATAGTATGTGCTTTAAAAATCCTAGGGGCAGCTAGGTGGTACAGTGAACGGAGCACCAGCCCTGGAGTCAAGAGAACCTGAGTTCCAATTCAACCTCAGACACTTGACACTTACACTTACACTGTGACCCTGGGCAAGTCACTTAATTCAGATTGCCTCCCCCTGTCCCCTCAAAAAAAAAAGTTCTGGATGAGTGATTATTTAAGGTTTAAATATCCTTGAAAAGGATTTGTTCTGTGAAGTTGGAATCAGTCAAATGACTGCCCTTGAGGGCCCAGGGGGCCATATGTGGCCTTGAGGTCACATGTTCCCCTACCTGAAAGTTACGGAAGGCACATATCAAAGTGTTGCTGTATTTTCACAGGACAGAGAAAAGTTTAGTCTTTGATCACAAGATCAAAAATTTAGAGATAGAACAGACCCCAGGGGTCATCTCACCCAACCTCTTCATATTACAGATGAGGTCAAGTGACCCAAGGTCACATGGACAGGAAGTAGTGGTGGCAGGATTCAAACCCAGGTCCTCTGGCTGGGTCCTGTCATATGGCAGCTTTTCCTGATCCCCTCCCCCACCCTGAACTTCTTCCTGATAAAGCTCCAACACACACTTGGCTGCAACAGATGTTCTGCTCAAAGGCTGAGAGGAACCCATGACCAGGCATGAAGGGAAGAGCCACCGCTTCCTTGTCACATGGCGTACCCTTCCTAAAATTAGTATTTGCCAAACATAGCCCAGCTCTGAGGAGGTGCAGAAATATTTTCCATTCATTGTAACTGATAAGAGCATCGCATAAGCCTCTGTAAATGAGTACCAGAGACAGTCTGGGGGAGGATTGTTCCATAGGAGGGATTTGCTGTGTATAATCAGAAATGGGATAAACACTATAAATAAAGAGGAAGAAAACAGACACCAGAATTGAGGCAGTGTGGGGCAGTGGAAAGAGCACAGAGCTCCTTAGTCTCTGCACCTGGGCTCTACCTCCACATACTCTACTGACTAACTGTGTGACCTGGGGAAAATCACTTCCCTCTCTGTTTTCACCATTATAAAATGGTGGGCCTGGGTTCCAAGGCCCCTTACAGTTCTTAATTTGATGATCTGGTGATCCCATGATGCAACCTTGCTCTGCCAAAAGGAGTCAAAGAATGTCTCTGCCTATGGAAACTGGTCCGGTCAAAACTTTACCAGCTCTTTCCAAGTATAGTAAGCCAAGAGGGGGTACAGTGGAGATGGCAAGTGTGAGAAGTAGTGTTACCTGACTCAATCAGTGAACCTCCTCCTCCACAGTGATCTAGAAAATGTGCCAGGTTGGGTTTTGATGGGGAAAGCCAAGAAAAAGTCACAGTGAGTCATTTTTCCAACCCAGGGCAGTTTAGGAAGACAAACAGAGAGACCTGAGGACACTGGGGCAGGGACTGGCCAGGAGTGTGGTCCAGTGGCAGTGAAGGCAGCTGGAAGCATCCTAAGGCCCTGGGATAGTGAAGAGGCTAAGACTGAACAACAGGGCAGAAATAGATCCCAAGGAATCCCTGTACTAGCCGTGGAGCAGGAACAAGGGTCAGTTGGCATCTCTGTTACCCATTACCCAGTTGCAGGTTACCATTCCAGGGTGGAGAGGAGCAGCTGTGAGCAAGAGATTTGAGCTGGGTATGGTTCCAGAAGCAAGTTTCAGAACCACAGCTGTGCAATGCTGAACCCAACAGCAGAGTAGGGATTCAATTCTGACCTTCAGGACTCACATAAGCCTACAATGGAATAACTGTGGCAGCAGACCCAGGCCAGTGAAAAGCCAGGAGTTCACTCCAATCCTGTAGAACTTTCCAGCAGTCTACAGTGAATCCCACAGCAGTTTTAAAAATCAAAGAAGGGAAGTGAAGGGAAAATTGGGAAAGGAAAACAATGCAAGAAAACTTTGAAAAGAGAGTTAGTAGCTTGGCAAAAAAGGCACAAAACATTACTGAAGAACACAACTCCTTAAAAAGTCTGAGTCGAAGCTAATAACTCCATGAAATATCAAGAAATAATAAAATCAAGCACACCAATGATGTCTTGAGTACAAGATCAGAGATTAAGTGACCATCCCAGGACCCTCTGGCCAGTCGAAGGTGGGATTTTAATCTATAGCTTCCCAGCACCGAGTCTAATGCTCTAGCCCCTGTGCTTCCATGCCATGGATCACCGAGGTCTGGTCATCTATACCCCAAAGAACAATGGTCTGAACCATGCTGGACAATTTTACTTTCACAGCCCAGACTTTTTAGCGTCATCCAATATCTCTAGAGCCCAGAGGACTGTGCCAGTGTACATGGCTGGGCTCCAAAGGTTTTCCCTGAAAAATGCCTTACTTCATGTTTTAAGGGCATTGGAGAAAGAATACAGTTCCAGAGAGATTCCAGCACCTGGAGAGGGGCATGACGCTACAGTAGCTAAGTCTGAGAGGGCAGAGTGCTGGCAGGCCCAGGGAAGAGGCACCTCCTGTGAATTCTGTCACTTGTTTTTATTACTATTGAGAATGGTACTTCATTCTCCATTTCCCTGGTTCTAACATTTGAAATATAATCTCTCCAAACCTGGTGGCATTTGTACGTTTTCATTCTATCTTTACTCAAAGCACCTTTGGAGAGAGATGGAGCAAGGAGAGACAAGCTTCCAATGAGTAAGAGAAGGGAGGTAGAAAAGAGAAAGGAGAAGAGGAGGCAAGGGGAGAAGAAAGGGAGAAAGGAGAGAGGGGAAGGGGAGGATCAAGCAGAAAACATAGAAGAAAATAAAATAATCAAAAAGCCTACTATGTGCCACTGTGACAAGCACTAAGGATAGATACAAATATGAAAAAGAAACACAGTATCTGTCCTCAAGGAGCTTACAATCTAATGAGGTAAGACAACACAATGAAAGCAGAAAAAGGAGCGGAGAGGAGGTGGAGAGAAGAAAGAGGGGAGGAAAGAGACAGAGGAAGGAGGAGAAGGAGGAAAGAGGGTGAGAGGAGAGGGGAGGAGAGGAAAGAGAGAGGAAGGAGGAGAAGGAGGAGAAGGAAAAAGGAAAGGGAGGGGAGAGGGGAGGAAAGAGAGAGATGAAGGAAGAGACAGGAAAGGGAGAGGAGAGGAGAGGAAAGAGAGAGGAAGGAGGAGAAGGAGGAAAGGGGAGGAAAGAGACAGAGGAAGGAGGAGAAGGAGGAAAGAGGGTGAGAGGAGAGGAGAGGAAAGAGAGAGGAAGGAGGAGAAGGAGGAAAGAGGGGAGGGAAAGAGAGAGGAAGGAGACAAGAGGGGGAGGAGGAGAGAGGGACAAGGTAAGGAAAGAAAACAGAAAAGAAGGAAGGAAGAGGAAAGGGAGAAGACCTATAAGCAGCTCGACCAGAAAAAAAATCTAACCAACACTGAAAATAACTTGTATTTCCTTCTATCTTTAGCCCTGTTGGGTGGGGCAAAGAAGGGTGTGCCTACTTTTCAGGGTGGAAGCCTGTCCTCTAATACACTTCCCATTTACCTTCACACGTACTTGCTTCCCCAGAAAGAGTGCTCTCCAAAAGGGCAGCAGCCACTTTACGTTGGTCTTTGAGTTCCCTGGGCTTAGCACTGTACCAGCACACAGTAGGTGCTTGATAAATGTTGATTGACTGAATATGGCAAGTGAGAGGGAGAAGCCAGGTAGGAGAGAAGAGAGAGAATAGCACTGAAAAATGAAGCACTACCCATGGTTCTTTTCCCCAAAACAATGGAATCCTTGTAGGAGAGGTGGAGTCATCTGGGCTGTGGGTAAGAGGAGTCTTGTCTCAGGCAGGTTCAGGCTCTGACTGGCAAACCCCAGGGGAGGGGAGGGGAGGGAGGCCCGGCTCTACCCCGAGCCTGGCAGAAGCCCCCTGAAACTGACAGGTTGCCCCAAGACCCAAGAACACTCCAACCTCCTGGTCTACTCGAGTCCAAATCTTGCTTCAGCATGAGGAAGGTCACTTTGACCACTTCTGTTTCACTTGTATCATGATTAGAATCACTTCATGGACAAAAAGCCACCATTTCCAGTGAGCTCCAGGTCACCGACAGTGGCACCCTCTTCCAGAGGGCTGCCCAATCCAACTCGTAGCTGAACGTGCATCCATCCCCTCCCACCTTGCTCCTCTCTGAGCGGGGCACGGGATGCCACCAGGTAGGGACTATGGAAATACTTTCTAGGATTTGCACCCCCAGCTGTTAGGACAATGCCTGGCACAGAGTAAACATTTAATAATGTTCCTTCACCGTCGCAGTCATCCTCCTTTGCTCACTCGATGCCTTATCAATGTCCTTCCTAAGCTACAGTGCCCAAGCTAACCTCATTTTACAGCTGATGCAGCTGAGGAGGAATGACTAGTCCAGAGTCACACAGGACCAAAGAAAGCTCCCAGTCTAGCCCTGCACCTTGCCACCTCTTCAGAGCCAGCGAGGCTTAAAAGCCTCGTTCTACCCAGACTAAGTGATCTGAGCTACCAGCGAGCACCACCCCCAATTCCCTTGCAATTTTGTATTTGCCTTTTATATTTTGTATTTACTTACATGGGATGATTTAGTCTGTCTTTTTATCCTCATCCCTAGCACAATGGGGGAGGGTGGGCACAGAGTAAGTGAAAGGACCAGAATTCAAAACCTAAGAAGGCATTCTGACAAAACAGAGACAGGGCTTGGAGTCAGGAGATATTTCAAAAGCCAGCTGTATGACTTCTTGGTATTTTCTCATCTAGACAGATATAGAGTGCTGGGCCTGGAGTCAGGAAGACTCATCTTCCTGAGTTCACATCTGGCCTCAGACACTTACTAGCTGGGTGACCCTGAGCAAGTCACTTCATCCTGCCTGACTCAGTTTCCTCATCTGTAAAATGAGCCAGAGAAGGAAACAGCAAACCACTCGAGTATCTTTGCCAAGAAAACCCCAAATGGGGTCACGAAGGGTCAGACACGTCTGAAACCACAGTACAACAACAAAATTTTCTCATCTGTAAAATGAAGACAGTGCCAGCAGCTCCCACCTTCAGAATACCTAGGAGGTTCAAAGAACACGAAATCACCCTAGAAATGTCACTTATTTAAGCTTTTCTGGGAGAAGGACATGATCATTTTCGACTTTGAATCCCCCTTCCTAGTCCAATTCCTGGAACACAGCATTAATACCAGCTTGGAGATTGGTTAAAGGTCCTGTCCAGTTCTAAAGTCTATGACCTAGCCTAAGTTCCTGGAGGACTGAGATGGCACCATTTTTGTCTTTTTACTGCCAGCATTCATGACACTGCCAGGCACAACACAACAGGGGATTAGTACGTTTGGTGATTGACTACCAGTTGGGTCGGTTTCTAAGTCCAGGATCCTCTGAAACCCCGGGAGAAGTCAAGTTCCTTGAGGACAGAGGCTGCTTTGTACTCATCTTTGCATTGTCCCCAGGGGTGTCTAGCACAGGCTGCAGCATCCATAGATGCTTACTTCCTGATTGAACAATAGTAAAAATAAAAATTCCAGAAAGTGAAGAATATTGCTGCCAGAGTTATTTCCTTGAAGGGGAATTCACTAACCCTGGGCCTTAACTCCTAGAATTTTTTATGAAAAAAAAAAATCAGACTGCTTCTAATATTTTTATGGTATCAACTGCTGAATACTTGCTTATTAAAACACACACAAACTCAGTGCTCTCTCTCCCCGCTTCCCCCCGCCTCTCTCCCTTGTCTGTCTTTCTCTGTCATTCTCTCTCCCTCTCCCTCTATCTCTTCTTTTCTCTCCTTCTCCCTTCTCTCTCTCCCCTTCTCTCCCCCATCTCCCTCTCCCTGCCTTCTCCTTTCTCTCCTTTCTCTCCCTTCCATTCCTTCTCCCTCTCCCTCTCTGTCTCTCCCCCCTTCTCTCTCCCTCTCCTCCTTTCTCTCTCCCCCCTCCCCTTCCCTCTCCCCTGAGAACGTTAGCCAAAAAGACAAAGAGCCCTCCCCTTAGCTTGTGAGCAATCCATCTCTGCCAACCCTGAGTCAAGTTGAATTCCTGTGCCCAACCCCACCCATGAAATGTCACAGTTCTTTGTTCCCATCACAGTTAACCCAACTTCTCTGTCCTCTTGTTACTTTGTGTTTGGAGACAAAAAAGACTGAAATAAAGGGAGCCCTCACCGAAATAGCTTGTAGAAATCACCCCAGATCTGTAATTATACAGCCAAGATAAAGCTTGTCTGTGTTTTAAGCGCCTGCTTTACAACGGACAAATTATAGAGAAAGTTTCTTTCGATCGAAGGACAAAAGGAAAGACAGCCAGTCCAGCTGAGTGTGCTTCCCTTTGGGAAGCAGCTCAGGCTCAGGGGGGATGCAGGAGTCTCTGAAAGATTTCATCTTGGTTCTGCCACTGGACGGCAATCCCATAGTTTCAGTTTCTCCACGTAGAGGAGGGGCTCATGTTAGGACCTTCCTCCCCCAGTTCTGGGTAGATCAGGGTGTGCCTTTCAAGTTAAGATGAGAGACTTTCCCCAAGTTGTAAGATACTGGAGAATCCATCTTGTCCAAAGTATACAGATGTACAGTAGCTGCAGATGTGAGTAGCTGCATTGTGAAGGAGCAACAAGGCCTGCATTTTATATCGTGTACAGTGAAAAAAGTCATGGGAATTCCATGTACAAACAGTTTCTTCTCTTCCTACAGTAATACCATGAAAGAGGACAAGACCCTTTGTTTGAGAGCTTTTTAGGAATGAGATAGACTTCAAGATGGAAGGACCTTTTTGACGTCTTTTTTTTTCTTTTTTGCAGAGGAATAAACCGAGGCCTAGAAAAGGGGTAGAGCTTGCCTGAGGTTCTCCAGGCAGTAAACTGGTCATGTTGGGCTTTGAGGCCAAGTCCTTTGACTTGATGCATTTGCCTATTGAACTGCCTGGCCATTCACTCAAGCTGAAAGGAACGTCACAGGCCTTGAAGTTCAATCTCATTTTACAGATGAAAAAAGGCCCAGGAAGGAGCCAAACAAGACTGTGGCCCAGCTGGGTTTAAGTCCTCCCTCTGACCTGTGGTAGGGTAGGTCATGCTGGGCCATGGCCATCTCAGTACCCTGAATAAAGTCTCTAAGACCACCAGCTGCAGAACAGTTGCTGATGCATTGGTAGAGAGGGTTTTCTCACTGGGATCTCTTTATGTTAATAAAATCACAGATTCAGACCCAATTTTTAAAAAACAACACTTTATATCAATAAGACATCAAAGACATGCCCTCCCAGGGCCTCAGTTTCCTCATCTGTAAAATGAGGAGGTTGGAGCAGATGGCTGAGCCAAGCCCTCTCTTTGTTTCCCACTTGGCTCTCCTCCATCCTACCCCTAGGAAACACAGCAGCCTCAGTACTCAGAAGTCTTTACCCTCTGCCCCTCTGAATGGAAAGCTGAAGGGCAGCCTCCAGCAAAGGATTCCTCCCAAAGACTCCATTTAAAGAGGGTTCACAAGCTCAGTCACCTCTTTATTTCCCACCAGTCACTGGACCCCATCATGCCCCAGCCTGCAGAACCTTTCCCTCCCCATACCCCCCTTTTCAGCTTCCTCCTATGGGCTAATGACTGTAAACACCCTGAGGGCAGTGACTGTCCGGCTTCATTTCTCTGTTCCCATAACTCAGCACAGTACCTGGCACACAGTAGGTACTTAAGAAGTGTCTGCGGACTGGCTATGTTCTTTTTTTGTGTTTGAATCCTCAGTACCTTAGCACAGTGCCTGGCATACGATAGGTCCTTAAGAAATGCTTGTCAAAATGAACCGAATGGACAAAGTGTGGATGAGTCCCAGCCTGTACAGGTGAAGGGAGTGACTGCACAGGTAAGGATGAACCCACAGACTGATCAAAGACTGGAAACCCATTTTCAATTTCTGCTAATTGTTCTTCTCACATGGCATGGGATCTAATGCCTTGTTGCTACATGTTGTAAAGAAAGACCTGACTTCCCAGGCCCTTCTGCCCTTTCTTTCACTAAAAGAGAACAAGGAAAAGAAGTGAGCAATTTGGAGTTGAGGGGTGCGAGCCTTACTTTGCTACTCTGGGCCACTTTAGGCCTCTTGGCCTCAATTTCCTAATCTGTCAAATGCCAGGCTTACAGCAGATGACCTCTGAACTCTCTTCCAGGCCCACAGCCACAACCATAAGTCAAGGAAACAAAATCCTTGAGCCAAATAAAAGTCTTCCTTTCCTTGCAGCAGATCAGACTCCACAAGCACCTCCTTGAGCCTAGCCTCCTTGTGAGCATCTCCATACTTGTGGTTTGACTTTTCTGCTCTGCCCTACTTGTGTGACTCAGGGCAAGTGACTTAACCTCTCTGGGCCTCAGTTTCCTCCTGTGTAAAATGAGAGGGTCAGACAAGGATCCTATGGTCATAGATTTAGGACCTTAGAGGCCCTTCTGCTCCAAACTTGTTATTTTATATGCACTTTGCTTCAGAAACGGAAACAAACTCAGAAGGAACAACCACACAAGAAGTCAGTGGCACAGCCTGAATCTGGGCCCCATTTCTATGATTCCAAACTCCGAGTTCCCCTGCAGCTAGAAGCCAGGGGCTCCTCATCTTTTCTTGATGATATCATCCTAGGAGGGTCATTTAACCTTTCTCTGCCTCAGTTCCTCCATCTGTAAAATGCAGGTAGTAACAGCATCTGCCTCAAAGGATTGTCACGTGGATCAAATGAGACAATAAATGGAATTTGCGGTTGTTGTTACGTAGTTGTATCTCACTCTGTGTGACCCTATTTGGGATTTTCTTGGCAGAGATCCTGGAGTGGCTTGCTATTTCCTTCTCTGATTCAATGAGTAACTGAGGCAAACAGGGTTAAATGACTTGCCCAAGGTCACATATCTAGTAAGTATCTGAGGCTGGATTTGAACTCAGGTAGATGAGTCTTCCTGACTCCAGGTCTGGTACTCTCTGTTGCACAGTAGTAAGTATAAAGCACTTTAAAAATCTCAAACTGCTATATCAATGCTAGCTAATCACACAGACCCCTTCTCAGAAGAATATTTTTAAATAAATAAAATAGAATTACAAAGAAAATCAACTCTATGGATACACATTTACAAACCTCCACAAACCAATGGTTTCCATCAAGCAGACTTCTGGAGCTCAGTTGCAGAGTTAAGTCCTCGCATCTTCCAGACTTAAACAAAGGGGACTTAATTCCTTAGGAAAAATTGTTTTGTCTTGGTAGAATGGAGTAAAAGCACATCTGGCCATCTATTTCTGTCTTGACTGAGGCACACATGAGACCAAGCAAGGGGCAACAGTTGCTCAGAACATTAACAGGTGACTTTGAGCAGAAGCTAATTCTTAGAAACTTAGCTGCTTCACCTTCTTTTCCTTTTTTTTAAAGGGAGAAAAAATATACACACAAACATATACCTACGAATAAAAACTGGCACCAGCTCCAACCCTGATAGATATAACCTAGAGCTCTCCTCTGCACTTTGTAAGGAACTTCTGGACAGAGAGCATGCTCATGTGCACTCACGTTTGGTGGTTTCAATTGCCCCTGAGATCCGACCAGCGGAAAGGGAGAGTTGGATTTCCTCAATAAGGAATCTTCTCTCTGCAGTTCAAACATCCCCAGGTCCTTCTGGAGGTTCACACCACATGACTCCTCACTGTGAGCTATCCTGGCCACAGGCCGCAGGCTTTTCTCTGTTTTCTCCATTCCTTTCTTAAGAAGTGGCCAACAGTACTGGGCTAAGTGTTCTAGATGAGGGTGTGATGGGGAAGAGAGGGGGTTCTGCTCCCTTGTCTGGGAAGCTCAGCTTTTCCTCCTGGGGCCCACCATGACGTGATTCCTTCTGGGTGTATTTGCAGTCCATTCACACCCTCCATGTCTTGTCTCTTTCATGGCTGCTAAGCTAGCTTTCCTTGACCTGGCCCGCCTCTATTGAGTTGTTCAACCTTGGTCTGCCACATCCCCATTAAACTGCATCACCTTTCTTTGGGATTGCTGACAACTTTTCCAAGATTGGTTGTATTGGACAATAGATGAACTATACCTCCTAGCTTTGTGTCACCCCACAACTCAATACCGATGGTTGTTGGAGAACAGTTTGGTATAGGGAACACAGATCTAGAATTGAAAACAGCCTCCAAGAATCCCATCTAGGGTAATTCCCTCATTTCCAAGATGAGGAAATGATACTCAAGAGGGCTTTAGTGACTCCTCAAGGTCACCCAACTGGTAAATGACAGAGGAGGCATTTGAACCTAGATCTTCACTGTCCCGGCCTATCATTTACTTCTATTGGAAAAGTCACTAAACCTTGTGGACACTGATACAGCAATAACAGTGCTAGGCATATTCTCCATGGAAGGCAAAGACAGAAGGAAAGGCCCTTAAATAACACCATACATATTTATCTGTTGATAAGCTTCAGGACCCTGGCAGTTCTCTTTCTGCCCTTCTTACTTCCAAGTTCAGCACAGTACCTGCCCACTAGGGCAGGCCTTTCTGCTCTTGCCCTAGCATCCTGTGCTCTCCTTTGCTCCCCATGACAGCCTCAGGAGGTAGGTCATGCAGGCATCATCTTCCTCATTTTACCAAGAAAGCTTCAGGGGGATAAGTGACTGACTCAAGGTCACATAATTGAGATGAAAACTCAGGCACATAACCCTCACCATCACACTACATAGGGCCTGGAGCTGAACTTTGAATACAAATGTGTTTGGCCAAGTCTTAGTAAGTGAACCAAAAAGTTACCAAGAGAATGATTCAGATTCTGGAGACAGAAAGATATTTGTTCCAAAGAGACTGAGTTGGAGACAGAGACAAAAAGACAGAGAGATAAAGGAGACACAGAGATTCACACAGAGACACACACACACACACGGGACAGAGACAAATAAGAGGGCCACAGAGACAGTAAAAAAGAGACAAAAAGGGACACATAGAGACAGGCAGAAAGAGACATGCTCACAGAGGTAGAGACACATACACAGAGACAGAAAGCCACAGAGAAAGGGCTATACAGAGACAGAGATTCACAGAGATAAAGAGACAGAGAAGAGCCAAAGATAGATGGCAAGGGAGATATGGAGACATCGACAGAGGCACAGACAGAGATAGACATACAAAATCAGAGTTAGAGACAACAAAACCTTCAGGGGCATGCGTTCCTGAGGCAATCAAGTGAAAATGGCTTACTTCTCTGATTGAAGAGGCAATAATACACTAACACTGGACTTACTGGGAGTCTCTTCTAAGATTTCCTGGAATTTTGTCCTTTCATAGTCCACCAACTGGCGCTGAAGATGGGGTCGGAGGCTCTTGATGGTGAAATTGACCATGTCAATCTTCATGAGGTCCAGCACATGGAATATTTGTCTTTAAAAATCAGAATGAGAATGAGTTAGAGAGAGAAGGGGAAGAGAAGAAGCAAAAACCTAAGCCCTGGCCTAAGAAATTCGCTTTCCAAATTGCATGGGCTGATGGAGATGTGGGGAGAATGTATTGTACACATACTTACACACATATGTGTATATATACATACACAAACACATATGCATCCACACACACATATATATGTGAGAGAAAGAGAGAGAGACAGAGAGAGAGAGAGAGAGAGAGAGAGAGAGACAGAGAGAGAGAGAGAGAGAGAGAGAGAGAGAAAGAGAGAGAGGAGACAGAGAAAAAGAGAAGGAAGATCTAGGAAAATAAGGCATGACAAACAACTGCAGCTTAAGTGGGAGGAAGGAGGAGGACTATAAATTAATCAAAACTGAGTGCTGGGTAATTATAACGCTCAAAGTTGGCCTGTTCTTCTTGCCAAAAGAGACTATGGATGTGGAGCACTGACGATGCCATCGGACATGGCGGATGTTTTGGTTTGCTGAACTGACTTTTTTTCCCCTTTTTTATTTGCTGCTACATGGATGGTTCTCTAGGTTAGAGAGGAGGGAGGGATATGTTTGGAAATGAAACTGCTATAAAGACAAAAGATATCAATAAATTTTTTTAAAAGAAAACAATATTTAAAATGTATAAATGACATTGGTTCCCCTCCCCTCCAAAATCCCACAAAATCTTATGGCCCAGTAAAATGAAGTAATTCTTCAAAGAATTCTATGGCAATATATTACAACAGGTATTTAAAAGTATTATAAAACACTATCTTATTTAAAATTAATTTTTACTAATGATGAATGTTTTATTATTTAATAGTATTTTAAGCAGTTTATACTTCAGTATAAAGTATTTTTATATTATATATTACATATCCTTAAGTATTAGGTATTTAAAAGTATTTTATATGTAAAATACTTATAGGATATAAGTATTGAGTATATTAAGTATAAAACTATTTTGTACTTAAGCACAAAATATAAAAATTAAGTATATCAACTATAAGAATGTCAGCATAAGTATTTTATACTTAAGTATAATAAAAATATTAAGTATTTTATATGTAAATACAAAATATAAGTATTGAGTAAGCATATTGACTATAAATATTCTATACTTTAAAATACCTTGAAATGTTTTAAGATATAAAATATCCAAGTGAGTCATTCCATCAAGTCATAGATGGATAGAAAGGAATTAGGCCACATAAATGAATAAATAAAGATAAAGGGGGAAAGAGCAATTAGATGCTGTCATACATGCCCAATATATTGATTCATTCAACAACTCTTTTTTCATAAGAGATTTAGAGCTACGATGAACCTTAGCTACTACTCTCCCATCTTACAGATGAGAAAAACAAGGTGGAGAGAAGTGAACAGACTTGGCCAGGATCACAGAGGAGCATCTTGGGCCTTCCTGACTCCCAGAACCACTGTCCTAGCCACTGTTTCATCCTGTTTCCAACTGTGCCATCTGGTACATCTGGTTTTATTTGGTGGTAGAGTGGTGGTGGAAGGGGAGCTGATGAGCTCCAAAACATGTGAGAGCTTGTCAATTCCAGTGTCTTTTCCCTTTCCTGAGGACTTTCCACCTAGTCTGCTTGCATCTTGTATGGACCTAGGTATCTTTCTCCCATTAGAATGTAAGCACTCTGAAGCAGGGATACTTTTTTCTGGCCTATCTTTGAGTTCCCAATATTTCACACCTGAGAAATGTTTGATGACTGACTAATTCCTCCAACGATGCAGACTGGAGTTTATCCCTGCAGATCCATCTTGGGTAATTCTCATCCAGAAACAGCCCATTAGGATGAGTTTGGTTTTTTTTTAAAGCATCAAGAAAACTTTTTGTTTTGTTTTGAGCGGGGAAGGCAAGGCAACTGGGGTTGGGTGACCTGCTCAAGGTCAAGTGTCTGAGGTTAGATTTGAACTCAGGTCCTCCTGACTCCAGCCAGTGCTCTACTCACTGCACCACCTAGTTGCTCCCAAACTTTTTTTTTTTTTTTAAGAACAAATTAAGACTTTTCTCTAGAAATCAGTAAGGGGCCTAACTGATTCCTTGGCATACTACTTCCATTCTCTTCCATTTACACTGAAATACAAAGGAAAAGGGGCCATGCATGACCCATGTGAAGTATTCTGTATGTAGTCAGATCCTTTAGATCAAGCATTCTAAAACTCAGATCTCATGTAGCTTAACAAACTGCCATCATTAAGTGGGCCAAGACACAGACTCACAGTCAGAAGACCTGGGTTCAAGCTGGGGCCTATGAATGTGTCTGCTAGGTGACTTTGGGAAGTCACTTCACTCTGGGGCTCAGTTAACTCCTCTGAAGTTAGGCTTCATCCCTTCCAGCCCTTGCACTGGGTGAGTCTTTGTAATAGGGTGGGGGAGAATGGGAACCCATGGTATGGGCCTATCTGAACATGAGAGATGCATGAGGGACTTTTCCACCACCACCTCCTCCTTTGAAATCAATCAATCAATATTTACTTAGCACTCCTATATGCCCACCACTATCCTAGACACTGTGAATATCAAGACAAAATCAGGATATTTCAGTAGAAAGAGCCCTACCTCTGGAGTCAGGGGACCTCACCTCAAAATCCACCTTTGATGCAGCCTGTATGACTTTGGACAAGTCATTTAACCCCTTCCTGGGACTCAGTTTCCTCTTCTGTGAAATGAGGGGGTTATACAAGTTGGTCTCCAAATTCCCTTCCAACTCTAAATCTACAATCTTAAAATAAGTCATTGGTGTTCTCTGGGCCTCAGTTTTCTCATCAGAGAAATGAGGATGATGAAGTAGTTAGAGTGAGAGTTTCCTTTCCACTCAAAATTTCTGTTCCAATGATTCCTGCCCTCAAGGGCCTACAGTCTGTTAGAAGAGACTGCACATCCATAAATGAGCTTACACAAAATAAATACAGGGTAATCTGGGCTGGAGACAGAAATGGCGAATCATTCCAGTGTCTTTGCCCAGAAAACCTCATCTGGGGGTCACAAAGAGTCAATCAACCACAACCTTTGCTGGAGAAAAAGAGTTCTACCCAAGTGGAACAGAACAATGTCAGCTTAGACAGAGGGCAGGGACAATTCCCTAATCTTCCAGAGGAGAGGATGGGACCCTGGCACATGGTCAGTACTCAGAACAGAATCTCACCACGACCAACCTCAAGAGCTCCACTATATTGCCAGTGGCTTGGAGTTCCTTGATGTCATCATCCCGGACAGGAGCGCACAGTTTGCCCATGGTACTGATGACATAACTGGCCAGTCCCTGGATGTCCACAGCATTGTGCTCAGCTTGCTGCCGGATAAGGTCAGAATCCAGAACTTCACTGATTTGGGTCCGGAGTCGGTTTCCACCAGGAGTCAGAAAAGAGAGAAGAGTCTGTGGGGGAGGGAGGAGAGAGGCAAGAGAAAACACCAGGTAAGAGAATTTAAGGGTTGAGGGGTGAGTGGTTTTCCCTAAATTAAACAAAACAATGAAAATGACACATTAGAAAGAAATGTACATAGAACAGAAGGAAGTTCAGAGAGAGACAAATGGGACAGCCTTGGAACTAACATGCTGCAAGTGGTATATCCTACTTTAAAAAAATCAACATATAATGGAAATTCGTGGTTTCATGTACACTCTGCTTTTTTTGCTCTTTGCATAATGGCAATAACAATTCTCTGCACACAGAAATGCTCGGTTTGCTAGCACTGGTCAAGTTGAAAATTAAAAAAACAATAAAACAACAGAAGAAGCAGTGCAGTCTGGTGGAGGGACAGGCTCTCTCAGTCAGGATGGAATGTCTGCTCTTCTCCAGGGAGGTTATTTCATTGTTTCCCCACCTTATACAGTACCTAACCCACAGAGTGTATTTAATAAATGTTTGCAAAGTGGTTGGCATCTGGATACCAGCTGTGGGAGCTGGAGGCAGAAGGAATGAGGGTTTGTCAACTGGACAAGTCACTCCTGACCCCCTGGGCCTCAGTTTCCCCATTTGTGAAATCAGATGGTTGAACTAATTGGCCTCCGAGGCCTTCTAGGTATAGATCTTGAATCACTTAAATTCTATAGTTACTTTGCCTCTCTGGGACTTGATAATGGGACAGCCTCCGAGGTCCCTGCCGGATGGGGAGCTCTGAAGCTGTGAAGTAGCCTATGGGCAAGGGGCCAAGTCGACCTCACTACCTCACATTGACTTGCAAAGATGGGGCTGATCTGCACTGGATCTGCATTCCTTCCTGGGAGTTCTCCACACCAGTGAAACTACAGGCTTGTACCAAGGGGGAAAAGCTCTGTACCCATGGGAGCCAGCTCACTCCAGGTGTAAGCAGTCCTGATGAAACCAGTTACGGAGCAGGCTGGAGGGACTTGGGTACCAAATCTTCCAAAAGAAGGCACTGTCCCAATCCTACTTCCTTCTTCCTTCTCTTATCTCTCCTCCCTGCTCCTCTCTCTATCCCTTTTCCTTTTCCTCCCCCTCTCTTTCGTTTTCCTCTTCCTCTCCCTAGATCTCTTCCCTTATTTCTCTTCCTATCTTTCTTCCCTTCTCTCCCCCCCACCCCCGTCTCCTGAACTAAAACACTTTCCCTGCAGCAAATTCCCAATATAGCAGGCCTAAAAGCAGCAGGGCTCAGATCACCCAGAGTTCCTGGCACCATTTCAAAACCTTTGCAGATAAGCTGGCAGAAGCAGAAGGGCAGGTTGTAGGGCATGGTGTCCTGAGAACGATAGATATGCCAAGCCTGTGCTCTTCTACCAAGGTAGTTTCCTAAGGCAGTGTTATTCAGTGGGTATAGGGCAGACCTTGGGTCACAAGACCTGGTGAATGCCTTGGCTATGGCATTTACTACCTGCGTGACCTTGGGAAAGTCACTTTATAGGGAAAATAGGGATTATTATAACTGATATTTGGTAGAACTTTACTGATTGAAAAATACTTTATTTCTGTCATCTCTCTGTAGCTTGACTAAAATCCTGGGAGGTAAGTGTAATGATTGTCTCCACTGTTCATAGAGGAAACTGAAGATCATAAAGAGGAAGTGACTTGTCTAAAGTAACACAGTCAGTACGTGTCCAAGGTAGGACTGAACCCTGGTGCTCCTGGTCCTATGGCTGACTCTCTACCCACTGTATTACACTGCCTCTCACAACAGTCCAGTTATTTCCCAGCTGTGTAGTCATGGGTAAGTCAACTATACCACCCTGAGCCTCAGTTTCCTCAATCTGTAAAATAAGGAGACTAGATTAGATGCCCCTTTCAGCTCTAAAGCTATGACAGAAAATGGGATAATTTATATAGCAGTCACAACAAGCCAGGTTGGAGGGATCCACATAAGAGACACAGATTCTCCTTGTCCAATTTTCCTTCCTTTGAGATCTAATGAGCCACCTGACTGACACCTATCACCATGTATCTTGTATATATCCATTTACATCTCCTCTCATTGGAACATAAGCCCTTTGAGGGCAAGAACTGTTTTGTGGTTTTTACCTTTCTTTATATCCCCGGCTCTTGGCCCAGTGCAGGGCACATGGCAGAGACCGAACGCTTGTCGACTGATTCAATCTACAGCCATCTACAGCGTGGTACTAGAGGGCTGGTCATGGAATCAAAAAGTCTTGGTTCCAAGCAGTGTTTGTTTGGAGTGTGAGGTGCCACCAAATGGAAGTTTCTTTGGGAGCAGGATCCATCGGACTAGATGGCTCCTGAGATCCCTCCCAGCTCTGGAGTTCTGAGCCAGTGGGCCTGCCTACTGCCTGCAGGGCTGCTTCCAAAGTCAGAGCCTCTCAGGACCCCTTGAAGGCTCTAAGTGATGCAGGAGTTACCCATGAGTGGAAGGAACTGTTCACACTGATAAATTCAAAACTCCACTCCAAAACAAAAAACAGGAATGCAACACAAAGTCAAAAGGTACAGTTGCTAACTAAAGATCATAATGACACTTTGCCTCTTCTTCTGTCTACTTTGTACCTGCTTTTGGGGGAGGCGGGAAAATGTTTTCTTCCCTAGGAAAATGTAAGTTTCTTGAGAGCAGAAGTTGCTTTTGTTTCAATTTTTATCCCTTGCAACTAGTACAGAGACTGACAGACACAAAGGAGTCACGATTATATGTGTGATAAGTGGATGTATGTATGTATGTATGTATGAATAGATGGATGGATGAATGGATGGATGGATGAATGGATGGATGGATGGATGGATGGATGGATGGATGGATGGATGGATGAATGGATGGATGGATAGACAGATGATGTTGCAAGGTGTCAAATAGATTTGATGAGCCTTTGCCATAACTCTGTGGCTCTCCAGGGGTCTGCAACTTAGAGACTGGGAAACATTACTTTAAAGTACTACATGTTAAGCTTCTGGTACCTCTAAGTGGGGACAGAGGAGAGAAAAAGAGAGGTGGTGAGGGAGAGAGAAGAAATGAAAAACAGCGACATTTCCTTTCTAGTTTTGCCATGTGGAGCAAAAATAAAGTCTCTGATGGGTGGATATCTTAGAGCTGGAAGGGGCCTCAGAAGTTGCCAACTCCATCTTTCTCATTTCATAGCTAAGGAAACTGAGACCTAGAGATGGGAAGTGACTTAGGATCTCAGATACAGCGTTGGGAAGGACCTCAGAGACCAATTAGTCCAATGCCTTCATTTTACAGATAGGGAAACTGAGGTCCAATGAGGGGAAAAGACTTGTAGGCAGTAAATGACAGAGATGGAGTTCAAATTCTCTGACTCTTAATCCAACTGGTTAGTTTAAAAAACAAAAGAAGGAAAAGTGAGAGAGAATAAAAGGAAGGGAGAGAAAGAGGGAAGGAGAGAAAAAGAGAACAAGGGAGGAAAAAGGAGAGGGAGAGGTAGGGAGAGAGAGGGAAAGCCTGAGAGAGGACAGGAAAAGAGACAAGAAGAGAAAGGAAAGAATAGAAAAATAAAGAGAGAAGGGGGAAAGAGAAAGGGGAAAAAGGGAGAAAGAGACAGAGAGACAAAGAGAGAAAAAAGAAGGAAGAGAAAAGAGAGAGGAAGAGAGAAAAAAAGAAAAGGGAGAGAGATACAGGGAGATGAGAGAGAAAGGAAAGAGAGGAAGGGAAGGAGAGAAAAGGGAGAGGAGGGAAAGGGAGGGAAACAGGAGAGAAAGGGAAAATAAAATGAGAAAGGAAGGGAGAGAGAAGAATGGAGGGAAAGAGAGTGAGAAAAAAGAGAGAGGGAAGGACAGGGAAGCAGGAGGAGAGAGGGAGGGAGAGGGAGAAGGAGAGAGAGAGAGCGCGCACTGATCATGGGGTTGGGCAGGGACAGAGAGCACTATCAACTTGCCTCTCTTATTTCTTCAAACAGTTTGATGGCGTGTTCATACTCGGGAGGATCTTCATTGAGTTCCGCCTCCAGGTGGTCCCAGAAAGCCTGGTGAACGATATGCTTGACTCGACCCGCCAGGCTAAGAGGAAGAAGTGATCACTGTGTGAGAATCGGCTAAACTGACCTTTTCCAAAGGCCAGAATTCCAAACCTGAGCCAAAGGAGACTCTGGTCCCTGAGGATACCCATCTGCTTGCCAAGCTCAGCTCAGAGGTGCCAGCACCTGTTCGAATCAGCCTAGTCCCCAATCAGAGGCTTCCTGTGGGGAGGCAGCAAGCTGCCAGAGTGCGGGGTGGCTTCAGCCCTACCCTCAAAACTGAGGGAGGAGACATTTCCTTGGGGGGGCGTTCCTAAGCCTATAGGCTATCAAACAAAGCACTCAAGTTCTGCCTCTCCCCTTGGCGCATTTCACAATCTTAACAAGGGAAAGAAAAAGATAAAATAATCAATTGTGACAAGAGGGATGAAAATTCATCTCCCCAAAGAATCTGCCTTGTAACCACCATTGTATCTGAAAAGGTATCGTGCCTTATTCAGTTGCTGTAAGCAATCGCTCCTTGCCATGGAGGCAGTGTGGTTCTTGGGGCTTTGGGGAGCCACAGAGACCTAGGTTCCAATCTCGACTGACACGTACTCCTTGCATAACTTTGAAAAAGTCACTTACTTTCCCTTGCTCAGTCTCCTTATTTTGTACAACGTGGGGGTCTGACTAGATGGTCACTGAGATCCCTCCCAGTTCTAGAGCTAGGATCCTGTCTGAGCCACAGTTTTCCCACCTGTAAAATGGGGCTCACAATACTTGTGAAAGCAGCCTTGTAAGGTTGTTGAAAGGTTCAAGTGAGATAATACGTATACAGCACTTTGCAGAAATGGTTGCTGTGGGTATTTTTCTTGGGGCTAGAGGAGAGGCAAGAGGCCGTGGGTCCCAACCTTCTTATTTCACAAAGGAGGAAACTGAAGCAGAGAAGGGATTTTCCCCTAGGGTCACAGTTAATAATAAGTGTCTGCAGCAGGATTTGTTCCCAGGGCTTCCTGACTCCTGCACCAGTAACCTATCCACTACATTCCATTGCCACCCAGTACTGAATCTAGTTCCTAGTCTCTGCAGCCAATCTCACCCAGACCAAAACATCTGACCACTGGCATAAGCAAGCAAGCAGCTCATCCTCCCGTGGCATCAACGTCCCTGGGTGGGACAGGATTCCGGATGACCATGGCAGTGAATCCAGGGCCCAGCTTCGGACTCCAGGCCTCTACTGTGACTTGCTTCTGACACAGACACACATCCAACTCACCTATTCTCTGGCAGGGCTCCCTGTTTGACGTGAAAGTTCTCATTGACAGCGATCTCATGAGCCAGAGTCATGTTGGAGATATTCCTGGCAGCAGCCATCACTTCATCAAACGTAACCACTCTGGGCGGGCTTGTAGCTAAAGGGCCAAAAAGTCCAGGGTGAATCAGAGCCTCACTTCTGGCGAGTAGCAACCTCACACCTGACCCTCCCACATTCTGATGCCACTTATATTGACTGAAATCTTTCTTCTTTAAAATAATAATAACGAGCATGTATTAGGCACTTAACACGTTAAGAGCTTCACAAATGTTATCTCCTCTGATCCTCACGACAACCCCAGGAGACAGGTGCTATTAGGACCCTCATTTTATACTGAGGAAACTGAGTCAAACGGAGGTTAAGTGACTTGCCCAGGGTCACACAGCCACTACATCTGAGACCAGATTCGAATTCTGGTCTTCCTGACTCCAGGTCTAGGCCTGTATCCCTAGCTGCCTACACCTTGAACTTCACATAATACTTTGTACCGTATTTCTCTTTCATCTAAATGTGAGTTTCTTGAGGGCAGGGATTTTTTTTTTTGTCTTATTAGCCCAGTGCCTGAGTCTAATAATTACTTAATGAAATGACTGTTGAATGATTGATCTCTCTTATGTGTCCCAAACTTGCGTTTGCATCAGTGTAGGGAACTTCTAGTGTGGAAATTCCCTGTACCAATGCAATTCAGAGGTTGAATCAATCAACCAATCAATCCACAAGAATACGAAAGTACTGGGTAGGGACCAGGGCTACAAAGACAAGGAGGAAATAGTCCTCTTTCAGGAGCTAATATTCTTACTGGTGGAAAAGAAACATATGTACAAAAAATAGATACAAAGTATACACATGTTAGCTACAAGGTAACTGAGCTGGGAGGGAGGCACATGGCTACTAAGTATCACAGAGGAGACTTAACCTAGTCTTTGATTCCAAGGAGGAAGGAATGAATGCATGAATGAATGAAAAAATCTTTATTAAGTACTTTATTATCGTTGTTTAGTTGTTTCAACCATGTTCAACTCTTCGTGACCCCCCTTGGGAGTTCTCTTGGTGAAGATCATTCACCAGATCATTTTCCAAAAGAGGAAACTGAGGCAAACAGGGTTAAGTAACTTGCCATAAGTCACACAACTAGGAAGTATCAGAGGCAAGTTTTGAGCTCAGGTCTTCTTGACTCCAAGTCCAGCACTCTATCCACTGTGCCACCTAGTTAAGTAATAGTTATGTGCCAAATACATAAGGGTTGGGGAGTCACATCTAAAAAGGCAGAGATTACCACTATGTACCATGTTGCTTTACCGAGCTTGGAAATGATAAAATGGATTTTTTTATTCATTTAAATTTTATTACTTTGGATGGGCTAAAAAAAAATTTTGGAAAAAAGCTGGTAATAAAGTAGGTGCCCATATATTTAATGGAGAATGGTTGAAAAAGCTGTAGTCTCTGAAGGTAATGGAATATCACTGAGCCATAAGAAATGAAGAAGAGGAGGAAAAGCCAGAAGGACTCATATGAAATGATAGGAAGCAAAATAAAGAAGAAGCAGGAGCATCATTTACACAATGGTAGTAATAATATAAACTATCATCAATAGTGTAATTATTAGGAATACTTATTTGTTATTGATAATTACTGACAATTTATCATATAGACTTATTGCTAATACTAATTATTAGTAATACTTATTACATATAACACTAATACTATAAGTTATTACATATTTATTATTGATAATTATTAACAATATTATTTCCAATACTAATAATATAAATCATACCAATAATTATTTGTAATACTTATTACTAATTATTAGCCATGCTAATTATTACTAATAATATAAATTATTATCACTGACCATCAATCAGTCACAGGGCAATGGGGACCGATTGACAGTCCTCAATTCCCGATGTCTGCACTGATCTAGGACTTCTAGGGACCTCTCCATTACCTTCCTTCCCCAGGAAAACTCATGACTGAGAAATCACATTATCCTGTAGGCCTTGGGGCGTTTGATCCTCCCTTCTCCTCAGTCCCCTCTACTCTACTGACCGGTCCCTCTGGCTGGAGGGCAGGGTCATGAGCTCCAGGGCTTCTAATTGAGGAGAGGGCTCAGCAGAGTCTGCTACCCATTTTCTACCAGTCACAAGACTTTTAGACTTTTCTATCACATTCCCGGTAGGGGACCTCTGCTTCCTTTCTTATTCACCTCTAGCGCTCTGACCTGTTCAGCTTTCTTTTGTTTGGTGTCTGTTAGTTTATAAGCTCCTTGAAGGCACAGACTGTCTTATTTTTTACTCATATTTTACCCCCAGGATTTAATACAGTGTTTGGCACATAGTAGGTGTTTAATACACGTTTACTGACTGACTGTCAAAAAAATATTCATTAAGGATCTACTATGTGCCAGACACTATGCTAAGTGCTATCTTTACAAAGTCCTTTCTCTACAGAAAAAGGGTTAGGGTTAGGGTTAAACATGGGCAACACCCTGATGAAATAATGATGTCCTTGGGTCCAGGAGATAATGAAATCCATTTCCCATTGGTCCCTCTATAAGAGGAGGTGGAGGTAGCACTGGTCAGAATAGCATATACTTTGAGATGCAATTGCTCTGTTTTTCTGTTAAAAGGATGGCTCAATGGGAGGGGACATGTTGGAAAATTACTCTGCCACAAAGACAAAAGGCTAATATTAGTAAAACTAATAAAAACTTCACATTTTAAAAATAGCAAATTATAGGATAATTCTGTGTTAGGGGGGCTGCAGGCAAGTCAGGCACCCGAGGACGTTGGTGGGGAGATCAGAGGGTGCAAATATTTTGCAATACAATCAGTCACAGAACTGGCTCTGGCATTTCATTCTAAATATATAATTTCAGAAAACGTTTTGCTGAATGTGGTGGCACAAGCCTCTGATCTCATTACTGGGGATGCCGCATCAAGTGGATCTCTTGAGCGCAGGAATTCTGAGCTGCAGTGGGTTAAACTGGGCCAAACTTATTTAGAACCAATTTGGTGAATCACTGGGATCGAGGGGGCACCAGGCTGCCTAAGGAGGGGCAACCAGGTTTGGCAATGGAGCAGGCCAAAGTTCCCATGCCAATCAGCAATGGAATCAAACTTGTAAGTAACCACTGCACTTCTAGTGAGGGCAAGACAGGGAAATCCAGTCCCCAAGGAAAAAAAATGATCAGTATCTTTTGCTTCTACATCCCCTTCATTTCCAAATATATCTTTCCTCCTCTACCATGAGAGCTGGCCCTTGGAACACATTTTTAAAAGAGAAAACAAAGTAATTCAGTAAACTAACCCTATCTGACAGTATAGGCAATATTCCATACCCAGAGTCCCCTATCTCTACAAAAAAGGGTTAGGGTTAAAAAAGGAAGAGGTTAAATATATAATTTTTAAAGGGGGCCTATCTGAACAAAAATATTCACAGCTGCTTTATTTGTGATAGTGAAAGCAAAACAGAATTGACCTGTCTTCCTAGGATTGGAGAATGGTGGAATAAACTGGTTTATTAACATAACATCATATGATGGTACCATATAAATAAGAAATGAAGAACACAAGGCAGCATGGGAAAGATTAATGAAGCCAGACCCATGGAGGATAGCAGAACCACATGGACAACAGGGCTGAAAAGGCTGTGATAGAGAACGGCAGATGACAGGGACAGGGACATGTCACAAAATCCTTTTTTGGTGTGAGGCCCACTTGTTCCACAGGCTGAGATGAATGTGCATGGCAAGGACTGCCATCTGCATCACTGGAGGCATTGCCCACATTAATGAGCTCACAGGGCCAATAATGTACTGTTGATTTGTGTAGAACCACTCAATTGGGCATAACCTTTGACCCAGACATACCAACACCAGGCATGTATCCACAAAGAGATTGAAACAAACATACAAAAATGCTCAGAGTAGCTCTTTTCAGAGCGGCAAAAATAAAAGAATAAACAGAACTTGATGAGTGATTATCTTATTGGGGTACGGCCACACACATTATAGTATATTAATATAACAGGATATTTATGTATGCATACACATGCACATACATACAAATTAAAGTATAAGAACATGATGCATAAGACATTTTATCTCTATATATTATGGTATATGAATATACAATGCATAGTGCATCAAATTATATACATATATATGTATATACACTCATATACATATATATCAAAGTATATAGGTGCATACACAAATTATGCTATATGATTATATCCTAAACAACCTAATATGTCAAATTCTATTTCTCTAAATATCAAATGTGTATATGTATAAAGTATACTATATGAAAATAATATATCATGTAGAGTATGATATATCAAATTCTCTTTATATATATGTATATCAAATTATATATACAAATTATGCTGCGTGAAAATGCTATATCATGGATAGTATGGTATATCAAATTTTATTTCTCTATATAAAAGTATATAGTTATATATTATGTTACATATCATATGCAATATAATATGCCTAGTTCTATTTCTCCACGTATCAAATTATATACATATACTTTATGTGATACACAAATTTTGGAAAATGGAGTATGGATTTTCAGTTTAGTTGCCACATATATGTAGTTCTGGTTCTACTGTTTTAAGTGGTATGAATTCATTTAAGGATTTTCCATATTTCCCTATCCTATATGGGGTATACGAATACTATATACCATATCAATAATGTATTATTGCTCCATAAGAAATGACAAAGTAGACACTTTCACAGGAGACTGGGAAGATCTCTAAGAACTGATGCAGAGAGAAGGGAACAGAACCAGGAGAACAAGGCATACCCTGATATCACCATGCTTTATTTGGGGCTACTTTGTTAAACATTAAAGGTTTTACATAAAGTCTTATCCCTTATCTCACACATTTATTTGAAAGCAAGTGGCATGAAATAGAGATTCATAGAATCTTTTTGTGTTATGACTTGTTTATAGAAATGCTCTCTTTTTTTGGTGTTTAAGTCCAGAATTTTTATTTTACTTACATTTATTCAGCTGTTTTGTTGATAGCTTTTAAGTCTATGATTAAAAAAACTGTGTTAAAGAGCTAAAATTGGCCTTCCCCCAAATACCAATAAAGTTAATCGTCTCAGGCTAACCACCTGAAGTCTGATTTCACAAGGGAGGATGTGCAATGCAGTTGAGTTGGGCTGTAGGCTTCTACACAGGAAGCTGCAGGCTCAGTCTTGAGCCTTCTCATCAGAGTAGCAGTGATCAGAGAATGTCTTTTTTAGTTACAGAAACTCATGAAACTGTCTGTGCAAGCCTGCAGCAATCATGATCTGCATCGGTAAAGAGAAGGTCCACAAAAGGGAAATTATAGCCCCTGAATGACTAAACACTATGGCTAACAAAGCACTTTCTGGAGGGACAAAGTCAAAGGACCTGGTTTCCAATCTTGCCTCAGTCAATAAAACTCCTTCAGTGATGTAAGGCAAATCACTTCCCATCCCTGGGCCTCATCTTTACTGTGAGTGGGTTAGACTAAATGATGTCCAAGGTCGCTTTCAGCTCTACATGCTAAAAGGGATACTGGGGCCTTCATTTCCTGTAAAATGTATGAACTGGTCTTAATCACCTCTATGGTTTCTAAGTCTATGAAACTCAGTCCCAATCTTCTTTCAGAATTTTCTTTGGAATGTCAAGGCATTTTACTTTATAATACCTTGACTCCTGAACCACTCTAGGCCAGAGTTTTCAGATCAGTGAAATGAGGACTGGAAGGGCCTGACAGATCAATTTGGGCTCCAGTCAATGGTGTATGAGTCTCAGCATATTAAGGTGGATAAAAGGTGTCCTTTCTCTGAGACCTCCTTCCATTCACACTGTCTATATGTCTGTGGATGTACATAGGATTCAGTTGCATGTTTTCTCCTCCATCAGACTGTAAGCTCCTTGAAGGCAGGAAGCATGTTTTTGCCTTTCTCTGTCTCCCCAGCATTTAGTTGGATGCCTAGCTCATAATAAGCACTTAATAAATACTTGTTGGATGGCCAGTATGGGAATATCTTTTGCATGACTTCACATGTTAAACTGATATATCATACTGCAATGGGGAGGAGAGGGGGAAGGGAAAGAATATGGAACTCAAAATATTAAATATTTAAATTATTAAATTAAAATATTAAAAAATATTTTTAAATGAATACTAAAAAGAAATAACAAAACAAATAAAAATAAATAAGAAAAAACAAATGATTAAACCCTTGTTAGCTGACACCCAAAAAATTACTTTCTTTCAATTGTTTCTTAGAGCCAGTGATCAAATGAGATAATGTAGCTGAAGCACTCCACTTGCCTAAGGGAACTATATAAATGTCAGCAGCTAATGCTGACATTATTACTACTGCTGCTGAGAAGCACTGTGGTAAACAATGAGTAGATAACCAGTTTCAGAGTCAAAAGACCTGAGTTCAAGTCCCATTACTGGCTGGGTGAGCCTGGGTAAGTTGCTTGATCCCTCAAAGCCCCAAGCAAATTTCTCAGGCTGTTAGCTGAGGATTGGGGGATCACTTCCTACACTGATGGAATCAGAAATTTGGAATAAACAATTGCTGCTGCTGCTGCTGAGGCTGGTTGAACCTATTCCATTTGCTGGGGCCTCTCTGGGGTGATATGTAACCATTTTTGAAACCACCAGGAAAACCCTTTGGTTACTTCACTTCCTGGCTGGACCACTGCTCTGGGCAATGCAACTCAAAGACACTCAAAAATCTCACCAAAGGGAAAAGAATGCACAAACATTAATTTGTTCCTGGAGCAGCTTCCCCTTTACAGAGAATTTGGCCACCAGGTCACGCGCCTTACGGGAAGGACTTTATCTGGACTCCAACAAAAGTCCAAAGCCTGGAGATGCTTTCCCTCTCTTAGTTAATTCTAGTCTATTTGCATAGAGCTTGCTTTGTATACACCTGTTTGCATGTTTGAGGGCAGAGGCTGTCTTTTGTCCCTGGCACACAGTAGGTACTTAATAAATGTTTACTGATTGACAGTTGTTTGTATGGTGTCTCCCCCATTAGACTATGGGTTTCCTGAGAGTAGGGACTGTCTTTGACCTCTTTACACCCCCAGTGTTTAGCATAGTGCCTGGCACACAAAAGGCACTTAATAAATGTTTACTGATTGACAGCTGTTTGTATGGCATCTCTCCCATCAGACTATAAGCTTCATGACAGTAGAAACTGTCTTTGCCTCTTTATATCCCCAGTGTTAGTGTATGGCTTGGCACACAGTAGGTGCTTACTGTCAGCTGAGTGACTGAAGTGGCTGCTCTCATTTGTAGAGTGTTGCTGGAAAAGGCGGGGATAATTCCAGTGAGGCCCTCTCTGTATTTGGCCTATATTTACTAGCTAGGTGACCTTCCTTGCTCTGGACCTATTTCCTCCTATGACAAGAGATGGGCTTTGGCCTCGGGGTCTCTCTCTGTACAATGGAGGCTTGATGGGACCAAAGCCAATGATTTCTCCATTTGCTTACAGGCTGGAGAGCTGGACTTGCTTGAGGAGTCGCTTGTGAAACTCTGCCGGGAACACTCGTAGTCGCTGAGGGAAGCCGCGCTCTCCGACATCCTTGAAGAGTCTGAATCGCTTGTGGGGTCATCGTTCACTGAGTGCTTCTCATCATTAAAGGGCATTTTGTTTCACCGTCTTAGAGTAAACGGAGACACCTGCACAAACAAAAGCCCTCAAATCAGTTTTTTGGGGGCAAAGGGAGTAAATAATGGAAAAATGAGTCTAGTAAAGCTTGATGGCTAGAAAACCCAAGGCTATAAGGGACCTTGGAAAGATTGTGGAGCTCACCATCCCTGCCCAGACACAGAACTACAGAGTTTTGGAGCTGGAGTCAGGAAGACCTGGGTTCAAATCTACCTATGTGACCCTGGCAAGTGGTTTAACTTCTCTGTGACTCAGTTTCCTCATTTACCAAATGAGGGGGTGAGACTCAGTAGTCCCCTCTAAAGTCCCTTCCAGCTGTAAGTCCACAATCCTGTTATTGTTTAGCAGTTTTCAGTTGTGTTCAACTCCTCATGAGCCCATTTGGGATTTTCTTGGCAGAGCTACTGGAGAGGCCTGCCATTTCCTTCTCCAGATCATTTTACAGATGAGGAAACTGAGGTAAACAGGGTGAAGTGACTTGTCCAGGGTCACACTGCTTATAAGTATCTAAGTTTGCCATTTCCTTCTCCAACTCATTTTAGAAATGAGGAAACTGAGGCAAACAGGGTGAAGTGACTTGCCTAGGGTCACACATCCAGGAAGTATCTGAGGTCACATCTGAACTCAGATCTTTCTGACTCCAGGCCCAGTGCTCTATCCACTGCACCACCTATATTAAAGCAAATGGGGCTCTTCTGTTTCAAAGGATTTCTAGCAAGGTGAGATTTCTCAGGTGACCAGTGAATGTACTCTGGGACAGAGCTGAGCAACCCCAGGTGAACATCTATGGGCCCTCTGCAATAAGAACAACCTCAAAAGGAACAGCTCTCACTTATATGATGCTTTAATGTTTCCAAAAGGACTGATACCTTATCTTACCTGATTCCTGCAACAATCCTGGGGGTTGGGGGGGAGCAATTCTCAACCCCATTTTGCAGATGAGGAAACTGAGGTTTGGTGACTTATCCAGGATCACAATACCAGTGACTGCTCTGGACAAGCCCCAGAAATGTATTTGAGGGCAACGACACCTCAGGCCTCGAGATACGAGGAGAGAGTGTAGTGAAATAGACTCACAGGACCTGAGTTCAAATATGCCCCTGTGACAGATCACCTGGGTGATTCTTTCTCCTCATCTGTAAATGAAGGCATTGCAAGGCCTCCGAGGCTCTGGTTTTATGAGGAGGCCCATGGTGTAGAGTGGACATAAACACCCTTACACTGATCAACCTGGAAGATGGCAAATCTAGCCCTGGGAAGACCTCTGCTAAGCAGGGCCAGTCAACTAATCAGCTCAGTTGGGTGGGGCAACATGAGGCAAGGTGGAAGGGAAGCATCTGGCAGCTTATGATTGGAACTCATTATTCTTACTAACTAAATGCTAAACTCAGTTGTTTCTACAGGAAAAAGACATGCAGTTAGAGCCCTCTAAAGGCCCCTGCCCTGGGGCTAAGTCTCAGTTTTAAATGAAATATTATCATTTTAATTAACATCTATGCCTAGGCAGGAAATAGAATGGAGTGGTTTCAATGTCTGGTGGGCTTTGTCTATCATCTTGGTAAAAACTCAGAAAAGAAGAGTGCAAAGAAGATAGAATTCTACCCCTCCCCACCCCAGGAGGGTAGACTTGGGGCACTACACTAGAACCTCAGTTTCCTCTTCTGTAAAATCAGCGGAGAGGACTGTGTGCTATGGCAGAGTTTTGAACTTGAAATTCAAAGACCTGAGTTCAAATCTCAGCTCTGCTACTTACTGAGAATGTAACCTTTAACAAATTCCCATTTCTGAGTCTCAGTATTAGCTGATCCCTCAGGTCCCTCTCCCTTCCGGTTCTAAATTCCTTGACCTTCTGACATGATCTGTCAAATGGGGATACTCCAGAGAGTTCTCAGCTCTAATGACTCAGTGTCTCAGAGTTGGAAAGGACCTCAGAGGATCATCTAGTCCAATCTCTGTCTGAATGGGTTTCCTCTTGACAATACCCCTGAAAAATGGTCCTCCCACCTCTGCTTGAAATACCCCAAGAGGGGAGAAGCCAACACCTCTCTGGACAGCCCATTCCATAACCTTTGGACACCTCTCATCATGAGGAAATTCTCCTCTTCCTTGCCCCATGCTATCCAGCCTAAATTTACCTCTTTGTACTTTCTACCCTTTTGTCCTACTCATGCCCACTGGGGCCAATCTTTCTTCCATGAAACAGCTCTTCAAATACTTGGACTGGGCCAGTAAGCTCCCTAAGACTTCCCTTCCATAGGCTAAGCACCCCAGTCCTTCCAAGAATCTTTGCTCAGCATAAACTATCATAGTCAGAACACAACTCAATGCTCCAATGTGCTCTGACCAGAACAGAGCTCAGCAGGGCAATGACATCCCTAACCCCTGGTCTCCGTGGCTCCCTTAATGGGATCCAAGATTGAATTTACTATCTTGGCTACCTTGTCATACTGTCCACTCAGGCTTTAATCAAAGAATGCCCTCTGATCTTTTCCAGACAAAGTTGCCATCCACTCACACCTTGCCTCATCTTGTACCTGGATTGTTGAGTTTTTAAACCCAAGTCCAACATTTTCCATTTATCCTTAATGAATTTCATTATTTTATTCTGTTCGATGTCCCAAGCCTGTTGAGATGGTTTGAATCCTGACTCTATCATGTCATTTTAGCTAAGTTGTTCAGTCATCGCAGTCATGTCTGACTCAGTGATCCCATTTGGGGTTTTCTTGGCAAAGATACTGGAATGTTTTGTCATTCCATGATGGGTGATTCCTTCAACACTCAGCTGGAGCTGTGTAAAGCTCCCCACTGCTAATGACCCTAGTTACTATGCATTTTTTCTGTATCTTCTTTTATTGTTTCCTCTCTTAGAGTCTAAGCTCCTTGAGGGCAGGCACTATCTCCCTCTTTTGGTTTTCTTTGTATTCCCAGTGTTAAGCATATAGCAAGCAGTCCTTGTTTTAGGATTCATAGTGGATGTTTAATGAATGCTTGCTGAATTGGGTTACTATTATTATCTGGCCTGAGTCAAGGACAACTAGATTTCCGTCCTGCCTGTGACGTAGTCTGGCTGTGTAACGTGAGGCATGTCACTTTCCTCTGGGTGCCCCAGCTCTCTGAAAACAGAAGTTGTAGAGAAGGTGGCAACCTGCATAGGTAGAAGGGGTTTTCTTATCTGGGAGGTCCTCTATTCCAGTGAAATCACAGGGCCAACTCCTATCCTGAATATCAGTGATAAGCAAAACTTAAGAAAAGCCTGTAGGAAGGGCTCTGAAAACACACAGGGGCATTTTCTCTGTAGCTATGAAGGAGACCTTGGAAAGATGCATAAGGAAGCCCTGGGTAGGACAAGGAACCATCCCAGGAAAGGAGTGGATGTATGGGGAGAAGGGGTGCTAGGGAAGCAGAAACAGGGTGGGCAGTGACAGTGGTTCCAGAAAGGAAAAAGAGCATCTTAAAAACCCGGAAGAGAGCATTATGAGGTCAGAAGGGGATGCAGGGAGGCAAGCCAGCACTGGAACTCCCTGCTGGGTTCAATTTCATGTATTTTCCTCCCTTTCATCTTCTAAAAATTTATTTATTCTTACAAGCATTTATCATCTCTCCCTCCCACTGCCCACCAATGAACAATCAGAAAATAAAAAGAACCCCTCATAACAAATATGTATCATCTAGCAGAAGAAATTCCCACGAATGAGATATTTCTAAGCATTTAGCACAGTGATAAATCACAATAGGTGCTCAATAAATGCTCATATACACACATGTATACATACACCAGCCAATTAATATATAGTTTTTTATAAAAAGCTAGACATAACAGAAATCAACTATTTCTCCTTTGTATATGGCAATTTGTTGTCTTTTGATGTTGCTAAGTTTGTCTTTTAAAAAAGAGACTTTATGGGGGGGAAAAGGAGGTGAAACAGGAAGAAGGGGAGGGGAAAAGCCAAGGTCAGAGGTGGGGGAGAAATCCCAAGGGAAGACAGTTTTGAACTGAGCAACATGAGTGATCTGTGACGGAGGCTTAAGAGTTAGAGCCAGCCAGTCCCAAACTGGAGGGACTGAGAAAAGGCAGCCATTGAGCTGCTGTGGGAAGGAAGCATTCACGATATTAAGGCATAATATCCTGTAGTATTTGGGAATCAAATGAGACATAACCTCAGGGGGCAATACATCAGTCAGTCGAGAACCATTTACCCAGTGTCTACGATATGCCTACCACTGGCTAAGACCTGGAAATATAAGGAAAGTAAAAACATGGTGGGACCAGGAAAATTCATTTGGTTCTTTTCAGAAGTTCTCAGAGATGGAAAGAATCCCAGAAGTCAGCTGGGCCAATCCATATCCAATCAAGAAGCCCCTCCTATAATGTCATCCCACCTCCACCTCCAGAGAGAGGGAACCCTTTCTTCCAGGGCAGGCTGTTCTATTTTCAGACAACTCCTGTTCAATTGTATTTGACTCTTCATGACCCCATTTGGGGTTTCCTTGGCAGAGATACTGGAGTTTTTCCTGCTCCAGCTCATTTTACAGATGAGGAGACTGAGGTAGACAGGATAAAGTGACTTGCTTAGCTGTGTCTGACTTTTGTGACCCCATTTAGGGTTTTCTTGGCAGAAATATTGGGGCAGTTCGCCATTTCCTTCTGCAGTTCATTTTACAGATGAGGAAACTTGAGGCCAACAAACTTGAGGCCACTTGAGGGTGACTTGCCCAGGGTCACCCAGTTAGGAAGTGTCTGAGGCCACATTTGACCTCAAGAAGATGAGTCTTCCTGACTCCAGGCCAAACGCACTATGGTGCCCCCTAACTGCCCTTGCATGTAGTATGAACATCATAAATAGTGACAATCATTCATAGGCTCACAGAGCTATGTTGGAAGGAACTTCAGAGACCAATTAGTTCCTTCACTTTGCATATGAGGAAACTGAGGTTCAGGAAGGACCTCAGATCTAAAGCTGGAAAGACCATCTAGACCAACCCCCACTTTACAGATCAGAAAACAGAGACTGATGATGTTAGAGTTTGCCCAAGGTCACAAAGGGCATAAGTAATGGAGAGAGACAGTGAACCCTGGTCCTTCAAATCCAAATCCACTGTCTTTTATATTCCCCATGGTTCACTGGAGCTCAATTGCGAATGAAGGTCAAAAGTCAATGATTCTTCTCATTATAGTAACTGATTTGCTCATCTGGAAAACGGGAATTACAGGCTTTCTACCTCACAGGGTCAGGGTGAGATCAAATGGGATGATGGATGTTGAGTTCTTTGCAAACTCTGAAACACTAGGTAAATGCTAGCTATTATTTTTACCCACTGGGACCTGCCAATTCTCTTTCAAGTCTTTGATCATCCATCAAATCACTGCTGGCCTAGTTTCAACCAAAACACATCTTCTAATGACTGTAACAAATACTTTCAAGGTTGTGACTCTAATTCTACAAGCTAAGATCCTGTGTTTCAGACAAACCACCAGTTCTAGAATAAAAAACTTCACTCCAGTATCCAAGTTTTTGGTCATGAGAATTTTTTTTCTTTTGACACTTTCATATTAATTTTTTTAATTGGACAAGTCCTGTGATTTCACTGGCATAAGGAATTCCCAATGAGGAAACTCCTTCTACCAACGTGGATCAGCACTGGCTCTGTAACTGAGTTTACCTTACTTGCCAAGGATACACAGCCTGACCTAAACTCAAATCTTGCTGGCTCTGGGGTTGGCGCTCTCCCTACCACCCTCCATGATGCCTCTTATTAAAGATCTGAAAGTTTGTTCCTAAAAATATTATTTTTCCCCTTGCACAATCCAGTGGGTTGCCCACAATTCTTATTCTTCTGAGACTGTGATGTTTCATGATTCCTAGATAGAGAGCATCACTGGGAGAATACTGGCCTTTGAAAAAATGGCTTGTTCTTTTCCAGGGAATAGTATGTAGTAACTCATCATCACTATAAGCCCTGTACTATCACCCAGATACATCCCAGCCTCCTCTCCTGCAGCTCTGGACCCTGTAACGGTCTCAGATGCATTTACTGTGGGACTAAATCAATGGAGGGCCCATTGGATGGTTTTTAGATACACTTTACATCAAGTCTATACCAGGCAGTGTCCAAGAAGACCTAAATCCTATATTCAGAGCTGAAAGTGACTTCAGAGGTCACTGAGTCCAAAACCATCACTTTACTTCCATGCTGAAAAATTGTTTAAAATGTCTTTATGGATGATAAATAATCACTTCTGAACACTCCATCTATTATTATTCAGGATATCCCATTTTTACTTATAAAGTATGATTTCATAACTGCCAATTTGCTTAAGTACCATGCATAAGATACCACTGAGGTCATCCATTTTATTGCCATATCCTAAGGACCACAGGGCCTTTCCATGTGGCTTGTAGTTAAAACTTCCCCTATACATTAACTTGCTCTACTATAATGAGAGCTCCTTACCCTATTGCCTCCAGGATCAAGTACAAAATGCTGTTGGACATTCGACGCCCTTCATAATGGAGCTTCCTCCTATTTTTCCAGTCTTCTTAGACCTTCCTCCTCAACATATACTCTCGGATCCAGCAAGACCAGCCTCCTGGTTGGTTCTTAAACAACTCCATCTCTCGGCTCTGGGTATTCTCCCTGGCTGGCTGTCAGGCCTGGAACCCTCTCTATCTTTTATTCCAGTATGGATCTCCCTAACTTCCTATCAGTGCCAATGAAAATCCCTCTTTTATTGGAAGCCTTCCCTTAATTCTAGCTCCTTCTCTCTCCATGACTTCCTATTTCTCCTACACATTGCTTATTTCCTATACATTTGCTTGCATGTTGCCTCCCTAATTAGATTGAGCTCCTTGAGGGCAGGGTTAATTTTTTGCCTTTTTGTATCCCCAGAGCTTGGCACGGTGCCAGGCACAGAGCAGGTGCTTAATCAATTCTTATTCATTCATTCCTTCTTCATCCACTTTTCTTTCCTGCACTGATTACTCAACCCTGTCCCCAAGCCTTCTCAGGTATGTACAGTTCGTAAGAAAACCATGGATTTATCACTGGGTAAACTGACCAAGAATCAGGAGGAAACTAAGAGACGTCACCAACTTTAACCACTTCATTTCACCTGTGAGGAAACTGAGGGTCAAACAGGGGAAGTAACCTGCCCAGACTGATACAGTTAGAAAGTTGCAGCGTTCATGGTATCAAACGTACTGAGCTGGAAGAGACCTTAGAAACCATCTAGTCCAATCCCCTCATTTTACAGATAGGGAAACTGAGGCCCAGAGAAGTTAAGCCACTTCATAGGATCATAGACTTAGACTGAAAGAAGTCTTAAAGGCATCTAGTCCAATCCCCTCATTTTACACATGAAGAAACTGAGGCCCAGAAAAGCTAAGCTATTTCATACACTTAGAGCTGGAAGGCCACTCAGAGGCATCTAGTTCAACCCCTTCATCTTACAGAAAAGGAACTATGGAAAAATGACTTGCCCAGGGTAATATAGTAGTTGGTAGCAGAGTCAAGATTTGAACCCAGATCTTCTGACCCAGAATACTGGGTCAGTAACACTGTACCTCAAGTACTCCAAATTCAGTGCTCCTTCTACTATACCAACAAATCTTTCCCCTCCAAGCAGCTCCAGCCCTGGGCTCCTCTACAGACAGAAGTTTCATCCTAAAGTCTTGTTTTTGTAAAAATCAAAACCAAACACTGTCAATGGGCACTCAGGCTTCTACAATATTCTACTGTACCTCTATCAACTTCAGAGTAAATGAATGCTTTCTTAGTAATTTTGGAAATACCCCCTCCCCCACCAAAGGATTTTGAGACTTTTTAAAAGTCCGTTTTATTGGTGCAAACCCTCTCAGTGACATGTTTTTCTGAGTGATAAGGCCTGGTGTACACAGATTACCTTTACTGTATGTACAGCTGGAGACAAGATGGTGTCATGGGAACAGCCTGAGAGTCAGAGTCAGAGGCCTGGGCTCAGAGCCCAGCCCTATTTACTCCCTAGCTGTTTCCCTTCTATGGACTGAAGTGTCATCCCCTGAAAAAAGACAAAGTTGTACTTAGTGACTCCTGAGGGTGACCTTTGAGTTCTAAGACTATGAACCTACACCTCTCTAGGCTTCACTGGTGATCTCCAAAATCCTTGCTACCCTAGAACTCTGGGCCTGTGGTAAGACCTTTGTGACCTTGGCTAAGTCAAAAGCCCATAAAATGTAGGGGTGGGACTAGTTGACCTGGAAGGATCCCTCTAGCTCTAGAGAGCAGACAAAAAAAGAGATTTTTTTTCATAGTGATTTTTCTGGCCTACCTGTATGAGAAGACTGGAACTCAGCACCACTACTGATCAGAGGGAAAGTCTCAGAGACATAACTGAGCCAGGAGATCACCTCAAGCAACGCACTACACCAGATCACTGGTCAAAGAAAAAGAAAAGCTGTTACAGAAACATTTTTCCCAGTGGAGTCTCCTCTCTCTGACAATAAATCCTGAATTACAACACTGTCCCTTTGGTTCAGCCCAGTAGGATCCTTTGTCATCTTAAAGGTCAAGAAATGGATGTGAAAATTTGATGGGGCACTTCCCGATGACCCAAATCAGCAGGACCCTAAAAGTTAATGACTCTCCATGCATCATGGAGGCTACTGAGTATTACAGCCTAAATTTCATTGCTGCAGGGAGAACTAACTTCAAGTGCTTAGAGCTGGCTTATGAATGAAGATTGTCTTGAAAAATGGATCACCCTCAGCCTTTCAGGCCAAAGAAAGGTAAAATGTGGCCGGGCCTCCTGGTCTGGTAATAGCAATCATTACTGAATTCTGAACTGCTGAAGTAAGAGGTCCTGCTCTAACTCCTGGTAGCCCAATACCTTCTATAGGTGATCAAAAGGCTAATCTGTCTCAATCACAGAATCTCAGCACTGGAAGGCCTCTTGAGAAGTATTCCTCCTAAATAGGACAGAAAAGGAAAATGATAAATGTTGGAGAAGATGTGGAAAAACTGGGGCCTAATATATCATTGATAGAGTTGTGAACTGATCAAACCATTCTAGAGAGCAATAAGGAACTATGCCCAAAGGGCAATCAAACTATATATACCCATTAATCTAGCAATACTACTACTAGGTCTGTACCCCAAAGAGATCATATAAAAAAGGGACATGCATTTAGCTTAGCCCAGAGAAGAAAAGGGATTTCCTTCTTCATGGAATACAATCCACAAAGTCATCCAGTGGTTCCTTCCTGCCCTCTTTTCAGAATTAGGGGTGAAAAGAAATCAGTTCAGCAAAATTAGTCAACAGATGAAACCAGATCTGGTATCTTATACAGCGTCCCACACCCACCATCCTTCAGTGCTACAAAGAAGGGAGGGAGTTAATATTCTTATATTTCTCCAAGGGGTCAAGTGTATTCATTATAAACAATCGGTCAGCAAATATTTATTATTAAACACTAATATCTGTGCTAAGTGCTGAGGATATGAAGAAACTAACCAGCCCCAGTCTTCCAAGAACTTGGAGATCTACAGTAAAGGGCACCTCACTAATTCTCAAGGCACCCCATTCTACTTCTCAACTTGAAGAGGTTTTGCCTGGTACATGGAAATTCCTTGAGAGCAGGGATTGTTTCAATTTTTTCTTTATATCGTTCCTAGGGGATCTTTGTATCTCTCCCTGGACATGTTGCTACCTCCTAGCAAGGTGTGGCACAAAGAGTCAATTCATATATTATTGTTAATTGATAATGACCAAGCTTGACCTCAAAAAAAGAAATATGAGAATATATCTCCATCTCTTTTTCCTTCCCAGAAGCTGGGAATTACAGGTGTGGAGCATAACATAAATGTCAGATTTCTTTGATCTGTTGGTTAGTTTTGCTGAACATATTCACCCTCTTTTCTTTCTTTTTTTACTCTTTATTATAAGAGATAGCTCTTTTTTTTGAGAGGGACGCTGTTCTATTCAAGGATATATTCAGAAATTAAGATGAGGTAAACCAAAATATAACAATAAAATTAAATGTTTTTTGTTTTTTTTTTTAAAAAAAACACAACAGCAATGGTTCTTTACTTTAAGCCTCAATGTATCTCCATCAATACACTTCTACCCACTGGTCCTTGGGGACATAATAAGGAGTTGAACTAAACCCTTCCATATGACAATCCTTCATAGAATCATGCTACTGCGAGTGTTCCTGAAATCTTCTCTTTTCCAAGTTAAACATCCTCGGTGAGTTCAAGCAAGCTCCTCTGGCCTGGGTGCCCTTCCATGGAGATCCTCCAGCCTCTCACAGTTCTGTTTTGACCTGTTCCTGACAACCTGAGCATCAAATGTGGTAACACGGACACCACTGCACTACAAGATGACATCAAACAAACATGCCAAGACTAAGTCCTCTAATACTATGTAGAGAAGGAAACAGGAAACAAGCCAGCAGCTGACTAGAGAAGCCAAACAATTATTCCATTTAGGAATCCTCCCAGATAAATGATGCAATCCTGGGATCAAGACTCTGGAGTTGGAATTCAAAAGTCATGGAGTCCAGATCTCTCATTTTACAGGTGAAAGCACTACTCAACCCAAAGGGGAAGTGACTTACCCAAGGTCACAGGATAATTAATCTTTTAAGTTATACTTTTTCCGTATCCAGTTAAAATGCAAATGTCCTAGCTCTTACCAGTTTTTAACACCTGGTAGTGAATTGGATGTGTGACTTACACAGTTTAAACAAACTTGGAAGACAAAAGACATGACCTGGAGGGCTGAAGACAGGTGTTATTTGGCCATTAATGGCCTTGGGGCAGGTTACTGCCCAAGATCATAGGATTTAGAACTGAAAGGGACTCTTGAAATCACCCCTCCACCACCTCATTTTACAGAGGAAGAAACAGAGGCCAAGAGGGATAAAATTATTTATACAAGGTCATACGGCTAGTAAATAGCAGAACAGGCAAAATGGGCCTACAGCCCACCTTTAAGACCTGTTTAGCAACTTCTCTCTACTCACAACACAAGCTCAATGGTCAGAGGCAGGGTTACAGAGAAAAGGCTTTTTGTGACATGGGTCATTCATGCCTGGGCGTAGATCACGAAAAGACTCGAGGCACTTGGGACAGCAAGGTAGCAGGGTGCTGAAAGTAGGAGAAACTGCACTCCAGACCAATATAGTGGTGGCACCAAAGGGCTAAACACCTGGCCCAAGGGGATAATCCCTGTAGGGATTCTCTGCTACAGAAATTCATACTTCTGATCACTGTGTAGGGATTCTCTGCTAGATTAGACCCTATCAATGAGGTCACTTTCTAGAAAGCCAGACTCTTTGAAAAGCTCCAACCTAACATTCTAACATTCTGTTCCAACTTCCTATTATTTATCTAGCACCTATCTATTAACAATCCCTTTCTCCAGGGTTCAGCACAAGCACATACAGATTTACTTCCACGTTAGTCCTATTCTGAGCTGCTGAAACTCCTAATGGGGGACCCACTAACATACTGAATTAGCTGCAGAGTAATTCTTGTGACAGTGGATAGGCACCCAGGCCTATCCAGCCTCAGGTATTCAAATTCAGCCTCAGGTATTTCCTAGTCGTGTGACCATGGGCAAGTCACTTAACCCTGTTTGCTCAGTTTCCTCATCTGAAAATGAGCTGGAGAAGGAAACAGCAAACCATTCCAGTATCTTTAGTATGAAAACCCTAAATAGGATCACAAAGAGTCAAACACGAATGAACAAAACGTAATTCTTGCAAAAGGGAGGAAAGAGTAGGCAGGTATTGAAAACTGGTGAGATTTAGTGCTGGAAGGGTCTCAAGAGATTATCCAGCCCAATCCTCTCATTTGACAAAAGAAACAGGTTTAAATTAACTCACAGGATTTAGAACCAGATGGGACCTTAGAGACCATCCAGTAGTGCAATCCCATGTTTACAGAAGAAACTGAGGTCCAGGTGGAGAAGTTAAGTCACTAGAACTCCCTCAAGGTAACACAGCCAGTATGGGGAAGTAGCAGGATTCAAACCCAGATCCTCCAACTCATAAAACCATCCTCTTAGTTAACACATACAAAAACGCAGCCTCTCAGAACCAGCAGGAAACCAGGAGTTTCAAGTTGGGGACACGGGGGAACATGAGGAAGGACGCCTGGTATTTCTCTGGTTTCTCTAAGTGTGTCAGGTCCCTCGGGGGACTGTTCAGAGCCTAATGGAGAGGCACCAGGAAAGGAGGTGCAGGGAGCACAAGATCTCCCTCCCTGTAATTAGGCAGCTGCGACAAACGGCAGCCCTTCCTTCAGTTCTGGGTGCCATCCCCCTTCCCCAAGAGATAGCTATTACTGCCTCATTACAGACCTCCCATGCAATTTCAGAGCTCACAGGAGGCCCACAGGATGGTGCGCTGGAAAGCACACCGGGTTTGGAATCCTGGGTTCCAATCCTTCCCCTGCCTGAACTCTGTGTAAAATGAGAAGGTGGCCTTGAATGATCGCTGCCACCCTAGGGCTCCGGTCTCCTGCTCTCCCCACCCCTCCTGTAAGCAGCACGTTTCCTGTCAAAACAAAACCTAGGGAGGAGGGGAACCGGAGGTAGAGGCGGCGTCTCCGAGAAAGCCCAGGCAACCAACCCAAAACAGAGACATCCATCCATCTCCCACAACCCACATCCTTCTCCCACAGAGCTCAGGCTCGGGTTTCTGGGGGGAGGGGGGACCACAGCTGTGAATCAGATACTCGAGAAGGAAGGGGGCGAATGGGTGACTAGTGCCCCCGGCCCAGTCCAGGGGGAGGGTCAGGAGGGAAGAGGGAGAGTGGACAGGTCAGGAGAGGGGTGGAGGCATAACTGCCCCTCAGTTCTGGGAGGGATGGGGGAGTCTAGAAGGAAGGAGGGTGAGTGGACAGGAGTGCGATCGGGCGCAAAAAGGCAAGCGCCCCTTGCCCAATGTAGGGGGCCTAGGGTGGGGGTTGACAAGTGCCCCGGGCCCCCAGTCCTGCCCTTGTCTCCTCCGCGAGGAGTATTTTTGGAAGCTGGATCGGAGCGCACTCGCTGGCACCTGTCCAGCACGGACGTAAACAACCCCGGGCACTCGGGCTCCCACTCGGGACGGGGGTGCCAGCTTCTCCCGGGCCGCCCACAAGTGCCCCCTCTCCTTCCCCGCCGCTTCCACGCGGGACGGCGGTTCGGGGACAAACAAGTGAGACACGCACCGGGGAAGGTCCCCAGGAACGAAGCGGGGGCTGCCTCCCTCCCCGTCCCCGAAATAAAGCCGAGGCTTGAGTGGGGGGCTCCGGAACCCTGCGGATGGGCGGGGGGCGGAACGACAAGGAGTCTGTATCCCACGCCAACCTCGGGCAGGCTGGCTGCCCGCCCCTAACGTGCGCAGCCGTGGGCTACCCACCGAGCCGGGCGTAGAGCCGGGCTGCCTCTCTTCCCGTCCCGTCCTGTGCCGTCCGGTCCGTGACGGTCCTGCCACGGCTGGGTTCCGCTCGGCTCGCCGCTGGCCCGCCGGACGGCCCTCCCGCAGCGCCGCTAGCCAGCCCCCTCCACCCTCCCCCCGGCCCCACGCGGTATTTAAAGGGCCCATCGGGACAGCGCCGCCAGCCAGGGAGTCGCCCATCACGCCCGGCCCCCGGGGGGGGGGCCAGTGCGGACCCGGGGACCCATCCCCTGGCCCGCCCTCCCCTGGACGAATCCCGCGTGAGGTCCAAGCGGCTCTGCCAAGAACATACACCCACAAGGGACGGCGCAGGGCCGGAGCGTGGGCATCGAGGCCTCGACGGCAGAGGGCTGAGAGAGCGGACTCTCCCCACGGGCAGAAAGTGGTACGGTCTCGGGGAGGAGAGAGATGTGTTTACGGAACTGCTCGCTGTCCTCCGAGCCGGAGAGGCGGGGGCGGGGCCAGGGCAGCCGGGGGCGGGGCTTGTGCGTGCACTCTGTCTCCTAGGGCGCGAGCACGCTCGCGAGCCCCGCTGAGGAGCGGAAGGTGGGGCGAACCCTGAACGCGCGCGCACGCTCCGCTCAGACTCCAACACGACGCAACTGACTAGAGGAATCCCCGCTGCTGTCTGCCTGAGGACGCTGCACGCACGCCCGGGAGCCCAGCACAGTTTGCGTAGACACACAACCCGCTAGACGTCCACACAGCTACCAAAATTCATCTGTTTGCAGAGTCCCCGCATCCTCAGAAGCCCAATGCTGTGTTGTGTAGATTCACAGCAGACACAGAAACAACACGATCTACGAAAAGGAAGCTAATAAAACCTGGCAGTCGTGGCACACTCAGAAATTCGGTGCACTGTGTAGGCACCACCGCATAGACACAAAAACAGCGCAACCCGCAGAAAGGAAGCTGGTGGTATACTAGAGCGAGGAGATCATTTTTGTGAAGGGACTGGGGTAGTGTCTGGCACACAGTAAACACTCAGTGAATGTTTCCCTCTATTGAAAGAAATTCAGCTCAGTACACATTGCTACATAGCGGACATTTACATAGAATGAGGCTTGAAAAACCCGCTTTACGTGTGCATTTTAAAATTTTGTGGCTGTCTTCTTTTAAAAAAAGATCCTTTTTTATGTTGCATCCATTTCTGATTATTTCTTTCCAGGCTTCCCCCTACCCAGCAAACCATCCCTAGTAACAATGAATGAGAAAAGGGGAGCGACCCTTTTTCCAACAGGATCTGACAGTATATGCAACGTTTCACACCCATAGTACTCCACCTTTACAAGGAAAGAAGTGTTTAGATGGGGATGTGGGACGGGGAATTACCTTTATTTTCTGATTTGGACTTCACAAGAACCATGTTAGGCAGTATGCCAACAGCTTTTAGTTCACTTTCAGTCCCTTGAGCTGGTCTTGTGTCTGGGTGGTGTGTATACAGAGCATCCTGGATTTCTGTGTAATAAAGTGTGTCTGTGTCAATATCTGCCTTAGCTCTGTTAGCCTGTTGCCTTTTTTGGGGTGTGTATGTGTGTGTGAGATGTGTGTGCATGTGAGATGTGTGTGTGTGATGCATGTGTGTGTATATGTATGCACGCAGTGTGTTGGATTTCTGGCCAGAAATCCTGCACTCCAACAGCTGCATTAGCTCCGTGTAAATATCTGTATTGTTTCCTTGTTGGTCTGGCGCCTTGTGTGTACATTTTAATAATATTGGATGACATGTAAACAGCACTTGAAGATTTGCAAAGCACGTTATATCTCTCATTTCATTTGACCCTCACTATAAATGAGGTAGAACTTTTAAAAGAATCATCCTAATTTTATCTTTGAGGAAACTGAGACTTTAGAGGGTGAATTGTTTGCTCAGATCACAATGCAACCTAAGACAAGATTTGCTCCCAGATGTTTCTGATTTCAAGTTCCAACCCTTTAGCCATAAAGGCAGTGTTGATGTACTGGATCAAATCCTGCACCTGAAGTTCAGAAGCCTGTCTTTGAATCACACCCAGGATAGATAATGTTTGAACTCTGGCCATTCTCTGAACCTTTCAGAGTCTCCATTTCCTAATCTAATAAATGATAGATAGACAATAATAGCACCTACCTCAAAAGAACCAAATCAGATAATGTACGTAAAGTGCTTTGCAAAAGTACAGCAATTCTAATGTAACAGACTGACAGGTAATAAATAGAGCGGTTACGTCTTTGTTGCGGTTCAGTCCCGTTGGACTCTTTGTTGACCCCAGGTTTTCTTGGCAAAGATACTGGAGTGCTTTGCACTGTGCTAAGTGGTGGGCGTACAACGAAAAGTAAAAATCAAGCCCTCAAGTGGCTCCCAGTCTACTAGGGAGACATCATGCAAACAACCATGTCCATCCTGGTCATATACTGGGTAAATTGGAAATCAGCTCAGATGGAAGGCAGAAGCATTATTTTTCTTTCTTAAAATATTACCTGTAAGATTTTGTACCAGTTTTTTAAAAGTCTTCTGTGTATTTTAAAACTGGGACATATACAGAGAAGGAACTATTTTAAAGTGGGATGGCAGCTAGGTGGTGCTGCAGTGGATAGTGTACCAGGAATCGAGACAGGAAGACCTGAGTTCAAATTTGGCCTCAGACACCTAATAGCTGTGTGACCCTGGGCAAGTCACTTAACCCTATTTGCCTGTTTCCTGGATGAGCTGGAGAAGGTAATGAAAAATTGATGGGGTGCTTGGGTATATATGCTTGGTCCCCAATTCTTAAATCATATTTCTCTTTAAAAATCACATTTTTCCCTAGCCTCAAAAGGCTATCCAAGGCAGTTTCTCCCCAGCCCCATCATTATTTCCCTTCCTGATACAAGCTGCACCTATAGAATTTATTAGTTTGAACCAGCTGTATACTGGACGAATGGGATGTGCCCTGGGTCATAATGATATTTACTACTCACTGACCAATCATATGTATCCTAGACTTAGACATAAGTATACTCCATTACATTTATCTTGTCTAACAAGACATTGATGAGAGCAACCTGGTATTTCTGAGCCAGCCCTGATGGCTAGTTGACTTAGTGACATTTCAGGCCTAAAACCACACCTCCAGGTAGCCCCCCTCCCCCTTGGGTTATTTCCCAGTGAACTTTGGGTAAAAAAATACTTGCACAGTAGATACCAAAAGTGCATGTTCCTTTAAGAACTGACTACTCCTTAACCCTTTCCTAATCCCACCCCAATACACCTGGTTAGCATATTCGGTAGTATCCTATAAAATATCCTATATAAACTTTTCCTGTAACCCTCTAAGGCTGCAGGTTCTCTTAGAACTCTTGCTTACCGAAAAGTGAAATATCTTTACCTTGACCTCAACAATGCTTGAGTTCGTGAATTCTTCTCCAGGCAACCTGCCCCTGGTTCCCTGATCTTTGTGGGAGTCTCACCACACCCCACTTCCAGCCCTTATCCAAACCACTCTAGTATCTTTGCCAAGAAAACCCCAATAGGGTCACAAAGAGTCAGATATGACTGAACAGCAAATTTTAAAGTGGGATCATTCTACACCTTTTACACTCTGAATGCTCTGCCTTCCGTCCTCCCTTACTTTTATTTGAAAAATTATTAGCTAACTTATCCAAGGTCACACAGGGAGAAAGTATAAAACTCGGGATTTGAAACCAGTTGTCTTGAATCCCAGCATACCCAGTAAGAAAGTCTAGTCGACGTGGACAGTGGGAAAAGCCCTGACACCGGAGTGAGAGACCACTGATTCAAATGCTGTCTCTTGCCCTTATGAAATAGAAGATTCTGGGTTAATCACTTCACTCTGGTTTCCTCATTCATAAAATGGAGGGGTTGAACCAAACCAGTTGACTTCTGAGGTCCTTTTCAGCTCCTGAGTAGAAGAGTCAGGATCTGACCCCAGGCTTTCCAAACCCAAATCCATATCATGCAGCTAGAAAGCAACCAAGGCTTAATTTGAACTCGGGTCCTCTGGACCCCAAATCAGTGCTCTGTTCATCCTGAACAGCTCCTCCCCACCCCACCACACTACACTTGTATGCGTACATACATATATGTATATGTATATATATATATCACACATACTGTATGCCCACATTCAAAGAGTCAATTGATAATGGGTTTGCAAGCACATACCTCCCCATAAATGTACAACCAGATTTGCACATGGGCACAACACATTCAGTATATGCATCAGGGCATGATGGGTAATTCCCCCAGATCCAGCTAGATGGATGATAAAGTGGATAGAGCCTTGTACCTAAGGTCAGGAAGACCTGAAGTTCAAATCCAGCCCTACATACTTACAAGCTAGGTGACTTTAAGCAAGTCCCTTAATCTCTGTCTGCCTCAGTTTCCTCAATCATAAAATGAGGGTCATAATTGCACCTACCTCCCAATTGTTGTGAAGACCAAACAGAATATTTAAAAAGAATGCATTTAACACAATACTTTGGTTACTAGCTGTGTGACCCTAAGGCAGTCATTTAACCCTATTCACAAAGTAACTGGCACATAGAGGGCACTAAATATTTGCATGCTTGCTTCTCCTTTAGGGAAATAGGTGCTTATTTCTTTCCTTCCTTCTTTTAGGTGTACCCCATGTTCAAATTTGAGGCATTTTATTTGTGAAAATACCTTTCTTTCCTCCAATGTTCTTGGCACTGAAAATCTCTTTGAGTGACTGAAACAGCTGGTTCATTTCAAATAACCCATTTTGTGGAGGGCAGCATGTGGACAGTTTGCCTTCAGCCTCACATGTGGGTGTGGGGGAGGAAGATATTCCTCCTCTCCCTACCATTGGAAAGCAGCATTTCACTAATTACAGTGTCTTATTTGTAGTGAATTACTTGTAGGAAGGCCCCCCTCCCCTTATAGGAACATGAATGCATCCATGTGAGGAATGTTTGTTTCCATAGATGACAACACTTTTTGTTATTATATTTTATATCGATTTAATATATAAGCAATATCTAAAATATATTATATGTTCTATTACATATATTTATAGATAATATCGTATATATTTTATATATTATATTTTACATATTTCATAAATATTTTATATATAAATAATAGATTTCATTATTTTGTGCTTAGATTAGATGGAAGGGCTGATGTGTTTATCTGTGTATATTTGGAGAAATTAGGATAACCTCAAAGTGTCAAAGATGTAGAGATGGAACGTGCCTCAAAAGTCCAACACTGCTCTGCTTCTCCTACAAATCCTGCCTCAGACATTTACTAGCTTAGTCCTGGAATCAGGAGAACCTGAGTTCAAATCCAGCCTCTGAGGCTTACTAGCTCTGTTACCCTGGGCAAGTCATTCAGGCCTCTATGCCTTTGTTTCCTCATCTGTAAAATGAGCTGGAGAAGAAAGTGGCAAAGTACTCTAGTATCTTTGCCAAGAAAATACCAAATGGGGTCCCCAAGACACTACTAACTAACAACAACTTTTCTCAGCCTCAGTTTCTTCAATTGGTAAAATAGAGAAAATAATAGCATTTACCTCCCAGGGTTCTTGTGAGGATCAAATTAGAAGACATTTGTAAAAGCTCTTTTCAAAACCTAATGTGCTAGGTAAAGTTACCTAATGTTACTTCTATTCTACTCAGTCTTGGCTAAATGTAGTTGAGCTAGAAGGGATTTTTTAATCTTTTCTCCAGACCTGTGAGGGGCACTCTCTTTGGGGAAGCCATTCACTAACCACTGACCCAAATCAGCAGCTCCTCAGTGACTGATTTATAGTCTCAGAAAGCTGCCTGGGGCACAGAGAGTAAATGATGTGGCCAGGGACATACAACCAGCTCAAATACCCCATACGTGAAACTCTGTCCAGAACTGCTTAGACCAAGTGCTGAATGGTTCCCTGTGATTTGCCAATGGTCCTCATGCAAGTGCATGTTTGAGACAGCATGAGTCTTTTTGTATGATTTCCTCCTTCCCTGATTGCTAGTGCCCTCCCTTAACCTAGAGACTACCCTGTATTTATTCATCTATATACACATTGTTCACACCTCTCCTGCTCCCATTAGAATATGAGTTTCTTGCAGGAAAAGACAAGTTCATTTTTTTATTTTTGTGTCTTCATCACCTAGGACATGGCTGGCACATCTTAGGGACTTATTAATTCTTATTCAATTGACCTGAAGCTCAGTCCCCTGTCCCTTAGGACATCCCTTAGGGGTGGGGTTAACCTTCATTTGTGTCCTGGACTCCTCTGTCAGTCTCAGGAAACTTTCAAACCCTTCCTCAAAATAATGATATTAAATGAACAAAATTAAATACACAGGGCAACAAAGGACACCAAAGATTGTTGAAAATATAGATGCAATTTATTTTTCTCCTTCCAAGTTCACAGACTCTCTTGGGCTATGCTCCCTCTTCAGTGATCTTTTCTTTCCATCATTTTGCAGGAAAGTGAGACCCAGAAGAGATTAAAAGACTGTTTCATTTTCTATTGTATGCCCAGTCCCTACACAGAACCCTGAACGCTGTAGGCAGTTAATAAGCTCTTGCTGATCCGATGATTGATTGGGCAAAGGTTATGCAGCTAGTCTGTAGCAGAGCCTGGAAATAACCTCAGAGAACATCACCTTGACCTGCTGACCTATTTCTTTTTTCTCCAAACAAAAATTCTAGTTATCAGTTAGAACTCTAGAGAAAAGGTTTCTGTGATCCTGGAACTGCAGGATCATAGATGGAGAACAGGAAGGAACCTGAGAGGCCATGTAATTCAACTCCCTCATATTACAGATGAGGAAACTATGGCACAGAGAGATTACTGGGATTACAAATCTAAAGCTGGACAGGGATCTCAGAAGTCACCTAGTAAAACCTCCTCATTTTACAGATAGGAAATGCTGGTGTTGAAAACTGCAGTGACTTTTCCAAGGTCACATAGGTAACAAGTATCGGAGGTAGGATCTGAATCCAGGTCTTTAGTATTCAAAGTCAGAGTTCTTTCCTCTCTATCAGGACCTGACCACATTTAGATTATGAAAAAAAAAAAATCCTCCAGATTCCACAGGCCGGCTGATCATAGGATACCAATGAAGACAAAACAAAATACTGAGGATGTTGACAGATACAATGATTTAATTACTTCCTTTGTTAACTAACTTGATCAGTAAGTCAGGTGGAATTTTGGTCATTGGAGCAGGTGAATATGAGTTATTTATATTACCAGGTCAAGCAAGGTGATGAATTATCCAACATGGGCACTATACATGAAGCTAAAGATTTTAGACACTCAATATGCTTTCACCTCACAACCCATTAAATGGGTACCTCCCCAAATGGTAAGAGACAGAAATGACTGTGGGGTGACAGGCTCACTCAGTGGTCAAGCTGAAAATTAGTCAGAAGAATGGGCCTCAGAAGATGGGGGTAGACTTCATTTCCCAGCCCATCCTGGGAGACTTTCTGGTTTGGAAGGACTTGCCAGGACTTGCTGACTCACTTAGCCAAGATGCCAAGAATACAGGCTCACCTTTAGGTGCAATGAGGCTTTGGATAGGGGATAAGGACTGGGCCTGTTATTTTATTAAGATTGGGGAGCACATTCTCTCTACCACTTCAAGAATTCTCTCTGCCACCTTTAGTGTTAGAGTCACCTAGATCTCTGACTTGCCCAGGGTCACACTATATGCCAGCTAGCACCCCAGCTTCCTAGCCTGATGGCCTGCTCTCTAGCCACTTTTAGGGATTAGTAAAGGAATACAAAAATAATAAAATTCCTTCCTTAAGGTCTGCAGGGTGCTTTTTCTACAATTGTCCTATAAAACAACTAGCAACTTTTAATTTATATTTGCTGGGTTATTGTTTGATTTTTTCAGATCTGAGATTTCATTCACTTGGAGAAGTCCTGATTTGGAATCTTTCTCCAATGATGTAGGTCAGTGACTCCACTGGAACATGTAATCTGATAGGGTAGCCTGGGAGTACCAGGCGGGGTGGAGTTGGGAAGGGAGAGAAATAATTTATCCATGGTAACCCACAGCTAATGACTAGCAAAAGTAGAAATGGAATTCTTCTATTGTACTAATTCTGTTGATTTAATATTAGATATTATGTGATATCCTACTATATCATACAGTACTATGCTGTACTGTAATACATTTTATATTTACTATATAGTACTTTGCTGTATATGCATCTACATTCTTGTAGTTTATGTATACATATATAATATAAACAGTAAATATAATAAATAATATATAAATATGCATGCATGTAAATATATTTGCTATATATTATATTTCATTATATTTTATATCAATTCATATTTTATTGTGTTATGCAACATATATGCAACATATATGCTCTTATGTTATGTTGTGTTATGTTGTGATGCATTGTTTTCTATCATATCATACGCTACTATTGTTATTGATCTGTATGGGGAGGGAGAGTCTACACTCACTTTCCCACACTGAGAAATCTGATTCTCATTTATTGTGCTTTTGTCAGAAGAAGAATGCAAATATGAAATTATTCTAGATATAATTGTATATTAAATGAAATTATTGTAATAATTCAACTCCTACCTTTAATACTTTGAGATTGGATACAATACCTGTTTATGTGTATTTGCGAATATACATACATATATGCATATATAAACACACACATATATACATACACACATATATGTATATGATGTATACGTAGTTTAGAAAGAGTCAGAGCTTCAGAGACAGAGACAGAAAAGAGGCAGAGACAAAGACAGACGCTGAGATTTTGCTTTGGGGCTGATCCTGTGATTTTATCAGTGTGCGGAAGGCCCCTCCTCTGACATCAGTCAGTAACAACAGAATGGGCAGCCCCAGACCAGGACAGAAAACTGTATTTGGAGTTGGGAGGTGGGTTCAAATCCTAGTTTTTCTCTTTGTTATGTAGGTGACCTTGGGCCAGCCTCAGTGTCCTCATATGGAGTAAGTGTGAGTTTAAACTAAATAATTTATAAAGTCCCCTCCCCATAGGTTGAAATCTATAATTCTAGGAAGTTCATTGAGCGGGGAACTGTCACCAGGCAACAAGAAAGGACCTGCCCATGATCTGGCTCCTTCAGCAATTACATCACCAGGTCCTGAAAAATCAAACATTAACTAGACCTTGTGGGCAGGCTCTGTTTTTGGTGTTTCTCTGTGAGGTGCATGTAGATCAGTGATCAAACAATTTTCTAAAAGTTGGAGACAGGGTCAGGTTTCCACTCTACCCTCCTTGCTTGTGGGAAGCTCTAGCCAGCTGGTCACACCTTCTCCTAGGCCTGAACTCCAGCCCAACCCTGTATACACACACACACACACACACACACACACAGAGAGAGAGAGAGAGAGAGAGAGAGAGAGATAAGCACCACTCCCAAACCAAGGTGCCATGTGGGCACTTACCTGGGTCACAAAGTGAGCTGTAAGTGCAGGCTTGAGAAAGCAGGAGGCAGGATCAAAGACAATGGGGGCAGCCCAGAAAACTTCTCTCTTGCTATGTTGGTATGGCGAGGCTGGAGAGAACTGGCAAAGCTTGATGATCTGAGGAGTCCTGTGACCTCACCACGCCCTGGGGCAACCGAAGCTTCTTTCCGGGTCTTGGTGACCTCATCCATTTTTGGACAAATATACTGACCCGAATAGAAAAGAAAGAAAAAGAATTAAAATTCAAATCTTCTCTTCCCTTTCAACTACTTGAGATCCTTTTGGGGCCACAAAATAAAGTTGCTTTTGTCTTAAGTATTTGGGGGCTCAACCAAACCTAGCAGGAGGTTTGGTTTAGGGCCAAGAGTCTAGAACTGGAAGCCAGGGGAAGCAAACTATCCCAAACTAAGTGGGATGACCTTGGGGGAGACCCTTCCCCTCTCTAGGACTCAGTGTCCCCTCTTTAAAACAAAGGTGGTGGACTAGAATCTGATCATTCCTCCTCGACCTAAATAACTAATTTTCCGGCAGGAGTCCTGAACTAGAAGAACACGGGCTTATTGTATTTAGTTGCTGGGGACTTGGACAATCATCTGCCCTGGGTCTTCTTAACCTTTTCTGGTGCACCTTTGGTCATCTCCTGAAGTCTGTGGTTCCCTCTCAGAGTAAGAGTGTTAAAAAATCAAAGAGATTGTTTCATTTCAGACAGAGGTCAGTGTAAAAGTAAAGAAATGTCCTTTCCCCACTCCAGATTCATAGACTTCCTGAGATATAACCAAGGACCACTTGAGTTCAGGGATGGGGAACCTGTGGCCTCGAGGTTGTATGTGGCCCTCTAGGTCCTCAAGTGTGGCCCTTTGACTGAATCCAAAATTTACAGAACAAATCCCCTTAATAATAGGATTTGTTCTAGAAGGCCACATGTGACCTTGAGTCTGCAGGTTCCCTTCCCCTGTTTAAGATATCTCACTTTACTTTGGGATAATTTTCATCATTAGGAAATTTTTCCTAACATCAAGCCTCCATTTTTGTCTTCTCAGCTTTCTCCCTTGGTCTTTATTAAGGGTGGACTTAAAGTGAGTCCAGATTTGATGTTGAGATGACAAGGCACTTTCAAGACATTGAACAGTTTTAAAAAAGAAATCAGCACTGCAAGGATATGCAACAAAGCATTCAACTTCCCTCATTTCCATATGAAACCTGGTCTGGCCAACAGAGCATGGTATGGTGTCTAGAGTGGTTTTCAGACATCCATCAAGTTGGAGGAGCCCTCACTCTGCATGGTCCGGCCTTTTTATGTCCTTAGATAGCCAGAAGACTGGGCCAGGCACCAAGCAAGTCCCCGGAGAAGCTTTGTTACCATTTAGGGAAAAGTAATCCTCGTTTCTGGGAAAAGTGATGTGAAGGAGAAGTATGGTCCTAGCATACACCTGCTTCTGCCCTCCAGACTAAGCAGAACAAGTCCCTTTTCCATAAGACAGTCTTTAAAATACTTGAAGACAGCTCTTCTGCAGGCTAAATGTCCCCAGGGCAGGCAGCTGATCACACATGAAAGACCTTTAACATTTCCAATGTTTGTATCACTTGCTCTCAGGATACATCCAACATGGGCAGAACTCAGTGTTCTTATACCAATCTTCCGAGGGAGTGGTATAAATGGCAAGTGATCCCAAGATCAGACATTGACTGGACTATGAATGGAGCTGAGATAGGTCTTTTTCAGTATTCCACCATTCATGTGGCATCACAGGTAAAACATTACTTATTGGCAATTATCTAATTAGCTTGACTGGTGTGTCAACAGCCATGCACACCAATATCAGTACCCAAAGTATTTGTGAAAACATTCCTTTGTGTTTTGGAAGGATTCCTGGACCATGTGTCCAGATGACTCCATCTACCGGAAAGCAAGGGGAATGGAATGCTGCCAGTTTTCCTAAGATTATGGGCGTTGCCAACGTTCACATCTGTAGTTTTTGTAGTAGCTGGACAGAGAAACAAACAGAGGGAGTGGAGAACGGGGGAAGGGAGAATAAGGAAAAGGAGAAGAGGGGAGAGAAAGGGAGGGGAGGGGTAAAGAGAAGATGGGGAAAAAAGAAGAGAAAAGAAGAAGAGGAGAATAAAGGAGAGGGGAGAGAAGAGGAGAGGGTAAGAGAGAAGAGAAAAGGAGAGGAGAAGAAAGAAAAAAGTGAAGCAGAGAAGAGAGTAGAAGAGAGGGGAGAGGAGAAGAGAGAGGTGAGAGCAGTGGAGAAATGGAGGGGAGAGGAAAGATGAGGAAAAAGAAGAAAGGAGAGGGGAGGGGGAGCAGAGAGGTAAAGGGAGAAATGGAAGAGAGGAAAGAAAGAGAGAAAGGAAGGGAAAGAGAGAGAAGAGAAAGGAAAGGGGGAAGAGAGGGGAGGAAAGAGGGGGGAAAGGGAGGGCAGAATTGGGATATTTTAATCCTAAAAGAGGCAAATCTTGCCTAAGTTACTTCTGAGACCAAGGATGACTCTGGCACCTGCCCCATCACAATATCTTCCTTTTCCTAAAGCAATTCAAGAACCTTCAAGTCCTTATACATAATGAAAAGGCTGTTCACACTGAGGGCAAATAAGACCCTACAACTGAGTTACTCCTGGAAATTTCTGTTGATACCAAGTTTTTATAAATAAATTAATTTTAATGCGCAAGAGAGGAATATTGTTATAAGGAGAATCTGATCATGAATATGTTTGCAAAGGAAATAAATTACTCCTAATTTGTATTTTATATAAATTCAGACATTCAGTCAACCAGCTAGTTGTCATTTATTAAGACTCAGCCATGGGGCAACTAGGTAGCACAATGAATAGAATGCTAGTCCTGGAGTCAGGAGGACCTGAGTTCAAATCCAACCTCAGACACTAACCGTGTGAGACCCTAGGTAAGTCATTTGTCCCCATTGCCTCATCCCTTCCAAAAAAAGACTCACCCCTCCCTGACTCTGGGTCTAACATTCTATCCACTGTGCCACCTTGTGGCTCCTTCATCTTCTACAGAGGCCATGTGACTAGTCATCATTCTCCAAGGAATTAAAGTTATGATTCATCTAAGTGGCAGTGGAGAGGCCCTTGGTGGGTGTGAGTGGGTTTCATGATATTTTCAATGTAAAATTATGCAGCAGAAGCGTGCAAACGATATTATCAGAGGATTGTATAATCAGAAAAAAAGATAGACTAATCATATGGTCAGGTTGAGAGATAGCAAATGGAACATCCACATATTCTATTGGTATCCAAGCAATATCAAGGAATTTGGATGAAGCTCCCCTGGAATGCTGGGTTGATCCACCATGGAGGACTTCCAGAAGGACATAGATAAGAGTTATGAAGAATAAGAATGAGTGGTTGCAATTTGTATTGTTGAGGATGGATGACCCACATTATTGGTATCATGGATCTATCAAAATATCAGCATGTAAAAGTGGGAGAGGGATTGGAGAGAGGAGAGGCTGATGGTGGAGAGACTGGTTAGAAAACTAGCCTAGTGGCTTGGCCAAGAGCTAGGAATGAGGCAATGGATTAAGATGGAGGCTGAATCAGAGGAGAGAAGAATACAAGTGTTCATTTGGGTCCAGATGACCACCTAACACCTGGTCCCATTCATAAACTTCTCCAAATCCCCCTTGTTTGCCAAACTTGAGTAAAATAAGAAACATTCCGCTTTCATCTTCTTTCTCAATGAATTACTGTTCTCAAAGATCCCAGAGAGTAGGTCTGGAAGCAGAGGTAGCAAATTCCTTGATTTCCACCAATCACTACCTTAGAATTCCTGAAAGGGGGAAGCATCTTTATTGTGTAACAGAAATGGAAAAAGCCAGGAAGCCATCACAGGGGTCACTATACCACCCTCCCAATTTAGACCTGGGTTGGGAGGATTGCAGCATTCTTTTTCCATCTTCAGCCCCCCTAAGATCTCAACGCCCTGATAGAATATCCTTTAATTAATCCTTTTTTTTTGGCCACGTAAGTCTTATGTATGCATTTGGTGGCATTTCCCACCAAATGAAGTCAATGAAGCAGGTAGGAGAAGTTGACCATGTTCACTTCCAAATTCCTCAAACTAAGGGAGCCCTCCTTTTGACTGCTACAGTAAATAACCCCAGTTTATTCCAGAAAAAAATTAATAAGTAGACAGAGGTGAAAAATGACTCAGTGATTTAGAGCCCAGGTGACTGAGAGGGTGATACTGTCAACAACAAAACCGGAAATCTGGGTGGAGAGGCAGGTTTAGAAGGGAAGATGAAAAGTTCCGGTTTCAGACATATTGAGTTTAAAGTGTTGGAGGCAGATCCAAGTGCCAGTTTCTGGCAGGTAACTACAAATGATGGACCAGAGTTGAGGGGAGAGATTGGGGATGAATACACATCTTTGGGAGTCATCTGCAGAGAAGGGATCATTGTAACATGAGAGCTAGAGGTTGGGCGCAAAGTGGGGATTGTCAGTGCTAAGAAGGAAAACCACGGGCTTTTCTCTGATTAAGCCAGAGACTGTCAGGCATCCCTGCTACTGAAGAGAACATCAAAGGCTACATGGAAGCTGCCTGCAGGACTGAAAACAAGGCAGGAATTCCAGTCATGGACAAGTCCTAATAAGCCCTAGCTAGACAAGCCTTAAAAGATTCTGGGTGAGTCAGTTCTGCTCAAACCTTGGGGCAAATCAGGGTTAGATTAAGCTGGTGACTCATGATTTTGGGTACCATGGTGGAAGGCAGATTTCACCTGTGTGGGCACTCCCTTCACCAATGGAAGTCACAGTCTCTTATCATTCTGTACAGATCTTATCGATGTTCTCCTGTAAATCAACAATGGAGAATCTATCCTACAGGCTGGAGACCTAATAATTAAAATGAAACTAAAATTAATAAATAATAGCATTTAAATATTTTAAAAGTCGATCAATTTTCATGTCTAATATGTAAATATCAATAGATACAATGCACATGAACAAAAGGTCTTTGGAGTCTTCCATAATTAAGAGAATTAGGAATGTAGAGGGCTCCTGAGACCAAAAAGCTTGAGAACTAATGTTCCAAAGAGATTTTAAACTACTTCTTGCCCCAAGTCATTATTTGTACTCTGATGGGTCACCTAGGTTTTTTTGGGGGGAAATGTCATTTTAATTCTTCTGAGGTTTTTCTTTTTGGTTTGTACCCATACAGCATCAGTAGGAGAATACTGACGTTGAAGAAATGAGCTTTGGTGGCTTTGTACCAAAGGGAAATGCTGAAAGCCCTATACAAGTTTCTAAATGTAATACCTAATGCAGCCTGATCTCTTCCTCCTGCTCAATTCTAGGTCAAGCTTGTGATCTATAAATAGCACTAACCATGACATACACACAAGACAGGGCTTCTGTAATAGTCTAACACAGGAGCTAACCCTTAGCTACTTCCAGGTTCAGTGGGGCTGTGTTGGATGATCAATTATGCATATTATGACTCAAGTCCCCACATAAAACTTTTCCTTCTCATGACGGTGGGAAACCTGCAAACTTGAGGTCACATGTGACTCTCTAAGTCCTCAAATGTGGCTGCCCTTGAGGACTAGAGGGTCACATGTAGCTTTGAGGCCACAGGTTCCCCATCCCTGTGACACAGACCATAGAAAAGCCACAAACAAAAAGCAAAGATATTTAATTAAGACAGATTAACAAGAGATTTCCTAGGAAAATGAATTGGCAACAGAATCATTTAAAGTTTCCCCATTGGCCACAGGATGGATTCAGCCTCTTATAAGTGGTGAAAAAGCAACTGCTAAAAAACTCAGGCAGACATAGGGAAAGTATTCATCCTCTCAATGAGTAGTCAGGGTACAGAAGGCATCAGTCCTTCCCCATCTCCTTTCAATTTGGTCTTAAAAGTTAACCTAGAGATTTGCACATACATTTTGGAGTCAGACATTTGCCTCTGACTCAGTGACCTCAGAATTTTTTCAGGACTCCTGAAAGACTCATTCACACTTCCTTTTCTCCTCTTCTCCCTGGTCAAAGATCCCGTCTCTTCAGCCACTGCTCTATGACTGGCAGGATGGCTGGGTTGTCACCATTTCTCTTGTAACACCCCTTTTCTTCAAATTCATCTCACAAATCCTGACTTGGCCACTTCATCCAGGTACCCACCAGTCTCACAGAATTATAACCTCAGACTTCCTTCAATGAATGGAGGCCTTCTTGTTTCAACCACTATTGACCCTGAAATTGAGCAGGAATTCTCCACCGTTGGCCAGCTCATTACATATACAAATACAGGCACACAGTCATACAATTTAAGTAAGTATATATATATATATGTATATATATATATATATATATATATATATACGCACACACATATTTATAAATACATAGGCTACATATGTGCATGTATATATACGTATATCTAGTGTTTGTATATTCTTATACTTATTAACATATAGGTTATATGTGTATATATATAAATATTATCTCTCAAGGTCTCTCTCAAGAACTTTGGATTTAACTGTGCAACATGGGAGACACAGGACCACTCAGTATGGCATGCCCACACAAGAAAACGTGCCGTGCTCTTTGAGCAAAGCAGAATTGAGACAGCACAAAGCAAATGCAGGATGCACGAATTTGGGATATCCATCCCAAATATTCACACAGACTATCTGTACCCAACTGGTGGTAGAGCATCGTGAGCTCATATTGGTCTGATCAGCCACAGTCGGACACACTGAAATTTCACTTTACAATGGTGATGTCATTTTGGTCCTCTTTGAAGACAAAGGACAACCACCATCATATACATATTGTCTATATACACATTTATTTATAAATATATATGACATATGTGTGTATTAAGTATGTTTGTATACATATATACATTCATAAACAGGATATACACATACATAAACAGGATATACACATACATATATATTAAGTATACTGATATATACAAATATATAAACATATAGGATATATAAAATGCTTTTATATTTATAAACATATATGATTCATATGTGTATTTTTATACATATATTAAGTGCATACATATACAAACATATGCATATATAAACACATTGGATATATGTGCATGTACATTATGCATATATTAAATGTGTCTATATACACAGATAGAAACATATAGGATATGTGTGTGTACATTATACTTATATTAAGTTGTTTATACATATACACATGTTTATAAACATAGGGTATATATAGTGTATGCACATTGTACATACACATATGTGTATATTAAAGGTATCCACATATATATTTATAAACATATAGAATATATGTGTGTGCATTATACATACATTAAGTGATATATACACATTTATAAACATGTAGGTATAAGAGTGTATATTATACATATGTATATTATACATATATTAAGTGTGTCTATATATACACACACATTTATAAACATATAGGATATATGTGCATGTACATTGTACATATATTAGGTGGATTTACATATACATGTATATATTTTTAGCATATAAGATATGTGTATGTATATATATATATAAAGTATGTTTATGTATACATTTATTTACAAATATATGGGATATATATATGACAAGGCATTGGAAGAAAACCATGGTAAAAATAAAATATCAGTACTTCAATATTTAAATGAATTGTGGATTCATCCCTCTTATGAAAATTCCCCCACTAATGCAGACTAAAGTTTCTCTGTGACTCAGTAGATGATCTTTGGGAGCTGTTGTGGCCTGAGAAATTCATTACCTATAGTCAACCTGATGATGTGCCTCCCCAAACCATGGGAGACTGATCCTTGCATGACAGACATACAGTCCATCACTGGGTTCATTGGAATCATTGTACCTTGGTAGAGGAGTATGGCATGGTGGAAAGAGTATTAGACTGAGAGTCGGAGGTCCTGAGTTCAATTCCAACCTTGCTTACTAATTGTATGACTTAGAGAAAATCACTGAGTTGCTTTGGGTCTCAATTTCCGTAGCTATAAAATGAGAGATTTAGATTAAGAGAGGTATTTTGGCTTAGTGGAAAGAATACTGACAAGGTAGATAGGAGGTGACCAGCCCTAGAGTCAGGAGGACCTGAATTCAAATCCAGCCTCAGGTACTTTCTAGCTGTGTGACCCTGGGCAAGTTACTTAACCCCAGTTGTGAAGGAAGGAAGGAAAGAAGGAAAGAAGAAAGAAAGGAAGGAAGGAAGGAAGGAAGGAAGGAAGGAAGGAAGGAAGGAAGGAAGGAAGGAAGGAAGGAAGGAAGGAAGGAAGAATATTGACTCTGCAGATACTATTTCAGATCCTGCTTCTGATGCCTACAGCTGGTATGAACTTGGACAAATTTGCTTCCTCACCTGCTAAATGAGGAAGTAGAAGAGATGGTCTCTAAGATTTCTTCTAGCTGTGATTGTGTGTCTATTTGAGTTTGTATTCTGCAGATATTTGGAGAAATCAGGCTTACAAGGGTCAGTGGAAAGAGCTCTGGAGTCAGAGGTCCATGGTTTAAACATCCACTCACTCAATCTAATAATAACAATAACTATAAACATCTAGCCCTTATATAATGGTGCCAGTGCTTTACAAATATTATCTCATTTGATTCCCACAACAGCTGTAAGAAGTAGAGACTATTATTAACCATTTTACAGATGAGGAAACTGAGGCAGCCAGGTCTTAAATGACTTGCCCAATGTATGCAGCTAGGAAGTGCCTGAGTCTGGATTTGAACTCAGGTCTTCCTGACTCCAGATTCAGTGTTCTACCCCACCACACTACCTAACTTCCATAGCTTGGGGTAATATCACTGATGAGACAGAAAAGTAGGACTTAGTTGAGGTTTCTGAGAGTTAAGATTTCTGAGAAAAGTATATAATTGTGCAGAGGTCTTCATGTTTCTTTAAATCTTGCTCTCATTGTGTCTAAAAATATAAATATAGTTTTAATAAAAAGTTTTCCTGTTATAAGAAATACATAGAAGAATTAAAAAGGGGTATCTTTCCTTTGATTCAGTGACTCCATGGTAAACTTAGCAGCTGGTGTCACAAGGCCAGAGGTAAACGTCAGATAGCAGATGATAAGTGGCAGCTTATTTGAGTAATAAACATCACGGTAGGGAGGGACCCCATAGTTAAAACACAGTCATTGGCATCACACATCCATGTCATCCCCTGTTTCCCTCTTCCCTGGAATGGAGTATAAACCCCATACCCCATTTTTAGGTTTCTCTTTTTGAAAATCGATTTTGAACAGTGTTTTAATTATCGCTAAAATGCAATCTTGTTTATTGAACAGAAAATTTATTGTAGTTAATGGAGAGTTGGCCTATGCACTGGAAAGACTTGAGTTCAAATTCTGCCTCCTACACACTGGACACCCACCACCTCACAGTGACCCAGGAAACCCTTGAAGGTGCCAACCTGTATTTGTCGGTGGAACATCCCTATTGGGAAGTTACCTATATCAATAAAATCACAGCCTCAGTCCCTATCCTCTCTCATGTTTAGTGATATAATCTGTTTTCAGATCACATTCATTTCCAAATATATCTTTCCCCCTTACCCACCCCAAAAAGTCATCCCTTATGACAAAGAATAAAAAATAAGCAGGCAAAAAAACAGGTCAGCCGTTTCTGATAGTGGATACAGATGTGCACACCCACAGGACCTCATCTCTGCAACCAAGGGAGGAAAGGACAGTTTGGGAACCCATCCTTCTTGGGTCAGGCTTGGTCATTAATGGCCTATATCTCTGGGGTTTTGAAGCCCTTCACAGCCCGTCTCTCAAAGGTCCCTGTGCACTCCTCTCCTCACACTGTTCCAAGCAGAGAGATCTGGTTGTTGTTGGCAGCCCAGAGCGTCCTCTTCTATGTCTGAATCTTTGCATAGGTCCTCATCCCCTATGCCTGGCATGCATTCCCTCCTCATCCTTTCCATGAGAGAAGAAAGACAGACAGACAGACACAAAGAGAGAGCCAGAGGGAGACAGAAAGAGAGAGAGAGAGAGAGAGAGAGAGAGAGAGAGAGAGAGAGAGAGAGAGAGAGAGACAGAGACAGAGACAGAGAGACAGAGACAGAGAGAGAGAGAGAGAGAGAGAGAGAGAGAGAGAGAGAGAGAGAGAGAGAGAGAGAGGAGGGAAAGACAGAAAGAGACAGAGACAGAAACCGAGAGAGACAGAGACAGTGAGAGAGAGGGAGGGAAGGAGAAACAGAGATGAGAGAGAGAGAGAAAGAGAGAGAGAGACAGAGAGACAGAGAGAGAGAGAGAGAGAGAGAGAGACAGAGAGAGAGAGACAGGGAGGGAAGGAGGGAGGGAGACAACGAAAGAGAGACAGGGACAGACAGACAGAGACAGAGAGAGAAAGAGAGAGACAGAGACCAAAAGAGCATTTATTACACTCTTACTTCTGTGCCAAGCAGTGCCCTAATTGCTGGAAATAGAAATGCAAGCAAACAAGTCAGTCACTACTCTCAGAAACCTTTCATTCTAACGGGGGAATACCCCCTACAAGGGCTACCTGAAAGAAAAGTGGGGAAAAGAGGAAGGTAATAGGGAAGAGACAATAAGGAGATGGAGCCTGGAGAGAATCCAGGGGAGGGCGCCACTTTCAGCAGGAAGGTTATCTCTCCTGTTTTTAGCTTTGGTCTCCCACTCTCCAGTTACTTTATTTTTTGTTATGTTTTGAGTTCTCAGTTGTCTCCCTCCCAACCCAGCGTTAGAAAAAGTCAATATTTAATGTAGATATATATCTCCCACAACTTTATATGAACTTTGTGTAAATATTGTTTTTTCTTTTCTGCCTACTTGCTATTTTCCTATAATAGAAGGTAAGCTCCTTTAGGGCAGGGACTGTTAAAAAAGTTTTTTAAATATTTTGACCTTGGCAAAAATCAGCAAACATAACCATTTCAATATTCAAAATGGAAAAGAAAAGAAGATTGAATATGATACTGAGAACTTTATTATATATAGGTTACATATGAATTTTTTTAGTGGATTGTAAATTTAATATGATGATAAGAAAATTACCTGCTTATCTGGCTGCCTTTCTGAACTTCTTCTGTACCCAGAGAGCTCCCAGCTGTCCTTGATGAATTCAAGTCACCTGCCCAGATAACCTACATCCATTGGCCATGAAACAGTTGCCAGCTAGGATGGCCATGTCCCAGTCAGTGATATCTGGAAGATATTGGAAAGTGGGGAATGCATCACCAGATTGGAGAAGGGTAATGTGAGTCTGCTTTTCAGAAAAGGGAGGAAACAGGGTCTGCCCACTATAGGGAAATAAGCTTTACTAGGAGTCCTGGGAAGACTCTATAGAGTGAATCATTAAAGAGATGGTTGGCAAACATTTAAGAAAGGAAGTGCTGATTAGAAGGAGCCAGTGTGGCTTCATCCAGAACGGCCATGCCAGACTAACCTACTTTACTTTTGGGGCAGGGAGATAACAGACGAGGGGAATGCTATGGATAAATTCTACCTAGATTTTACTGAAGCCTTAGATGAAATTTCTCACACTGCTCATGTGGAGAAGATGGAGAGATATGGATTAAACAAATATACTATCAGAGGGGTTCAGGAATCTTTGGACAGCTGGACTTAATGTTTAGTTGCTGATAGTTTAAAGCTAGAGGAGCACCTATAGGACCTGGACTTGGTTCCTGTGCTATTCAACATTGTTATCAATAACTTGGATAGATGGTCTGTTCAGCAAATTTGAAGAATGACATAAATCTAGGAGGCTAACCCACTACATGAGAGAATCAGGATCCAAGAGCATTGGGCTGAATTCAATGAGATGAAATTCAATGGGGATTAAAGTAAAATCTCATACTTGGATATGAAAAATCAACTTCACTAGAATAATATTGTGAAGGCATGGCTAGGCAATGGTTATTCTGAAAATGATTTGAGGTTTTCAGCTGACTGCTAGATCAATATGAGCCATAGATATGATATGAGTAGCTAGGTGGTGCAGTGAGAGACTGCTGGACCTGGAATAAAGAAGACCTGACTTCAAATCAGGACTCAAACACTTATTAGCTGTGTGACCCTGGGCATGTCATTTAACTTCTGCCTGTCTCAATTTTCTTACTTATAAAATGGGGATATTAATAGCACCTACCTCCCAAAGTTGTTGTGAGAATAAAATAAGATAACATATGCAGGTGTTTGCAAAGCACTATATAAATATTAGTCATGGCTGTTACTAATTTTTTATTACTCTATGGTAGTGAAAAAACTTGATGCAATCTTTGGCTGCATTAAGAGAGAATAGAAGAGTATGAATCTGACTGTGCTCTGCACTTGTCATTCCTCATCATCATTTTTATTCTGGAAACTATGGTTTAAGAATGACTTTGAGAAGATGGAGAGGGTCCAGAGGAGGGTAGCTATGATGGTGAAGACCCTCTAGTCCATAGGTTTCCCAAAGTGGAGGATGCCCCCTTTGGGAGGTATTGGAACAATCCAGAGGAGTGGTAGTAGCCTCAGGTGATGCAAATTTAAAAAAAAAAAATTAAAGGGTTAAAGAAAATAGATTGAGGGCACTGAGCAATTGTTTTTGAAAAGAGGGTAGTAGGCCAAATAAGTTTGGGAACCTCTGCAAGTCTAGTCCCTGTCATGGATTAGATGGAGGAATTTGGCATGTTTTTGTATAGGTGCTGTGTACCACTTAGGAAAAGGTATACTCCTTTCTATTCCCACTCAGTTTTCTCTAGTCTATCATATCTAACTTTTTAAAATTTCTATTCACCTCCTTAATTTCATTTTTGTTAATTTTATGGTTAGATTTATCTAGTTCTGAAGGGGGGAGGAATTTGGCATGCTTTAGCCTGGAGAAAAAAAAATTGAGATGAGGAAGGGAGCTGTCTGTAAGGATCTGAAGAGGAGGGATTAATTAGATTTGCCTCCTTTGGCTCCACGGGGAGGAAACAGGAACATCTGAGAAAGTTGCAGAGACCAGTTAGATTTAATGTCAGGAAGCTCTCTGAGCATGGGTGGATCAGAGGGCACTGAGGTTCCTTCCAACTCTCAAATACTTCATCTAGATCTCAGGGTGAGATCTCTCCCCTCTCCTCAACTGTTGATGTTCTGAAATCTTTAAGGAGCATGTGGAGCATCAGGGCACCATCTCCTGAGGAACACGATGGACAAGAGGAGACAAAGTTACCTTCCAGAAGAGATCAATGAGATGTGGAGAAGTCTGGATGCATGGCCTGGGAGGGACTTTTGGAGGACTGGACTTGTGATTTCATTGGTGTAGGGGAGTTTGCAGTGGAACATTTGTAACAATACTGGTCAGCACTTCCTCTGCGATTTCTATTCTTAGAGAGTCCTCCTGGAAAACTGAGAATTTAAGGGTAAGTGATTTGTCCAGAGTCCCAGAGTCAGGATAGGTCAAAGGGGGGGCTTGGACCTCATGTCCTCCTGACTCTAAGGCCAGCTTTCTCTCTATTGTATCATACTCCTGCTGTCACAGGAGGAAATAGCAATATGTAACTTGGAGAGGTGAGAGAGAGACATGGACATGGTACTGTCCTCAAATATCCAAAGGGTCTTCATATGAAAAGGAATTAGATGCAGTTCTGAGAAGCGGGTTTGTACTCAAGAGAAGGAACGCTGTCCTTCCTCCGTTCTTTTCTCCCTCTGTCTGTCCATCCTTCCTTCCTAGTTTTCTTCTTTCTCATTTTCTTTTCTTCCTTCCCTCCTTCCATCCTTCCTTCTTTATCTCTTTCCTTCCTTCTCTCCCTTCCTTCCTTCAAAAAAATTAGTCATTTTGACATTCATGTTTTTCAATTTTGAGTGCCAACTTCTCTCCCTCTCACCTCTCACGCAATCATTGAGAAAGCAAGCAATGTGATTTCAGTTATACTTATGATATCACTAAAAATAAAAAGAATAACTTTCTAATCAATCAATAAGTGCTTATTAAGCACCTACTATGTTCAGGGAGCTGGTGATACAAATATAAAGAATGAAATGAGCCCTACTCTTGAGGAACTTACACACTATCAAAAAATAAACAGACCATCAAAATATCAAAATAAAATGGGAAGTCTTGTGAAGGAATGAACTTCCCATCACTAGAGGTGTTCAAGTAGAGAAAGACTGGAAGGTAGGTGTTATCATCATCCTGATTTTACAGATGAAGGAATGGAGGCAAACAGAGGTGAAGTGACTTGTCCAGGGTCACACAGCCAATGTGTCTGAGGATGAATTCCAACTCAGATCTTCCTAACACCATGTCTGACACTTTATCCACTTATGAAGTAAAAATAGTTCCTTCTTCCAAAAACCTCAACTAGTAAATCTTTATCTAGTAATAAAATAGCTAATATTTCTATAGTAAGGTAGTGCCACATAGTGGGTAGCAAAAGCTGAGACCTACAAAGTTTTCACTCAGGAATTTGCTCAGGACCTTATACTTAGCTGGGATAGCTATGTGGTGCAGTGGGTAGAGAACTGGACTTGAAGTCAAAAAGATCTGCGTTCAAATCCAGCCTAAGAAGCTTACTAGCTGTGTGATCTTGGGCAAGTCATTGAACTCCTATTTGCCTCACTTTCCTCATCTGTCATATGGGGACACACTGGAAATGGCAAACTATACTCCAGTATCTTTGTCAAGAAAACCCAATGGATAATGCCCCTGGGTTCATGTAGATGAACGGACTGTTGGATGTGACTGAATAATTTACATCGAGCAACTTATATGTAGTTAGTACAGGAGGTAGGGAATTAAACCCCTTTTCCTAGTTGCAGGGTAAGCATGCTTCCCTCAGCTGACTCTAACAGAATGGGGTTAACCCACAACTTTTTTTTTTCCCTTTCTTTTTTAAACTCCCAGTCTCTTCATCTGCTCCTGCCCCATTAACCAGGCAACATCTGTCACCAGGCAACATCTGTCACCAGGCAAGTTGAAGCATTTGTAGTAAACAATTTCAATAATCCCCCCAAGTGAACTCACCCTGCTTAATCCACCAAAGAGACCATCTCAACCAGCTGCATAAACCAGAGGGCAGACTGGCCCTGCGATTTACAAATCAACCACTGAAAATTCACAGCCCACGGCTTAGCCGCCCCCAATCAGCATCTGCTGCCCCTCCCCCAGGCTGGAAGACAAACCACCCATAATCCAAAAGCAAAACCTTGAAGAAAACTAATCGGTGGCAGGCTAGTTAACTGAGCTCAACCTTGGTAAACTTGGTAAAGCCTCGATGCTTTCTAAGTTGGGAAGAGGAACCAGGGAGACCCATTCCTTCTAAACTTTTTTAAAAAAAAAAAAGTATTGTGAAGATCTATCCATATATATTGTGCTTAGCCCTTTGTAGGCTCTTTAATAGATGCTTTTTGAATTGGACTAAACATTACTATTAGCTGTAATTACTGGGAGGTTTTTTTTTATTAGGGAATGGGGAGTGCGGAGAGGTGGTAGAAACGAGAAGTTTGAAAGGTGATTTGAAGTAGAGTTGGTTGGCCTTGATGTCATGAAATGCTGGTTTGGAGTCCATTTTCTGAATATTTACCAGCTGGGTAATATTGGATAAACCATTTAGCTCTCCAGAACCTAGGAAACTTTCTAAAATTTTAAGTCATAGATGAGTTGCTAAGCCGCATTCCTAGAGGACGACCCCTGAAAATTTCAGGTTGAGATTCAACCTGTACACTCAACCCACAAAGAGGCCATTTTGAGTAGAAGTCAAATATAAGAAGACCAGGAAGGTCGAAAGGGGATTGGTTTTGTTGTATTCCACCCTATTTGTGGTTTGATGGCAAAGATACTGGAGTGATTCACCATTTCCTTCTTCAGCTCATTTTTACAGATGTGGAAGCAGAGGCAAGGCAGAGTTAAGTGAATTGCCCAGGGTCACACAGCTAGTAAGTATGCGAGGCCAGGTTTGAACTCAGGAAGATGAGTCTTCCTGACTCTAGGTCTGGCCCTCCAACAAGCCTAGGAAGAGGCTAGGTTATGAAAAGTCACCCAGATCCACAAGGGAGTAAATACCTCCTGCTTCTGGGTAGGAGAAGTGACATGCCATTCCTAGGCATGAGTACTAATAAAGCTAATAAATAAATTCATTGCTCTTAGCTGGGAAAGTGGCAAGAGGTATTAGAAAAATATTTTCATCTCGCAGCCAAAAAAAAAATCACAAATATAGTTTTAAATTAGTATGATTTCATTCTATTTAGAAGGAAGACATTATAATCCAATCTTTTAAAAATAAAATGATTGAGTCCTATCCTCCAAATCAACCTAGAAAATGGCTTATTTCCTACATGACTGTTTGGGTTTTTATTCATATGGATGAGAGTAATAGACTATGCCATTAGGAAATCCTGTGTACAATGATTGTCTTAGAGCAGTGATATCAAACTCAGATAGAAAAGCCATAAAACTGCATAAGGATCCCTGCAGGCTACATATTGACTTAATTTTAGAATGAAATATTATTTATGTTACATCTTTATTTATTTGGTTTAAATATTTCCCAATTATGTTCTGGAGTATCATCAGCCCCACTTGGCCCACAGGCCTTGTGTTTGGCATATCTGTTCCAGAGAATTTAGCATTGGAAGAAAAACCTTAAAGTCAGGTTCAAGTAGAAATAGATCACTGCCAACAGCATACTGACTTAGAAAAACACAAACTAACATTATTTATGTTGTATCATAAAGACATAGGCGGCGGAGTGGATAAAGTGATCTTGGGTTCAAATCTGCCTTCAGACACTCCTAACTGTGTGATCCTCAGCAAGTCACTTCATCCTGTTTGCCTCAGTTTCCTCATCTGTAAAATGAGTCGAAGAAGCCCATGGTAAATCAGTCTAGTATTTTTGTCAAGAAAATTCCAATTGGGGTCATGAAGAGTCAGACATGACTGGACAACAAATACATCATGTTGCCTTGTACTTTTTTGTTAAATATTTCCCAGTTACATTTTAATCTGATTTGGGGCACAGAGTTTTGCTTGACTTGTGATCTAGCCCCTTTATCTCATTTTACAGACGAAGAGATTCAGATTCAGAGAAGGTCATAGATTTAGAACTGAAAGAGACCTTAAAAGTCATCTGGTTCAACCCTCTTGTTTGACCAATGAGGAAACTGAGGTCCAGAGAGGTAATATAATGTGACTAGTGTTATACAGGTACCAAGTAGCAGAGAAAGTATTTGAATCTGGATCGTCAGATGCCAAATCAGCAGATTTCCATTTCACCACACCAAGGCAAAGAACTTGTTCAATTTTTGAAAGAGGTTGGATTTAATATTGTTTCCGAGGGAAACCAGGGAGAGCTCAGGCAACTTTCTGGCTTCTCTCCACCATCTTGAAGAAGTTTTCTCAAGATCAAAAAGGTAAAGAAGCAGAGTTGGACTGAACTCCAGGTGCCTTGACCCAAGTCCCATAAGGTTCTTCTTACTACACATCCCAAATGCCAATTTCAAGCAGTAGTTCAGCACTGAAGTTCTTTTTAAAAAAGGAACTGATAGACCAGAGAGTGGGCTGGGTATAACCCCTCTGGGGCTAATTCTCCACTTCTCCCCATCAAAGGCAGATTGATTGGATCTCCAGAGGATGCTTGACTCATTTTCCCAGGGTACTAAGGATAACCCTTAGAGGTTGTTGTTTCTAGTTCTGTCACTCATAAGCTCCCGTTTAGTGTGCTCTCCAGTATCAGTCAACCAGTTCACATCAATTAGATTTTAGCAAAGGGTATTTGAAAGGTAGTATAGCAAGGACAGTTGTTTCAGAAACAACTCCTCTTCCCCAAATGGAGGCACACTCTTCCTTTGCACACACATGGTCTCTAGGAAGAGCAGATTCAAATTTAAGAACGTATATGACTCACAATTCCTGATTGCTGGAGATCCTTTACTCCCCTTCTGGAGTCCTCATGAAGTTTTTTCTTAGGGCTAGCTCCAGGACCTGGTGGTCTTGTAGAGTCCTGAAACTGCCTGTTCTCAATATGTTTCAGCTCCCAGTTGGATGAGTTGTTTGTCACTGGTCTAGCCGCTGAAGACATAGTCATCAGGGGTGGGATAAGTGTGATACCCATTCCTCTACTTCTCCCTTCCTCCTCCAGTTCAGGGGCAAAGGATTGCCTCTTCAAGACACTCTAGAGCAGGGGTGGGAAACCTGCAGCCTCAAGACCATGCATGACCCTCTAGGTTCTCAAGTGAGGCCCTTTGACTGAATCTAAACTTCATAGAACAAATCCCCTTAATAAAAGGATTTGTTCTATAAAACTTGAACTCAGTCAAAAGGCTGCACCTAAGGACCTAGAAGGCCACATGTGGCCTCAAGGCTGAAGGTTCCCCACCCTTGCTCCGGAGCCAAGAAACTCCTGAATCTTAACTACTTTGCCGCTCGACTGCACCATTCCAGACTGGTTTGCTTTATTATCCATAGGTTCAAAGGTTTGTCTGAGTATCTTCAACCAATCACAAAACATTTCCTGTGTAGCATCATCTGCTTTCATCCAACGATAAAAGCTATTTCACTGAACCTAATTGATTAAGGATTTATTCCCTTTTCATTTCTACTTTTGCTAACAGACTGTATAATTAGAGCGGGGTGGTCATCCACCTTTCTATGAGCAACAGCCTTTAGTAGTAAAACACAAGAAACCCTAAAGAATTTCCCTGTTCAATGATCTTCATAGCATATTTCAAAATAATTGAGTGAGAATGGACCAAAAAAAAAAAAAAAGAATACTGATGGAGACTCAGAGAGAACAACTACAAAATTATTTTATTTTATGCACTGAAATGAATATTTAATTAATTAACTTGATAAGCAATTTTTTTTAAATGACACAAGGAATAATTCTATTTTTGTTTATTTTCTAAGCAAAAAATGGGGAGACAGCAAGGTATGGCAAATTCTTATGGAATCTCAGATAGGAGTAGGGAAGGGGAGGGGTCTAATGAAAAATCTAGGTGATGTAAACCCAAAAGATATTGATAAAACCATATTTTTAAATGAAAGAAAATAAATCATTCTGGAGTAAGAGAACTCAGGTGTAAGATTCTATGTCTGAGACTTTGAACTTATGTGTCCTTGAAAAAAGTACTGTTCTTGGGCCTCAGGGGTTTTTAAATCTCCGAAATGAGGGCATTGGACTCAGTGATCTCTAAGGTCCTTCCAGTGCTACATCTACAATCCCATAAAGCATAGCCTAAAAAATGCCTTTCTAGAAAGCATTTTAACAGCAAGTGACTCTTCTGGGTCAAGTCCCCTGTTGCTCAACCAACAGCATCTAAGTTGAACAGTAGCAGATTCTGGAGCGGTGATGTAGGATTGGGTAAGGTAGGAACGCAGCTGTTAGCCAGCCTGTTCCACATTTGGGCATAATGTTGAAATGGTAGGGGAGTCAAGGGGTCAATGGGAAGGACATGCTTGGTGGACAAGAGCTCGGACACATGAATGACCAAGTAATGCAAAACAGAAAGGTCCCAATCCAGACTGTATGTATTTTGGGGTACACAAACCCATATATCGGAAAGAGCTCTGACTGGAGGGTAAGAAGACTTGGGCTCCAAAATCTCTTCTCACATTGGAACATTGTTTTGTCATCTATAAAATAAGGGGACTAGTTCCTAGGTTCTCTCTCTCATTGCTCTCATGTTGTATGTTCTAAAGACCCTATGAGCTCCACGGTGGGTGTTTTCCATGCCCTTTTATGTTGAGTCAAGGAAGTCTATAAAGGACTCAGCTCCTCACCTGGCTCTTCTACCTGCAAAATCTGACACAGATTTCAGCTCCCAGGCTTCTGGCAGCTTATTCTTCTTATCTTTTGAAGCTAACAAAGTCTGATACAGAATGGATATGAAACAGGCAGAAAATAGCCTCCCCACATACCTGACTGGGTGTCAGTCAGCAGCCTGGGTTGGGAGATCAAAGCCTGAAACCTCCCTTCCCACTAGGAGGATTACAGCCTTCTTTCTCACTTGGACACAACCGGGAATCCCAAAGATGGGATCATCGCACGATGCCCTTTGTATGCATCCTCAGTTCTCCATTGGTGGCCGATTGAAAAGTTGTTCTTCTTCATAGGGTAAACAGACTAGAAAAAATACCTGCACTCTGTCTGAAGCCCACGTGGGGATTGGATTGCAACAGCTGAGACCTTTGCACATATTCATAAGGACAGGGCTCACTGACCAGTCTCCCTAACCCCCTCACCCTCCACCCCTGTGTGTGTCTGTATGTGTGTGTGGGTGTATGCACACATCTATAAATATATACAATGCACATATACTATGTATATAACATATGCACCCATATAGTATACTATACATACATATATGAATGCATATATACGATGCACTCCACAATGCACACACATTGTCATGTGTAACACATGTCTGCACATGTGTATATACAGATGAAAGTTAGTTAATTTCATACACATGCATGCAATGTAATATACATGTACATCATATACACACACCATGTGTATTTTACATGTGTTGTATATTATATACTATATGTATATATTATACCTACATATATACATATTATATAGTAGATAATATATGTATATTATACATAATCGAACATCTGTATGTATTGTATATAGGGGCAGCTAGGAGGCACAGTGAATAGAATGCTGGGTCTGGAGCTAGGAAAACTTATCTTCCTGAGTTCAAATCTGGAAACAGACACTTGCTAGCTGTGTGACCCTGGTCAAGTCACGAAATCTTGTTTGTTTCCATTTCCTCATCTGTAAAATGGGTTGGAGAAGGAAATGGAAAACCACTCTTGTATCTTTACCAAGAAAGCTCCAAATGGGGTCATGAAGAGATGGACACTACTGATATGATTGTGCATCAAAGCCAACACATGCATGTACACACAGGCATCACACAATACATGCGTGTACATGTATACACACATACAACACATGTGTACACATGCAAGTGTGTGCATGGGCGCACATATATTTGGTATACAAGATTCCTTCTACCCAAGATGTTTTTGACTGTACGTCCATGGAAGGCAAAGACCATGTCACATCCTTCTCCCCAGGGTGTTGCCTTCTGCTTTACCATCCCTTCCACCTTTGGATCCCGCTAGCTTTGCCTCCCCCTCCCCTTCATTTCCCCATGAACAGAGTAGATAGTTGAAAAGCCTACTTTAGGGATTCATTTATTCCATAAACTTTTACTAAAGTCTCGCTGTGTTTAGGGTGGTGTGCTTGGTGCTGGGGGAGATATCCAATTTTGACAAGACAAACTGTGCCCTCTTGGGGTTTATAGGTTAATGTGACCCAAACTGAGATAACTGAAACAGCACATGGGATTACATGAAAACTGCATTAGAGAGGTGCCAGATGAAGTGAGTGAATCCCGGGCTCTCTTCAGGTGGATCTTCCCTTTCCCTGGTTCTGATCTCTATGAGAAATGGAAATGGGAAGTTGCACAGAAATGACTGGAATAGTGAAGGAATGGGAAGACTTGTTGTGACCTTGAGAAGGGCTTTTAAATACCCAGACTGGACTTGATTGTGGCAGAATTTTCTATGAAGTCTTATTAGGGGGAAGAGAGAGAGAGAGAGGGAGAGGGAGAGGGAGGGAGAGGGAGAGGGAGAGGGAGAGGGAGAGAGGGAGAGAGACCAGGAGAGGGAGAGGGGGAGGGAGAGAATGGATGGTGCAGCTTCATAGGGGTTCCTCCCCCCATTCATTCTTTGTTCTCTTTCTCACTTTTTTTAAAAGCTTGTGTGGGCTAGACCTTTCCTCCTTCTGGCTTTGACTTGGGCTAGACCTTTCCTCCTTCTGACTTTGACTTTGGCACAGGGAGTCCTTAATCCATAGGTAGCAAAGTCAGAATTTGAACACTGATCTTGTATGGACAGAACTTGAAACATCCATTTGTGACCTGATGGATGTTTTTTGAGTGTGACAGATGTTCACAGTGTGATGGAGAGCTTGAGACATATCAATTTTAGGATCATAAGATCATAGATTTGGAGCTATCCATGGGTGGTGGGGAGGAAGGTAGGATTGGGGGAGGGGTTAAGAGGCCAACAAGTCCAATTCTCTCATTTTACAGATGAGTAAACAGAAGCACAGAAAGATGGAGTGATTTGCCCAGGGTCACAAGGGTCATAAGTATCTGAGGCAAGATTTGAACCCAGGTCTTCCTGACTCCAATTCCCTTGCTTTTTCCACTGTATTGTAGTCCAACTCCTTCATTTTTACATTTAATATAAACTGAGGCCCAGAGATGTTAAATGATTGCCCAAGATCACAAAGATTGTAAGTCCAGGTTCAAACCTAGGGCTGACTCCAAATACAGTGGTCTTTCCATTGTATTATACTCCTTAGCAAACATGAGCACCACCATTCATTGCTGATGAATGAAAGCCTCCTGCTAAAACAGACCTTAAAGGATCCTCTCACAACTGTAGAGACCATTCCTTCCTGTCACAAACTTTCTTTCTTACATATTTGATCCCATTTCCCATCTCCTTGCCTTTACCTTGGCTGTCCTTCATGCCTTGAACGCCCTCCCTCTGAGTCTCCTCTGACTCTTAGATTCTTCCTTTGAATTACAAGTACTGTCCCCTACATGAGGCTTTTCCTGATCCCCCATCCAATAGTGGTGTCCCCCCAAATTATCTTGTACTTTCTTTGTATAGGTTTTATATGTGAAGCAGTGTGGCTCAGTGACTAGAAATGGCTTCACCATCCAGCAGACTTGACTTTCTCTTACAAATTGACTGCATAACCCTGGACTTCAGTGCCCTAGGTAATCCCTGGCCACTCTAAGTAGTAAAGAAGTTTCCAAATTGCATTGGTAGAGAAACTTTCTTCAACTGGGAATTCCTTTACCAATGAAATCTCAGATCCAAATCCCATTCCCATAAAAAAAACCAAAACCCTCCAAAACAAACCAGTATATTTTATACTTATATATGTCTATGTATTTCCCCAATATGTATGTGTATGTATGGACTGTTTCATTTTTGTTTCTGTATACCAAGAATGTCACATAGGCTGATTGATTGATTGACCTGGGCAAGTCTCTACCTGCCAATTAAGAGTAAGAAACATGCAGGAGAAAGTAGGACATGGGAAGGAGCTAGATGGGCTAAGAAGATGATATTGGAGAACAGAAATTGCCTCTCTGGGCAATGCCAGTATTGGTGGAGGGGGTGGGGGATGGTCTTGCACATCCCTGGAGCATCTTAGGCAGTGGGCTTTTCCCCCTTGCAGTTCTCCATGAGGAGGGATTCTCTTTTCCATGCATCAAACCCTAATTACATCATGAAATACAGGAATGGCTGACTTTTGTCCAGGGATACAGTTGTCCAGAGGGTAGCTGATCTGATTAAGAGCACTTTTAGTTAAGAAGAAAAGGGAGAAGGAAGAAAATGCTATAGCTTCTATAGCAACCAACATTTTTCTAGTGTGTTAAGGTCACAAAACATTTTACCTTTGTTCTCAGTTGATCTCACAACAGCTGTGTGAAACAGTTGGTTTTATTATCCTCATTGCATAGATAAAAAAAACAAAACAAAAACAACTGAAACTGTGAGAGGTTAAGTGACTTGTCCTGAGGTCATGTGGCTAGTTAGAATGAGAACTTATCTTCCTGAGTCCAGATCCAGCCCCTGTCCCCTCTATTACTTAGACACATAGAAGGTGGCTGGCATACATGAGGGGAAGTGTCATAATGAAGAAGCTAAACCACAGAAGATTGGAGAAGATATTTGTTAAAGACATGTTTCAATGAATCAAATGTGGAAATTTGCTTAGCTTGACTGCATATAGTTGTTTCAAAGGTGTTGTTTTTCTTTTCTTTTCTTTTTTCCAAGGAGGCAAGGTGAGAGAGTGAGGGGAAGTAGATGGGAGAGTGTAAGGGAGAGAGAAAGAGAGACAGATAGAAATACAGAGACACAGACAGAGAGAGAGATAGACAGATAGAGACAGAGAGAATGAGTGAGAAGAGGAGAGAGACAGACAGAAACATAGAGACACAGAGAGACAGAGAGAGATATATAGAGACAGAGTGAAGGAGCAAGAAAAGAGGGAGGGAGAAAAATGAAAGAAAATAAAAAGAAGGGAAAAAAGGAGGGAGAAAAGAGAAAAAGAAAGAAAAGCTATCATTGAAGCATCTAAAATTCAGAGAATAGAAGGAAACACAGTCAGCACAGCTTTGAAAGTGATAGGATTGTTTTATTCTTTGTCTTTCCATCCTCAGCATCTGTCTCAGTACCTGGAACAGAGAAGAGTTTATCAAATGCTTGCTTCTGGGAGCCAAGATGGTGCATTGCTGTCTCCCTCCTCTTGTTGACCCAGAGATTATCTCCCTGGAAAAAACCTTGGAACAGTGGGAGCAGCAGAAGGGGTAAACAGACTCTTAGCCCATGAGACTAGAAAGATCACTAATGAGGGTTCCTCTTGCTGTGACTGAAGGAGACCAGTGCAGGATCAGAGCTATCCCAGACAGGCCCACCTCAACAAAGTGGGAGAAGAGTCTGAGCCCCAGGGGGGGGTGAAGCCAGCAACTGCCAACACCAGGACCCCAGGTGTGCCTCAACACCCCAGGAAAATCGGGAAGACACTAGCATAGACTGGATCAGCAGAGGAGACCTCTGGTGGTCAGACCACCCCTCCCCCACATTTAATAAGCTAGCTCCAGGGTAACTGTGGGGAAACCCAAAAACACCTCACCTGGCCTCTGCTTTCCAACACCAGCCAGCTCAGCACCAGGTAAGCTGCAGAATTTAAACTTCTAGCTGAAAGAACCAGAGTCCACAACACACAAAGCCTCAAGTTTTAGACACAAGAACTGTGGGACAGAGCTCCCTGTGCCCCAGATGCAGAGATTACTTTAAAAGCCAGGAAAAGGGTTATTATCCTGAGTAGGAAGCAAAGCAGAAAAGACCATAGACTTTTTCTATGGGGACAAGGACCAAAACACAAATATCAACGAGGTCAGCATTGAGACTGTAGTCCCATCTGAAACTTCAGAAGGGAAGTTTCTGGTCTGAACTAGTCTGAAGCACACAGAGCCTTCTTGGAAGAGATCAAAACCCAAATTAGAGAAACAGAAGAAAAACTGATAAAATACTTTCTGATTGACTAATGAATATTTCACAATGGTTTTCCTCTTCTGGGGACATTGATGGGGTCATCTTGTTCTGGGCAAATGAAAAGCTTCTGTCTTTGGGCAAGGCACACATGGCTATCACAGGGAAAGAAAAAGCCATGTCCCCAGTATTTTCAATCTCTCCCTCTCCTCTAGTTCTTTCTCTGCCTTCCTTTCTTAGATATCTCCTCTATATAAAGCCTTCTCTTATCTCTGGTGTCCCTTCAAATGATCATCCTAAATCTCCCTTCACTTTCACTACCAACCTCCTAGAAAAGATTATCTACATTCATTGATCCTACTTCTTCACTATGAAAGGCAGCTTGGGTGGTGGATAGAAACATGGCCTCAGAACCAGGAAGATCTGGATTCCAATTCTGCCCCTAACACACTAGCTGTGAAAATCTAGGCAAGTTACAATCTTTCCATGCTCAAGACAACTCTCTAGGATTATAATTTGCAGAGTGGGTACTGTCCTGAATTGATAGAATGAGTTTCCTCATTAAGGGGTTATCAATGTCAATGACATATGTCTAGTCCCTATCCCTATCCACTTCCTAATCACTCATTCAGTCCTCAGTCCTGCTATTTGACTCCTGACTTTACCATTTGATTGAAACCACTCTCTCCAACATGTAGCCCAATCACCTTTTCTTAGACCTTATCCTCCTTGATCCAGCAGCTTCCAGATACATTTACCACCTGCTCCTTCTGGATACTTCTCTCTTTCTTTGACAGCCATGCTAATGTTCTCTCTTGTTTCCTTTTTCCTTACCAGTCTGACTGGTTCTCCATCTCCTTTGCCAAATCATTATCCATCTCCTTCCCCTTCTGTTATGTCCTTTTCCTCCCCCTCTCTATACAATCCCAACCATGTTTTCATTTTCTCCTGTGTATTCAATTATCTTCTGGATGCAGCTGATACCCTTAGATCTCTACCCAACTCCTTTGGATTCCCCACTGACACCTTAAAGTCAATCTGTTTAAAAATGAGCTCATCATCTTCCTCCCTAAACTCATTCCTACTCCCAATTTCCCTATCTCCATCAAGGTTGCCACCATCCTTCTAGCCAGCCAGGTTCATAACTTCAGCATCAACCTTCAGTTGATGAAACTGAAGTTGAAGATACTCTATAATTTCCCTTGTTCGCTTATCCAATCAGTTTCCAAGTTTGGTTGGTTGCATCTTCACATCTCTTGCATCCATCTCCACTCCACTCCCACAACAGCCATCCAAATTCAGGCCTTCTTTATGACTCTCCTGGGCTATTAAAATAACTTTATAATTGGTCTTTTCATCTACAGCCTCCAGTTCATTCAATTCAATTGAACAAGTACTTACTTACTAAGCACCTACTCTATGCCAGGCGCTTTGCTAGGTTCTGGAGATAAAAGGACAAAAGCAAACTAGTCCTACCCTCAAGGTGCCTACATTCTACTGGCAGAAGAGGAGATCCCACATGCACACAAGTAGATACAAAATATTGTACAAAATTAAGAAATTCCAGGGGGAAGAAAGAGTCAGTAATTGAATACTTCAGAAATAGTCCCATATGATCTTATCTTATCTGAGGATTGGGAGGGATTTCAGGAAGCAGAAGTGAGGAGAGGGTACATGTATGGCAAAAATGGGGGAACAGCTGGTACAAAGATAAATGGAACATGGTGTTGGGGAACAGCTAGCAGTAAGCTTGACTGCAGTAGAGAATGAATGAAACAGAGGATTAGAAAACAGGAATTGAAAAGTAGGAAAAAGTTTGATTGTAGAAGGCTTTTAAAGCCAGGCATATGATATTGAGCCAATGGAGAGCTACTGAAGATTTTTGAGGGCAGGGGAGTGAAATGGTCAGATCTGTGTTTTAGGACTGTCCATTTGGCAGCTGTAGGAAAGAATTGGAAGCAAGATCACTCAGAAGCTATTGCAATAGGCTGGGTAAGAGACAAATAAACTAAAATGGCAACTGTGTAAGTGGAAAGAAGGAAACAAATGAGAGACGTGTTGGGAAGGGAAGACCAACAAGACATTCCAACTTGGTTGAGGAAGAAGGAAGAGGCAAGGATGATTCTAGAGCTGGGGACCCAAGTGATTGAAATAAGGATGGTCTCATCAGCAGAAAGAAGGATATTTGTAGATGGCATACATTTTGGGTTTTGCTTGTTTTTTATTCTTTTTTCTCATTCATTTATCTTAACCTTAAATACACAATAAGAGAAGCAAAAGAAACATATTATAAACTTAAATACAAAATAAGGAAAGAAAAAAAGCATGCCATGTGCACAGCAGAACATAAGAGAGGATTCAAAATATACAGCAATCAACTCCCTTTTCAAGAAAGCCTATATAATAAATACTATATGTTGTGTTGAGAACTGTCCATCTTTTCTTTGCTTCCTTGTAAGTTGTCTGTTGTTCTTTGCACTTTTTACTTTGTTTTTTTCCCCTCTTTCCTCCCCCTCCCTCCAAAGAAGGCTATAGTTAAGCACAGATACACACAAACATACACACATATATACACATACATATACACATTTACATTCATATACATATACTTAGGTATCTAAAATCATACTCATGTATAGACATATATACTCATATGAACCTACATAAGACCTTACGATACTTATTTGTCCAAAGGGATGCATTTTAGGTGGAATATGGTTTTCATTTTGGTTCTATTAAGCTTGAGATATCTACTAGTCTTCCAGGAACACATCAAAGAATTGGAATAATTAACGATTGGAAGAGACTGCAGCTGCTATGTAGTTCAAACCATTATAGTGTGGGCATGGCCAATGAGGACCCACCCCACAGAGCATGTTCAGATTTGCCCTTCTTGGTGGGTTATACTGAATATACTCAGATACCTCTTCAGCTGGTTCTGATCCATCATATGGAAATTTGGAAGCCTGTTTTCAGTGATGTGTGACTGAAAAACTGGTACCATGTGATAATGAAAAGTCTTTTAAATATGACTCCGTTGCTACTGAGTCAGAACAGAGTTTGCATACAAAAGATATCATGAGATGATCACTCAGTCTTTTTCCTTCCTGGCAGTGAATGAGGCTGACCTGCTGTGAACCATTGGGTAGGGGAGAAAAGTGGCTGCTCTATCCTCCTCCCAGTTACCATGTGTCCAGGAGCACATGGTGTCTGTTTCTTTTGCATTTATTTCTTCCTGATCTTAGGTGAACTTAGATGATGGAATTGTCCAGGCATAATTTGTGTAAGTTCAGGGGAACCATCAGAGGTCCTACCAGTAACTGGAGACAATTACAGAGTCTACAAGAGTCAGTATCAGTAAACATTGAAATGGTAACAGCTGGTGATAGAGGAAGTGCTTACAGACCGATGGGAAAAAAGTTGCTATCTGAGAATAGCAGAAGCTTCAGGAACCAAGATCCCTTGTGATGGAGAGAAAAGACCCTTAAAGCCCAAAAGAGAGCTACACCTAATGGGGCACTTATAAAGTCACTTCAAATGGAGAAAAGGAATCACAGAGTCAAAGATTTTAAGGTATCCCTGTGCCCATTTTTTCACGTGTATGCCTCACTACCTTGGCAGTTTGTGTCCGCTCTAGCAAAGGAAATGTGCCCCCTAGAATTATGGAAGACTGTTTTATAACAATTACTCCTGCTATATCCTCTCAGGAAATATACATTTGGAAAAATTAATTAGTACCAACTGGTTGATTGATAATGGAAGCACACCAGTAAGGACTTCTATTAGACTTTTCTAGTTAGCTCTTGAATTCTGAGGATAATAGTAATCAGAAACTTTTTGAGCACTTGTGAATATAAATGCCCATTTGGGAGTGGTACATAGTAACCCCCTAAAGAATCTTCACTATAATATATCGAAGTGGTCATCCAGTCTCTGGTTAACCTCTAATGAAGAGGAAACCTCTATCTTTGGAAGCAACCCATTGCACTTATGGACAATTTTGATCCTGACCTAAAGCTTAAATTGGATTCTTAGTAACTTCCTCCCATTGTTTTTTGTTCTCCTTCCTGGGGCCACACAAAATACCTCTAATCTTTTCTTTACCTGACAATCTTTAAATATTTGAAAACAGCTATTCTATCTCCTGTAGTCTTGTCTTCACCAGGGTAAACATGCCTGGTTCCTTCAAAAGATCTTCCCTTGACCTAGATTGAAGGACCTTCAATTATCCTGGTTGCCATTTTTTGGACTCTCTACACCTTATCAACATCCTTCCTAAACTGAACTCAAATCTTTGAATATATCTTACAAGGGAAGCTGAGGGACTAGCATTTCCTTATTCTGTGAAAATTTACCTCTCAATTAAATTTCAGTGGATTTTTTTTTGGTTGTCATGACATATTGTTCACTTATATTGGACTTGTAGTCCACTAAAAGCCTCAGATCTTTTTCAGACTACAAGCTACCATCTAAACATATCTCCTACATCTTGTAAGGCTGATTTTTTTTTTGAGCCCAAGTGTAAGCTCATCTATTTATCCCTATTGGATTTACTCTAATAAGCACAACAGATAAAGCAATAAGACTCTATAGAGTCAGGAAGACCTGAGTTCAAATCTGACTCTAGATACTTACCAGCTATGTGACCCTAGGCAAGCCACTTGAACCTCTGCCTGCCTCAATTTCCTCAATTGTGCAAGGGAGATAATGAAAATAATGTCAGTAATAATAATACCTAACTCTCAGGATTTAAAAAAAATTTATTATGTAATATTTTATTTTTCCCCAATTACATGTCCAAAATTTTTAAACTTTTTTTTTTAAGTTTTGATTTCCAAATTCTATCCCTCCCTCACAGGATTATTATGAATATCAAATGAGATAATATTTATCAGAGCACTTAGCATGGTGGCTGGCATATAGTAGGCACTTAATAAATCCTTATTCCCTTTTCTTCTTAAATTTAGCACAATGTTAAAGCCTGTCAAGATCCTTTGGGTTCTGAATCTGTCATCCCGTGTGTTAAGCTATCTCTTACAGCTTTGCATCATTTTCAAATGGGATGAGCACCCTGTCTATTCCTTTCTCCATATCACTGGTAAAAGTGTTCAGCAACACAAAGCCAAGCATTGATCTCTGGAACTCTGCAGCCGACTGAAGTCTAAGAAAGAGATTAGACTTGGGAGTCATCAGCAGAGAAATTAGAATTAAAATCATGGTAATTTTTACCAATGGAAAGACAGGAGAAAGAGAAGAGGGACCAAGACAGAGCTTTGAGAGATACTGACACAAATGTAAAAAAAAAATCTTCCTAAGACACAGACCTACGTCATTGCTCTGCTCAAGGATCATTGGTAGCTCCCGATCAACTTCTTCAACTGGGAATTTAATGACCCCTACAATCTGGTTTTAATAGATATCTCTGGTCTTATTTCATTCTACTTCCCTTCACGTTCTTTTCCATCCAGTCAAACTAGGGATTAGTGGCTGTACCCAACTGACATTCCATCCCCAACCTCTGGGCATTCCCATAGATCATGCCTCATGTCTGGAATGAACTTCCTTCTCAGTTCTGCCTTTCAGAATCCTTATATTCTTTCAAGGTACCACCTTATATCGTGTACCACCTCCTACAGAAAGTCTCCCCTTATCTCCACAACTATTCTTAATGCCTCCCACCTCAAACTTACCTATAATTCTTTGTTAGATCTCTCCTTCCTCCTTACTTTATAGTCATGATTGTAACTAGGGTGGGGTGGTAAGGGTTTTGTTCCAGGGTGGCCACAATTAAGAGGATGCTGAAAGAAAAAATACTCTTTCCACAGCTAGAAATAACTTACCTTAGATAGTAATAAATAATTAATTAAAAAAAATTCAGATGGCTGACTTCATTCTCTCCTCCTACAAAATCTCAAGGGTTTCCAACCCCCAAGCGACCTCTTTCTTAGTCCAGCCAAATCTTGCTTTTGGTTTTTCTCCCCAGGGTTTTAGTCCTTCTAATAGCAGCATCTTCCGGATAGAGGAGTAGATATCTTGATTTTTTTGTCTCCTTGCTTTGGGGAAACATCCCCAGGACTCTCCCTTTGCATGGTCTGTCTCCTGTCCTACAATCTCAGATCTCTTCTCATCCCCTCCTCCACCAACTGAATTTGTCTTTAAAAGCTCATTTGAAGGTACCTCTAATGTTCCTTTTTTTAGGCAGGTTTTGGTATTGCTGTTTGCCCCAGGCACCAGAATTGCTAGTTATCACTCATCCTTAAGTATACAGCCATATTTTATGTCTGTTTTCATTATGTATGTGCCTTTTCCCCTACAGAATATAAGCTCCTGCTTCCGCTTTTCTCGATATACTCAGCACCTAACACATCGCCTTCTCTATGGAATGCACTTAATTAGAATCTGATCAACTAACAGCTGCAAGAAGGAACTCATTTTCTTCCACTATTCTTGCCACAACTCCATTCTGTTGAAACAATCCAGGGTGTGTTTCTGCAAAGGAAGAACACAAGCAGGAGTGTATTTACAGGCTCCCAGATTTAGAGAGAGAAGAGATTTCAGATGTCTTCTGGTCTACCCCACTTCATTTTACAGATAGGGAAATGAGGCCCAGAGTGACTAAGTGACTTACCCTGGGGACCCAAGAATGATAAGTGACAGAGGCAGGATATGATCACAAGATCTCTAACTCCAAAGCCAGTGTCGGGGGCAGACAGATGGCACACTGAATAGAACACTGGGCCTGGCATCAGGAAGATGGAAATTCAAATCTTGCTGCAGTCACTTTCTAGCTGTGTGATGCTGGATAGCTCATTTATCCCTTGCCTGCCTCAGTTTTCTCATCTGTAAAATGGGGATAATAGTAGCACCTAATTTGCAGGATTGTTGTGGAGATCAAATAAGGTTGTATTTAAAAACAAAAAGAAAAACAATCTCATAGTACAGGGCTTGCTTGACACAGTAGGTGTTATATAAATGCTTATTTTCTTTCCCCTTCCCTCCCACTGTAAAATGCTGTCTCTTACAGGGTCATCAATTGAGATCTGGAAGAAACCACAGGGGCCATCTATTCTAAGACCCTCCTTTTAAAGAGAAGGAAAGTTCTCTTGCTCAGTGCTCAGAGAAGCTAAAAATGACTTGCCTAAAGTCATGTAAATAGTAAATGTCTGAGGCAGGATCTGAACCTAGATCCCCAGACTCCAGAGCTTTCCACTATATCACTTATTAAGTACCTACTCTTTGTCCAGCACTGTCTAAGGTGCTGACCCACAGATGAGGCCTCAGGAAAAGTAGAACTGAGAACCAGTGGAGAATAAGAACATTCTGAAAGCTTTTACAGTGTTGGTAGCCATATGGGAAGGCAGGCATCATTGCCCTTTCTATTAATAGAGTGGCACTGCTGGTTGGTATAATAACCTGATGGTGTGGTGATGGTAATTATCATTGACAACACATAGGCTCATAGAGTGGACAGGACCTTTAAGATGATCTAGTCCCCTCCTGTCATTTTACAGATAAGGAAACTGAGGTCCAGGAATGTTAAGAAACTTATTTAAGATCATACAGCTAAAACTAGAAAGAGGTGACATTTGAACCCAGGACCTCTGACCCCAAATCTTGAGTTCTTTCTACTCCTCCACACTCATTGTCTTCTAGCTGCTACTATATGAGTGGGTGGCATGCTTCTCCTGATGTGCCACCTGACTGGCAGTACCTGAAAGGGATGTGTGTGTGTGTGTGTGTGTGAGTCTGTTAATCTGTGCTTAAGCCTGTTGGTTGTTCCCTGTCTTATCTTCACATCTCGAGCCTTGACACCCTTAAATCATATCCCACATATACTTCTCAGACTTAACATCTTTGTTGACCACAAGATGCTTCAAAATCAATATTCTGCTGAAACCTAAAATGAAATATACATGGTACAGTGGCAAGAGCATCTGGGTCAGGAGGACTTGAGTTCAAACCCTGACTTTAATGTTGACTACTCATGTGGCCTTTGGCAAATCATTTAATCTCCTTGGATCTCAATTTCCTCATTTGAAAAAAAAATTAGTATGGCTCACAAAGGCCCTTTGTTCTCCTTTCTAAACCTATGAGGCAGCTAGGTGATGCAACGGATGGAACATTGGACCTGAATTCAAAATCAGACTAGAGGCAATCATTAGCTAGTTAACCCAGAGCCCATCCCTTCTCTATATTTCAATTTCCTTATCTGTAAAATGGGGACAATAATAGCACCTACCTCCCACAGTTGTTGTGAGAGCACATGAGATAATATTTGTAAAGCACTTTGCAAACCTTAAAATACTATATAAATTCTAGGTAATTCTTATCATTGCTATGATGTCTCCACCTAGGCATTGCAAGAGGGACGTTTGCCAGGATCCATCTCCATGTAAGATGAGTTAATTCTTCCCCTTTAGAAGCATTGAAAGTATCCTATATAGTGAATTGGCTCAGGGGCCTGAAGGCTCTGCTGCTGAAATGGCTTCTTGGTGTCCTGAGTACAAAAGCCAAGGCATCACTAATCACCGGGCTCCTCCTTCTCTGGCTCTTACTAGCAAAACAAAAAGTACATGACCACTTTGGAAAAGCTGCCCTCAACTGAATCAATACTGTATCCTTTCCCTGCAATGAATGTCCTTGCCCTGCTATGGCTAGGGAAAGTGCTTTTTGCTATTAGATGGACTGAAAATGTCTCTTTTTGTTTCAGGTTCAGATGCAAGCTACCAGCCCGGTCTGAGTCATACCTGATCTACTGTGCTAAGACTCTCAGATTTCTGACTGCACTCTTTCTCACCATGGCACCAATCCTTACCTGGTCCCCCTTGCTTGCTGCCTTGGGGCTATCTTTGACAAGGATCTTCCCCCAATTGTATCCAGTTGGTTAAGAAATCTTGCTCGTTCCAGCTCTGCTGGTCTATACCTTCCTCTGCATTATCACTGCCAATACTCCATTTCTGGTGCTGTAGAACCAGCTGCCGAGATTACTGTAGTAGCCTCCTAACCGGTATCCCTGCTTCCATTCTCCCCATTCCAATTCATCCTTCATATCCACTTTCATCCTTCACCACTCCCTAAAAATCTCTTCTAGATCACAGATCTCTAGTCATGTCTCTCTTCTGTTGAAAAAATCTTCAGCAGCTCCCCATTGCCAACACAGGAAATGTTAAAAATCCTCTGTTTTTGGTATTCAAGTTTCCTTGGGGGCCATTTCCAGGCACCCTGATCTATATCTGATCATTGGACACAGATGGCTCCAGAGGAGAAAGTGTGACTGGTGACATGGCACAGCCCTGCCTCACTTAAATCCAACACACTTGCAAGTCATGGCATCACCCTCCTGATGTCATGGTCCTCTTTGAGAATGAAGGACAAGCGACAAGGTTCCCTATAATCTGGAACCACATCTCATATCACTCCCCTCTAAGCACCCAGCACTTCAAGCCAAAGTAGTTTACTTTCTATATATCAAACGATCCATAAACCCTCCTGCCTCTGAGGTTTTGCTCACACACTTTCAAGTTCTTGTACCACTCTCCCTTCCTATTCGATGACTATTGAATTCCTGCCCATTTGTAAAAGTCGAATTCAATGCCAGGTCATCTAGGAATATTTCCCCAATGACCCTGCTTGATAATGACCTTCCCCCTCATAGTTTGTGAAAGGAGGTCCATAATCTCCATGAACAGAATGGTAGTGTATGCCAACATTGGGAGGATTGGCTAAGGGTCAGCATATGTAGAGCATGAGGGTTGGAGGCATTCTTCACAAGTCAAGAGCTGATGTTAAAGAGATAGTTTAAGAAGTGGTTCTAATTAGATCAGACCATCTGCCACTTTTTCTTCCCCTGTCCTCTACTTTAGTCTTTTTTTCTGGATTTAGACTATGATTTAAGACAGGGGTGGGGAACTTATGGCTTCAAGGCTTTGTGTGGCCCTCTAGGTCCTCAAGTGTGATCCTTTGACTTCACAGAACAAATCTGCTTAATAAAAGGATTTGTTCTGTAAAACCTGAACTCAATCAAAAGGCTTTATATACCCAAGGACCTAGAAGGCCACATGTGTCCTCAAGGCTGCAGGTTCTGTATCCTTGGTTTAAGATATGAAACAAATTATTTGTATGCAATATTCTATAATTTGATCACAGATTGGTCTGTTATTTTGTACACACCTGGACTCTGAGAAAATTTTCTCAAGCTAAAGCTTATATTTCAATTCTCATTAAGTATTTATCAACCAAGCAAGCAACAATTATTGATTAAATGCTATGTTGCAGGTAGGGCAACTAGGTGGCAAAGTGGACAGCCTTGAAATCAGGAAGACTCATCTTCATGAGTTCAAATCCATCCTTATATGTGTCCCTGGGCAAGTTGCTTAACCCTATTCATCTCAGTTTTCTCATCTGTAAAATGAGCTAGAGAAGAAAATGGCAAACCACTCCAGTATCTTTGCTAAGAAAACCCCAAATGGGGTCCCAAAGAGTCATCAAATGACACTGAAAATGACCAAAATATCAACAAAAATGTGAGATAAGAGATATAATGATATAAATGAAAATCATCATAGTACAGACTCTTTTTCTCTTTCTGCCATGGAGATACCCAGGATGAATCCTTCAGAGTCTAGACAGAAATCTTGATCTTATTATGATCTATGGACTAAGAAGGCATTGGTCATAAGATCTGAACTGGGATCACCTCATTTCAAATCCTTCCTCAGACACTTTAAGAATTGTGTGCCTGAGGGCAGCTCACTCAAACTTTCTCATTCTCAGATTCCTTCTCTATAAAATGGAGATAATATTATTACACTTATCTTCCTATGGCAGGGACTGTTTGTACATTTCTTTGTATCCTGAGTGCTTGGTACACAATAGGTGCTTATGGACTTGTCCACCTCACCAGGGTGTCATGAGGATCAAAAGAGATACAGGCAAAGCTAGTTATTATTATTATTTAAAGAAACAGCACTGTCTTCCTCTTGCCCTGGAGATGAGAGGTGTTGGGAGTACGGTGGGAGATGTACTGAGAGCTGAGTAGGGACATTTGGCAGGGTGAGAATGGAGAATGGCGAGGAGATAAAAAATGAGGACAGGCTGGAGACTGAGGGAGGCAGGGTAGAGAGGACCTGTGTGTGTGGCTGCAGTAACCAGGCTACCTCTGTTCCACTTTTTCCCCACTGGGAGAGCCTATATCCAAATGGGTTCAATCCAAAGCTAATCTGTTCTTTAACAGTTATTTGCATTTCTAGTATTGAGTTGCCAGCATACTATCAAAAGTATGACTGATCTAACAGTTTCTTATTTGTATGTACTGTAAGTCATTCCAGTCTACCCTCAGGGTCCTAGGGATACTATTAAGGAATTTGAGTATCCCTTCTCTAATGCTATACAGTATTCCAGTGTGGTTTCCCCACTGTTAATCATCAGCCTTTTAGTGCCCCAGTTCCATTTAACCAATTAACATTAATTAGCTTCTACACAGTGCTATTTACCTTAATGACAAAGCCAGAATTTAAGCATAACCCTTCTCCCAATACCTCTGTGGGGCACACTCTTCTTCCCTTGGTTTCTGGAAGTTGGGGGATTCAGTTTCTACATAGCATTGGTTCCACTAAGTGATTCTGGCATGGCCACTGAATGAGTCTGTCTTGGCTACTGATGGCTGGGGTCCTGATGGCCACTCTTTGCTCAGAGGGCATCAATTCTGAAATGGTTACAAACCCAGCTTGCGTTCCTGGACCCCCATCTCCATTCTCTTTCACCTAAAGCAAAAGAACAGATGATGTGGCAAAGAATCAAGGCCCTATTCATCAGCCACATGTTGGCTTCAGATGCATAGGGCCTGAGGCTTCTCTTTCTACAGTACTGTCCCTCTTCTCTTCCTGGAACACCTCCCAGTTAAGATGGAATCAAACTGAAAGAAGGGATAAGTTTGGGGCAACTAATTTCTTTTAAATGTACTCCAGTTCTGGCTATGAAGCCAATCAAAAATTGTCCAAACAGACCTTGAAATAAAATGTCTGTGCATGTAAGTTGATGTGAGGATTGCATCAGCCAAGCACCCTGCGCACTCTCCTGATGACTGGGCTTTCTGGCCAGTTACATATGTTTCACCTTGGGAATGGAGAGTCCAAGGACAGAAAAAGAGGGAGAAGGGGGTAGAGAAAATAGACTCTGTTGCAAGTATTGGGGTCAGACCATAGCTAGAGCTAAAAGAAAGAAAATATAGATTTTTATATTTCACAATTCCCCATACTAGGGATATGAGTCAAATGAATCTCAACTTCAGAAACTCCCCCTAGGCACAATGGAGCTAAACAATGGCATGGGGGGGAGAGGGAGAAAGTTGGTGATGGGCAACAAGAGGAAGTTTTCCTAGGACCCTAGGGGCATGTTTGCCATCCTTTGGCTCAGTTTACAGGGTGGGAAACTGAGTCACAGAACAGCTAAGTGTCTAGTCCCAGAGCCTCTCAGTGTCAGAGATGGAATTTGAACTTTGATTTTTAAACTTCAATTCCAGCAAATTAACCACGGTACCACAATGCCTCTCTAGTAGCTTATGTGGGTGATGTAACACATACATATGTAAGTATATACAACATATATATGAACTGGATTAAGGCAATTTGGGAGAGAGGCACTAATGAGTGGGAGGGATTAGGAAAAGCTCTATGTTAGAGGGAGGGGTTTGAGCTAAGCTTGAAGGAAGAATTTCCAGTGAATTGAGGTGAGGACATAGTGTGCTCTATGCATGAAGTATTTCACAATCAAATTCAACTGGTTTGGCCATTCCCCAGTTGATGGGCATCAAAAGGAGGTAGATTTGATGGCTTTTGGGGATGCCTTTGTTTTTGAAACTGAGAATGTTTTGCCTGGAAAAACAGAAGACTAGTCCAGGTTGGTGACAAGTGTTTTCACTTTTTTTTTGAAAAAGTCTTAGACTTGGTCTGCTTGGTCCTGAAGGAAGGATCTAGGGGCAGGGGTGGGAGTTGCAAAGTTAAGCTTAATCTAGGGAAAATATCTACAATTAGAACTACTCCAAAGAAATGGGGGAGCAGGGCTCAGAGGTGGTAGGCTTTCACACACCTGAAGCCATTTGTTGGGCATGTTGTAATTAGCTTCCTGCTCCTCCATGGGTCACATTAGAAAGCCTCTGAGGACATCTTCCATCTGGGATGTTCTGTGATTCACTGAGTGAAGAAGTTAAACAAAGTTGCCCCCAATAGCTCCAATTTCTCACTCATCTGTACTGAGGGTGAAGGGGAGAAAGGAGAGTTGGAGGCCCAAGGAGAGGAGAGAAGACTTGGAGCTGCTGTTTTTCAGAGAAAACAAGAGAATAATGAGATAAAAGCCCTGGGTGCAGTAGCGAGGACCTGTTTGAAATTTGACAACCCAGATCGGTCATAGACAGAGTTGGTACATTTTGGTGAGTCCCTCTAGCAGCCCGTGGCTGTGGGCATTATGTAAGTGACTGATCATGGGGTCAAGGCTGGTAGGGGAGGAAATGAGGACAGAACAGATCTGAGGGACTGGCAGAACAGGAAGGAGTCAAAATATCTCAAAAAACCTTTACGATCCTTCCCAGCCCTGACATTCTGTGTTCTAAGGTTCTCTGCAGCTTGACTGTCTCAGCTTTAAGGTCCTTCTGGTTTCTGACATTCTGTGTTCTAGGCTCTGATATTCCCTGTTTCAAGGTTCTCTGCAGCTCTGACTGTGTCTGTTCTAAGGTCCTTCTGATCTCTGAAGGTCTCTGTTCTAGGGTCCTTCCCAGCTCTACCTCTATGATCCTCTGAATACTGTACTCTTCCACACCACTGAGAGCTGAGCACAAATATGGGAGGAGCAAGTGAATGGAAGGAGTGGAAAAACAGGAGATTGTGATCAGAGAAGGGAATTTCAGATTTCACGACTCTGAGGGGTGGAGCAGTTTCGAGTAATGAGGCCTGTGGTGTTTCCACACTGTGGGGGAGGGGGTGTCTTTGAGATAGATTTCAGGAGTTGAAGAATTCAAAAAAATGTGTAGACAATGGGAAATAGAAAAAAACCAAGCATTTATTAAGCTCTTAACATATGCCAGGCACCATGCTAGGGATGGAAGATACCAAAAAAATAGCAAAACCTGATCCCGCCTTCAAGGAGTTTATAATCTTATGAGGGAGATGACAAATTCATAGATATGAATGTATCATATTCATATATATATATATATATATCATACATATCATAGAATGTGTGAAGTACAGAGAGTACATACAAGGTAACCTTAGAAAAGAAAACACTAGAAGCTGGTTGGATAAGTAGGAGAGTGGAGGAAAAATACGCTTTTCTAGATGTTTCAATTTAAGCTGTACCATGAAGGAAGGAAGCCAGATATTCTAAGAGATTGTTGTGGTTGTCTGTCTGTCCTACTTTCTCCAAGAGGACCATGACATCAAGATCATGATATGATTTGCACTTGACTTTGATATAAGTGAGGGAGGGCTGTGCAAGGTCACCAACCTCACTTTCTTCTCCTGAGCCACCTGGGTACAATGACCTGATATTCATCAGGAAGAGGGGAGATGACCCAGGATGCAATATGAGACCCTGGCCCTTCCAGGCTAAGGTCTTATCACATTCTCACTTTGAGTGAGATACACCCATTCAATGAATAGGCTTCTTTAAGTTCCTCAAGGGATGGCCCCTCTAATAAAAAGAAAAAATCAAAGTGGGAGGGCAAGACCCTTCTAAGAGGTGAAGGTTAGGAGAAAGAGCATTCCAGTCATGTGGCACAGCCAAGGCAAAGACTCAGAGATGGGCGATTGAGAAAAGTATGTGAGGTGTAGCAAGTAGGCCAGTACCATTAGAAGACAGCACTCCCCTCCTCCACGATGAACAAACATGTAAATTCTACTTTAGAAGAAAAGCTGAAAGACCTTCAAGTTTTCATTTTACCCTTCTGTACTACACTCCCTCTCGCTTTCCCTCCCTCCTCACCACTACGTCTAAGAATCTCTCCCAATTTAAACCCAATTTTTTGGTTTCAAAAATTTCCTGAGACACCTTAATTTCTGGGGCAGTCCCTGGGACAGAAAGAAAAGCACAGAACTTCCCTTAGATCCCAGCTACTGACCTAGTAGACATATGTTGACTTGGTCCCATGCACCTATGACCCACCTTTGGATTTATTCACGAAGATAATCCCAGCTTCCAGGAAGTTTAGCAGAGATACCCAGAGTGCCAGCTAGAATAATAACCATATAGCAATAACCTTAAACAAATTTTCACAGTAAAGAGTCTTTCTCAATGCAGGAAAGAACCCGAGGAAGAGGTAGATAAGGTGGCCCAAGCCAAGTAAGTCAAAGCCCTGCCAATGCCTCATTCACTGTGCCCCCTCAGACCCTAGTGGAGAAGCTCAGGACCTAGAGCCCAAAAGCAGCAGTGACCTTGCTTTCAGCCCACCCCTGGAGCCTTCATACAAAGGGGCAGTTTCCTCTGCAGGTGGCATAGTCCCCACCACCTCAGCAGCCACACAGCTGCTGAAGACCCAGAAAAGACACTTCTCACCCCTAAAGCTTTAGCACTGTCAAATGGTTCAGCATCAGAAAGGGCTATGGTTTTATCAATGGAAATGCCAGTAAAGAAGGGGCATTAGCCTCTGCTTTGCCACTGCATCCTAAGGACCATGTGATCTTTCCATCTGATATGTAACTGAAACCTCTATAAGTTGTCCCCCTATTAAAATATGAGCTCCTTCAGTGCAGGGACAGTCTGGCTTTATCATTTTATTTCTTTGTACATAGTAAATGCTTAATAATTTTTTTATTCCTTCCATTATTTATTGATTCATTCAGCCTGTTGTCCATCCTTAGCCATTTCTCATGCCCCTCTAGGGACTGTTCATGGGTGGTTGTTACTTGCAAAGTTTTCATCCTGAGTTGTAGAAACTGAGGCAAAGGAAGAATTCAGAGAAATGGAAAGAGTTCTATGAACTGGTGTAAAGAAAGAAAAACCCAGAGCACAATATACATGGTAAGCAGTGACCAAGATGATTTGAGAGCACTTAGATCCAAATATGCTTGGCCTCCTTTTGGCAGAAAGGTGGTGGACAACAGGAGCAGAATGTAGTGTACATTTTTAGAAATGGTCAAGTGTCGAATTGGTTTCTTTGCTTTTACTTATTTATATACTTACATAAGGGAAGATTCCATTGGAGGATGGGACAGGGAGGCAATGACTGTGGTTAAGTGATATGGATATTTAAAAGAAAAACAGGGAATATCAATTAAATATTTTTTTAAGAGTTCATACTCAAGACATGAAACTTACTGTGTTGGGGATTCTCATTCGGATTTAGACTGGCACCTGCCAGGGTCCTGTCCAGTCTGGAATGATTGATTAGAACAGTAGCTAGTCAATATCCCAGGACATTTTTAACAGAGTGAGGAGAGGCAGAATAAATAATTTGATTTCTAAAATACCTTTTCAATACAAAAAAAGGGAAAAAAAACTTCAATAATTTCCAATTATCTTTTGGGGGAAAAATGCAAACTCCTCAGTATGGCATTTAAAGCCTTCAGAAATCTGTCTTTCATGTACTTTTCCACTTCCAGTTCATTATTATTCCTTGTCAGGCCCTCTACATTCCAGCCAAATGACCTACTAGCTGTTTCCCTTATGTGACTTTCTATCTTCCATGTCAGCACCTTTGTACGGGCTGTATCCTCCTGCCTGGAATGTCTCCCTCCTTTCCTCCACCTCAGAATCCTCCATAACTTCCTTCAGAAATAGATTGTTGTAAGTAAAGATTGTTTCAGGCTTTGTGCTCCTACCCCAATGCCTGACACATAGTAGGAACTTAAGAGGAATACTTGTTTATTTCCTGCTTTTCTCACTTACTTTAATGTTAGTATCTTTCCTTGGTTGACCATCTCCGATTTCTCCTGTCCATAGCTTGCTCATACATAGTTGTTTGTATGTTTTCTTTTCCATTCAACTGTGGTTTTTTGCCTTTCTTTGTATCCTCAGCATTTAACACAGTGCCTGGCACATAGTAGGTACTTACTAAATGTTTGTTGAAGGACTGATTGATAGGTGCTTAATTAATATTTGTTGAATTGAATTGAATTTGATTATGGAAAGAACATAGGCTAGTGATTACCTCCAAACAGTCTCTATAAAATTGGGGGTATAGTATGAGTTCATCCTTCGTTGCTGATGAAGCCCATGCCATCAGAGAAATAATGACATGACTTGCACTTGACTTTTTTTTTTTTTGAGTGAGGGAGGGCTGTGCAAGATCATCAGCCTCACTTCTCCTCCAGAGCTATCTGAATCCAGTGACCAGATATTCATCAGGATGACTGGAGATGATCCAGGATGAGGCAATTGGGGTTAAGTGACTTGCCCAAGGTCACACAACTAGTGAATGTCAAGTGTCTGAGGTGAGATTTGAAGTCAGGTCCTCCTGACTCCTGCACTGGTGCTTTATCCATTGCACCACCTAGCTGCCCTCAAAATTGGGGGTCCAGAGACTGAAAGAAAGCAGTATGTAAGAAACCAGCTTTGAGGGGAAGGGGAATAGCACCAGACTCTCACAGAGATAGACAGAAAGAAGCTCCCAAGTATAAAAGTTCTTTTCATTTCACCAAAGTTATTTATAGAATTATCAAACACCTGCAAGCTGCTCAAAGATATGCCTTTTACATATAATCCTAACCACAGATAAATTCATCTTGGAGGAGTTAACTACTTATGTAACTTTATCCCTTGTATTACCATGGACAACTCCTTTAATCTCTCTAAATCAGTTACCTTGCTTGGGAAACACTCTATTAATTCTGATATTCAGCCTAGGGTAGTGGCCAGTGTGCTAGACTTGGAGTCAGTAAGACCTGAGTTCAAATCTTTCCCCAGTAGTTACTAACTATGTGACTGCATGCAAGTCATTTAATCGCTTTCTGCCTTGGTTTCTCCATCTGTAACATGGTTATAATAATGGCACCAACCTCACAGGGCTGTTGCAAGGCTTGAAAAAAATAACGCATTTAAAAGACTTTTCAAATTGTAAAGTATTTAAAGCTTAAAACTGAGCAAAGACTATTGGGACACCCTACAAAAATGCTGTCTATAATTATTTTTACCACCAATAAGAATTATATATGATACTAAAAAGATTTCATTATGCTTATGGGGAAGGATGTTCTGGTAAATGGTTAACAGTTGGCTGACCAATTAAACAATGTCCACGGGACACATTTTGAGGTTTTATCTGCCTACCTCAAGTCTCTTTCTACTCCAACTCACCTTCCATTCAGTCATTACAGTGATTTCCCAAATCAAAGGTCTGACCATATCACTCTCTTTCACTCAGTAAACTCCAGTCACTCCCTATCCTTCCAGGATCAAGTAGAAAATTCTCTTCTCGCACCTGATTCCTCAACACTTACTTTTTGATCCAGTGACACTGGCCTCCTGGTTGTGGTTTTGTGGCACAAGATACTTCATCTTTCAGCTCCAGGTATTCTCTCTGGCTGTCCCCCATGCCTGGAATGTTCTCACTCCTCCAATCCTACAGCTGACCTCCCTGGTTTTCCTTTAAATCCCAACTGAAATCCCATCTTCCACAGGAAGACTTCTCCAACCTTTCTTAATTCCAATGCTTTCCCTCTCTTAATTATTTCCTATTTATCCTGTATGTAGCTTATTTTATATATTTTTGTTTGCATGTTGTCTTCCCCATAAGATTGTAAGCTCTTTCAGGGCAGAGACGTCTTTGGCCTCTGTGTAGCCCCAGGGCTTAGCACAGCGCCTCATAGAGTCTATACTTAAGAAATGTTTATTGAGTGCCTTCTTAAATGAAGACAACCACCAAATCAGTAAATCAAGTGGTCATGTGTAATGTTGGCTGATTTCTGAAGTGTGAAATGCTCACACTGAAAATTTAACAATCAGCCCTCCTAAGGGGATTCCCTCCCACACATCCTAACTCATGGAACACAATTGATTTAACTGTTCCCCAACTGGTATCCCTCCAATCTTCCTACCAGATCTTTGTTACTACAAAAAAAAAATGCTGCTATGAATATTTGTATGTATGAGATCTTTTCCTCTGTCTTTGCGGATAATACATTTTTCCACTGACAGAAACTTGGTATGCCTGTCCACTACCTGGTAGATGGTTTGCAATCACAGATCCTTGTATTATTTTTATCATTACTACTGCTAATTATTATTCTGCTGAATATAGGGAACTTAGTGTGTCAAATCTTATTCCAATGGCTCTAGTGTTCATGGGGAAGGTCCAAACAATGTCCACAGATTTATAAAAGCTTAGATGTGGAGAGGTCATCTGAAAACAATCCTCTAATGTTTACAAAGGGAGAAACTGAGGTTCAGGAAAAGAAAGTATGGTGCCATGAAAAGTCTTCCTCTGGGATCAGAGGACCTGAGTTCGAATTTAGATTCTGCCACCTTTGTGACTTTGGACAGTCACATCATATCTTTAGATTTCAGTTTCTTCATCTGTAAAGTGAATGGACTGGACCAGAGGAGCCCTAAGATAGGTCTCTCCTGGCTCTCAATCTATGAATCTGACTTTCTGATTCCAAGTCTAGTCCTCTTTGCAATAAGAGAATGAACTGAGGCAGAGACTAGAAAAGCAGAATGACAATCACAGTTACTGAGGAATGTCAGGGCTCTAAAGGTCTTTAGAGGGCATCCAGGCCCCTCCTTTGAAAAGTAATCAATAGAGACCCAGGGAGAAGGTGTGTGTGCCTAAAGGCACACACTAAATACTTGGAGAGATAAGAAAGAGGCAGCAGGGGTCAGAGTCCCAGGTCAGCTGCCTCCTTTTTGTTTTTTCCTCCTTTGATCTTGTCCTGATAATACCATTCAGGTAAACTCAGTGTTACAGTGGATCTAGACACCTATCTGCTTAGTTGCCACATCTAGAAACACTAGAGAAGATAGTATGTATTGTCTCTTGTTTGCTGACAGCAGAGATTTACTTAGAATGGTGATTGGTACATGAATTCAATCAAACTCTCTCTTTCTCCCCCTTTCTTTCTTTTTCTTTCTTCCTCTTCCTTACTTTCTCTTTTTCTTGTTCTTTCCTTTTATTCCAGGTCCTCTGATCCCAGAGGAAGTCCAGATCCAGGTTTTTCTTACTTCACCATCCAACCTCTCTCTACCTTGGTTTCCTCATCTGTAAATGGGTCAGATGGCCTCTGAGACTCCTTCCATCTGTGACATTCCTCCCAATAGTCTTGCCAGCTGTGTAGTTGATTATTATCTCTACTATTCACACGAGGGCTATGAGGCTCAATAAGTATTCACCCAGGGTCACATTTCTAGTCAGGGTGAGAGGTGGGACTTAAATACAGATCTTTTGATGCCAAGTCGTGCGCTCTTGATGCCTTCAAATACAAAAAAAACTACCAACACCAACCTAGAGCTTGTTTTTTCTATTACTGAGGAATACTTACACTGACTACTCTAAAATTCTGTGGGAAATCTTTGTGAGGGACAAAGATATAGAGGGGTAAGAGGGAGCACTAGCATTCCATGACCCCAGAACAGAGCTAACCTAACCGGTCCATCTGGGGACAGAACTCATGACCTTGTCTAGCCTCATTAGCATCACGTTCTAACCAGTCATTCCAGCCTATAAAGGACCCTAGCTACACCAAGACTAGAGGAAGGTAGGTGGCAAGTAGAGAGAGTGCTGGGCCTGGAGTCAGGAAGATCTGAATTCAAATCCAGATGCAGGCACTTACCAGCTTTGTGACCTTGGGCACATCACTTAACCTCTGCTTGTTTCCTCATTTGTAAAATGACCTGGAAAAGGAAATGGCAGACTACTTTGGTATCTTTGCCAAGAAAACCCCAAACAGGATCAGGAAGAGTCAACAGCTAACCCCTACCAAGACTACCCTGCCGGCTCTAGCCTATATCTGAATGAGAATTCCAAACACATTAGCTCGGCATTTTTTCAGTAGGAACACTTTACAAAGCATTTTATTGATAGTCTTGAGTTTTTTAAATATATAACCATCACCTAACCACAGCCACTGCCTCCCTCTCCCATCTTCCCTTATAATAAATAAGGGCAAAAAAACCCCAATCAATACTTGCTCATTTCTGAAAACGTACACCACATTCTGCCTCTGTTGTCCACCACCTCTCTGCCAAAAGGAGGCAAAGCATACTTGGATCTAAGTGCTCTGAAGTCATGCTTGGTCACTGTATCAGTCAGAGTTCCTGTGGTTTCCTGGGCTTTATTGGGCTCATCATGTATATTGTACTTTGGGTTCTTCCTCTATACCGGTTCATAGATTTCTTTCCCAGCTATTCTGAATTCCTCCTTTGCCTTAGTTCCTGCAACCCAGGGTGAAAACTTTGTCCTCTGCCCCCTCCTCTACTGCTCATCCCTGGAGGGGGGTGAGAAATGGCTGGGGAATCGATAATAGGATAAATGAATGGAAAATATCTATTAAATGCTTATTTTGTACAAAGCAATTGGGGAAACAAATAGATAAGCCAGACACCCTTCTCTGAGGGAGACCACATTCTAATAGAGGGGAACAAGACATACAGAAGGCTTGAACTGCATGTTGGATGAAAAGATCCTTAGGATGTAGAGGCAAAACAGATGGTAATGTATCTTTTTTAGGGTTGTTTTTATCAAGACAAAATCCTGTCTAGCTTTGCTGAAGACATCCATTGATGGGGAACTTACTATCTCCAGAGGCAGACCATTACCTTCTGGAGTAGTAAATAAGAGTAGGGAATGTTTTTGTTTTTTAATATATCAAGGCAAAATGTAATCAATTGTTGAACCATTTGCCAGGGCCAAGGACTTTGATGCAAATAACTTTCTTTTCTGTGTCTTCAGTGGGGATGGGGATGGGGGCAAAGTTTTCATCCTTAGCTGTAGGAACTAAGGAAAAGGAAAAATTCAGAGAAACTTGGAAAGAATTCTATGAACCTGTGTTCATAGAATTGATTGCATCTCTACATGGCTTGCTCCCCTGGATGCTGGCTGGGCACCCAGGCTAGAAGCTGAGTCAGTCAGTGGTCTTGGGAGGTGAGGCCCTGTATGTTCTCAGGGTTCTTGGGCTTACTTGCCTGTTGGTGACAGTCCATTGGTTTATGGTGGTAGTGGTGAACATGATGGGCTTCTACTCTGCCAGTCACTATTCTGGCCAACAGCTGTAGAGGCTGGGCTGGAAGCCAGGTCCTGATATTTTGAAGTATGCCCCTCCCCCTCCCCTTCCCCCCAGGAGAATTTGGAGACTCCAACTCACTTGTTCTTCTTCCTCTTCTAGGTCAGTGGCCCTTCCCAACCAGGCTGCTATTGACCTAGATAATTTCTGTCCCCTGACAGCTAAGGAGGAGGCATTCTTGTGGCTTGATTTCTATCCATCTTCATGTCATCCAGCTCATTTTATAATGGATTGCCTTCAGATAGCATTGGTATGCACCTATAAAAGGCTCGTTCTTTTGGGCCAAAGCTACTAGGAAACATGATGGCTAGTCCTTGGAGGCAGCAGGGAGGGGAATGTGACCGCATTTATGAGTCTAGACAGGCATGATCAGTGACCTGCTTCAGCACCAGGTGGGCCTACTATGACTCAGGAAAGGCAGTGGTACCTACTGGCCCAGATTCAGAAGACCTGGGTTCTAGAATCCTAGTATCATCCATGTGGAACTGGAGGGACTTTAGAGATAGCATGCAAGCAACCTGAGCTCAAGCACTGCTTGCTTTTGTCTATCTCCAGCGTCTAGCACAGGAAGCCATCTAGTTCCATCCCTCCATTTTATAGAGGAATAAACCAAGGTCCACAGAAGGTATGAAATGCTCAAGGTCATAGCTAGTGAGTGACTGAGCTGAGATTCATAGTTCTAGCTCTTCCACTTGACTACCTGGCCTTGGGCGAGTTGCTACCTCAATGAGTCTCATTTTTTTCATCTATAAATGGGGATAATAATACTGTGTTCTACCTACCTCACAGAGTTATTATGAGAATAAATGAGATAATAATATACACGAAAGTGTTTTGTTAACTGTAAACTATTAAATGACTACAAAGTATTATTATTAAAATGATGGAGTTGGTCTCAGATGATGAGAAGTAAGACCATATGGCAGTGGCATCATCATCATCATCACTGGCACCTACATCATACCTACTATGTGCCATGCACTGTGCTAAGCTTTTTACAAATTTGATCCTCATAACAGTCCTGGGAGGTAGGTGCCATTGTGATCCCTACTTTACAGATGAGAAAACAGAAACAGAGACTATGTGACTGGTCTAGGGTCACACAGCTAGTAAGTGTCAAAGACAGCACTGGACATGAAATCTGGAGACCTGGGATTGAGTCTATCTTTGTCTAGCGGGACCACTTTGAGCCAGATCTTAGCTCTTTAGCATTTTGGGCTGGTAGAGACTTTATAGATGTTGTCCAGACATCTTTTATAGATGAGGCACTTTCACATATTTTTAAAATCTCATTTAGTTCTCCAAACAACCCTATGAGGTGTAGAGAATATTATCTAAAAATGAGACTTAAGAACATTTTGACTTGTCCAAGGTCAGGGAGTCAAGCTGAAGACCCAGAACTGGGAAGAAGTCATATGGTAAAGTGGATACAGCACTGGACATGGAATCAGAAAATCTTGAGTTCAAATCCAGTCTCAGACACTTAACAGATGTGTGACTCTGGGTAAGTCACTTAACTTTAGTCTGCCTCAATTTCCTCAACTGTGAAATATGGATAGTAATAGTACTTAGTGTTGTTATGAAGATCACTTAGCATAGTACCTGGCACTGGTATTTAATAAATCCTTCCAAATGAGAAAACTTGAGGCTCAGAGAGGTTAACTAATTTGTCCAGCAACAAATTGCAGAGGTGGTATTTGAAATTAGATTCTGTGACTAAATCTAAGACCCTTTCTACAGTACTACTTGTCCCACATACTTTCCCTTTTAATGCCTTAATGAAAAAATCTCTAATTACACTTATTCAAAGTAAGAATCCTTATCAGAGGCTGAGGCAAGAACAGGAAGAAATCAGCTCATGGTAGAAGGTGAAGGGAAGATATGCTGTCATTATCATCACAAGTCAGAAGCTGGAGTCATCTTTCTGTTCATTGGATTTCCCATGTACTTATCATGTCACAATGCAGTTGCTCACATATGCTGTCCCCACCCCCAACTTAAATCTAACCTAGATTCATTTTAGATCAATGTTTACTCAAACCATAGTTCTCAAGCCCCCACCAAAGTTTCTTCCATTGGACAAACATGAAGGCACGTTAATTGAAACAAAAGACATTTAGACAACAAACTTAAGGAAAATCCTCATCCTCCCTCTGTTCCCCACAGATGGGTGTTCCCTTCCAAAGATTCCTACATTGCTGGTGAAAAATCATACATGTCCACATATGGTCTGGGAACTCATGTTCCCTGAAAGAACACATGTCACCATAGAACTAAGTACTCAAACTCTGAGGGCTGTATCTCAGATGGATTCTTTTTCTACCTCTAACAATGCGCTTTCCTCCTTATACCATTCAAGGTTTCTTGTATCATCTCCTAGACATGTGATGCTACTGACCTATGACTACTAAACAGGGCTTTTGGCTAATGTTTCCACTGAACTGCCATCTGCAATTGCAGGTCATCTGTCACCATTTGCTGATCTTCTACTGAATGAGAACTACTAGATATGGGAGGGGGTTCAGCTCTTTTAGCACATAGCCTCAGGAGTTATCTCAGCCTTTACCTATTTTAAAACCCAGAGCCAGAGCCAGCCAGCAGAAACTCTCAGGTTTAAATAAAACTTCTTTTTCAATGCTTTTGATGTTAGTTGAAATGCCACTGTCTGAGTTCAATCTATAGTTTCACTTAGGGTACCCAAATATTCCTTTCAGCTTCTATCATGTCAGTTGTTGTCCATGTATATCACTCTAGGGGACAGAGTGAAAGGTTCTGGGTAGAACAGGAGATTTTGTTCTAACTTATATTCTATTTAATCTGTGTATGTGTCTTATCACCCTAATTATGTTATAAACTCCTAGAGACTATAGGTCTTCCTTTTTCTTATCTTGGAAACTCAACTTTCCTGCACCAATGCATTGAATATAGCATTTCTTAATAAATTTTTTTTGAATGATTGACAATGTATTCCTAAACTATATTTGAACAAGTGATTAACTTGATAAAATAAAAAGCAGTGAGAAAGAACACAATAATAGTAATATTGCTAAGGCAGCCCAAGAGAGCTAAGAATTCTTATTTTAAATGACCTTGTCTGCCTTGATAATAATACCTTCCATCTTGTATCAGCTTTTAAAAACTCTTTCATAACTATCAAAGCACAGAATTGGAAGGGACATTAGAAGTCATCTAGTCCAACCCATACCTGAATAGGACTTTTCTTTATATATTCTCTATAAGTGACCTTGTTTGAGATTTTCATTGACAGAGAACTTACCACCTCCTTAGACAGCCTATCATATCTTGGAGCAATGACTTGTGGTCAGGAAGTTTTCCTTATATTGAGTCAAAAGCTACCTCCCTGCGAACAGCCCTGTGAGATTGGTAATGGAAGTACTATTTTTCTCATTTCAGAGATGAGCAGACTGAGGTGGGAAAGAGTGACTAAGGCTAACTTCACTCTCAGATTCGTTTCCCTTTGTTAATGTGTATTAAGGCTAAATTCTGGACCCTTCAGCAAAAACACATTTGAGATATATGAAACTCCAGGCAATCCATTTTATCTCTCTGAGTTTTATTTTCTATCCACAGTGTGGAATATTGAATAGTAATAAAAATTTACATCTTTATAGTTCTTTAAATGTTGCAAGGCTAATTCCTTAGAACAACTCTGTGAAATAGGTAGTACAAATTTAACCACTTGGTGGTGCTGTGAATCACTAGCCTGATTCTGTTCAACAGGAAAGCTCAGATTTTCACCTCTATTGTGCAGAAGCTCTGGGAAGTTTTATGTTCCCATTGGCTCTCAGCTTGGGCAAATATCAGTCTTCCACCTTTGCCTCTCTTTGCCTACTTCTCCTTCTAAGGCTAGGGTCAACCTGGAGTCCATAATTTTTTTTTTGCAATGTATTTTTGATAACTATAATTTAATGTAGTTTTTTGGTAATCCTATGTATTTCAGACATTCAAAAATATGATTCTCAGGAATGGTCCATAGGCTTCACTAGTCTGCCAAAGAGGCATATGACACACAAAAAGATTAAAAACCCCTGGTTTAGGGGGAGTGGTTAGTATGGATTTATCCAATCTGAATCAGTTCTGAGCCTTTATCCTTTTTGCAAAACCCTGTTTCTTCCCTGAACTTGCTATATATCACCAAACCTTGTCACAGTGCCTTTAACATACTGAAATCAACTCATCATAGATTCAACTAGTATGCCTGGACACTATACATAGTGTTTTATTCTTGACAAAGAATAAAAAAGAACGAAATAATACACAATAAGGCATCTACTTCACAACTGCTTCTACCCTTAATCCCAAGGAATCCCCCCAGGCAGTATATATAAGCTAAACTGAACTCATGGTGCTATGAAAGGCTACAATTCAGTCTGCTGAGCCTCTCTCTTTGAATAGGCAAGGCATGTATAGACTGTCCAACACAATTCCCAATGGATGTTAGACTCATAATATGTAATATAGGCAGCCAGCAAGTCAGTCAATAAGCATTTACTAAGTGCTAGGCACTGTGCTAAGGGCTTACGATACAAATATAAGCAGAAAGACAATTCCTATCTGCAAGGAGCTTATATTCCGACAGAAAGACCAAAATGCATCATGCAGAGGAATGAGATGTAATTGACTTGGGTACCCTTCTTAAATGGAGAAGAGACAGAGACACACACAGACAGACAGATAGGGTGATAGAGAGATGGGAGAAAGAGACAGGAAGGAAAGAGAGAGAAAAGAAGAGAGAGAAGAGAGGAAAGAGAGGGGGTATGGGAGAAGAGGGAAGACAGAGAGAGAGAGAGAAAGAGAGAGAGAGAGAGAGAAAGAGAGAGAGAGAGAGAGAGAGCACTGTTGTTGGCAGTGACCTTGACTACTGTACTTCTATGCATGTATTTCATCACCTGTAGAGGCTGCGGGAGAAGGCAGGCCAGATGTGGAGAGATATTCTCTCTACCTTCATGACTTTTTCCTTCTTTATGTTTCTGACTTGAACCTCTCAGTTCAGGTTTCCAGGGGCCAAGAGCTATATCACAATTTCTCTGATACTTTCAGTGAAATTTGGCAACTTCTTCCTCTTCCCCCAAACCTACAGCTAGCTCGAGTTGGGGTGGAGAAAGGGCATTACACAAATATTGCCAACCCCACTTACAGATGAGGAAACTGAATCTCAGTGAAAGAAAACAACTCAGTCAGGGCCCACACAGCAGTAGAAGGCAAAGACCAGACTTCCTCCTTCATCCAATCATCCTTCTCTCTCGTCAGGCTGCCTCCATACACAAATACTATACATTTGTATTGCTTAATATTTTCTATAGTACTTTCACATACATTAGTTCATTTAAATCTTAATAATTGTGTAAGGTAGACATGGCAGGCATCATTAGCTCCATTTTACAGATGATAAAACCGAGGCTCTCAGAAGTGAAACCACTTTGCCCAAGGTCACCCAGTTAACAAAAGCCTGAGCCAGAGGAAGGTTGTGACTTGTTTGTGGTGATACTGGCTGCTAAGGGTCTAAGGCAGGATTTGTACCCGTAGGTATTCTTGACTCTAAATTCTCTTAGCATTATAGATCTAGAATTGGGATCTAGAACTTAGTGGTCATGTAGTCTCATCCTCTCATTTTAAAGAAGAGGAAACTGAGGCCTGCAGAGGTTAAGTGATTTCACAGGGTTGTTGTACAGATCAAATGAGATAATGAGGTTTGCTTTGCAAACCTGAAAGCCAATACAGAAATGCTAGCATTTGCCCAGAGGGAGATGGCTGGTGTCTGAGGCAGGATTCAAAAGCAAGTCTTCCATTGCAGAACTACAACTCTGCACTATAAATCAATCCTTGTTGATTGACAGTGATGTATGATTTGTAATCCTTTCCCCAAATACTACATCCATTAATGAATATATATATATATATATATATATATATATATATATATATATTAATGGGGCCCTTACAATCTCCTGTGCCCACCTCAAAATACCTGAAAGGGCCCTATCTCTGTCACATAAGAAAAGAGAATCATTGGGGTACAAGGGAAAGTATCCTGGATTTTGAATCAGAGGACCCAGATTCAAATCCCATTTCAGTCACTCCCTACCTACCTGTTTGACCTTGGCCAAGTTATTTCCCTTTCTGGGCCTCTGCTTCCTCAGCTGGACTAGATGACCTTGAAGGTTCCTCTTATTTCTAAGTCTGTGGTCTTATGACTCCAGGAATACCTGCCTAATCAGGCTAGCAACCTGGGTCTCCCAGGTGGGTTAAGAGCTTCTTTTGTGCCCAAATGACTCTGTTATAATTACTCCTGCTGGGAGGAGACAGTGGCCAGATATCTCCCTCTTAGTAGTTAACCCTGCTGAACCAACTACTTACACCAAAAGATTAAATACCAGTGAGTAACCAAGGAGTAACATGATGGGGTTGAAATCAGACGACCCAGGGTTCAAATTCTGGCCCTGCTAACTGTGTGACTGTGTCTAAGTCACTTGTCCTCTATCCTGCATTAGATCACAGTTTTAGAGCCAGGAAAGGGTCTTAGCTATCACCTAGTATAAGCCTCTCATTTTACAAATGAAGAAACAGGCCTGAGGAGTGAAGGGCCTCCCTTAGGCCAGAGAAGTGAAAGACCAGCTGCTGTCCAAGGTCACACAGGAGGGCAGAACTGGGAATACAAACCATCTCCATTGCTCTTTTCCTCTTCTGCAATGGGGGAAGGGATTTGATGGCCTCAAAAGTCCCTTATTAATTGAAGACCACATAGTCAAAGGATTGCTGGTCTGAGAACCCTAAATTCTAGATTTAAATCCTGCCTCTAAAGTCTCCTAGATAAGTGCCAGTAGTTATTTCGCTTTTGTGGGACCTCAGTTTCCTAATCTGTAAAATTCATGGGTTTGACTATATGGCCCCAGAGGTCCCTTGCAGTTCTGAATGATCACCCCCTTCTCTGGGCCTCAATTTCCTCCTGTGGAAAATGTGGGGGTTGAACTAGATGCCCCTTTCCTCCCTTTCAGTCATGAATTTTTGAACTTGTGAAATGATTCTCCTCAGTGGGTTTCAGTTACCTTCTCTGTAAAAGGAGGGGATTGGATCGAAAAACTTTTCTTAAATCTTATATGTACAGTTCTAGGATCCCAAATCCATTTCCTTCCCAGGGACTCTGTCATTGTTCAGTCCTGCTCGACTTTCCATGATCCCATTTGGGGTTTTCTTGGCAAAGATAGCGGAGTAGTTTGCTATTTCTTTCTCCAGCACAATGTACAGATGAGGAAGCAGAGGCAAGCAAGGTTAACCGACCTGCCCAGGGTCACCCAGCTAGTAAATGAGGCTGGATTTGAACCCTTGGGAGATGAGGCTTCCTGACGGCAGGGCAGGCACTTTATCTATTGTGGGACAGAGTGGGATAGATCCCACAAGGGGGTCTGGCTAAATGGCCTCGGAGGTCCCCTGCAGTCCCCAATCTGTGATCCATGATGCCCCAATCACTACTCTCAGGTCCCCCAGTCTGCTCTTCTGCAAAATGCCGGGGGGGAGGGGGTGAAGGAGTGGGCACGGCTGGCTCTGGAGGTCCCTGTCAGTCCTGGATCTCCAATCTCAGCCCCGGGGTCTCCGAAGGTGGGGTGCCACGTGAGCTGCGGTGCCAGGCCTCTCATTTTCTCTCCTGCCGAAGGCTGGGGGTGCAGGCATGCCGGAGTAAGTCTCCCCTGGCTAGGAACACTCCCGGATGGGAAGGGAACCAGACTTTTCTTTCCCGCTTTCCCCCGCGTCGGGCAGGAAGCCCTTCCCCTCAGCGCCGCGGGTCTCCTCCTCCTTTGCCCCCTCCCCGTTTTGGGGTCGTGGCGGCCTGGGGCGGGGCCGGCGCGTAGGGTAGGGAGGAGCGCAGGCGGGCGCACGGGCGGGCGGGCCGCGGGGCAGGGGAGGGGTTGCCGGCTCGGTTAGCGTGCGTGGCAGTCTCTCCCCACTCAGCAGGGGCGGGGCCGGCGGCTCCTCTCGCCCCCTCCTTCTTGCCTGCCCATCCTCCTTCCTCCTCTCTCTCTCCTCTCTCTCCCTCTCTCGGCGCACTCTCCCTCTCTCTCTCCTCTCTCCCTCTCGGCGGCGGCGTCCTCCTCCAGCGCGTCCAGGAGGTCCCCGTGCGCCCCGGTGCCCCCAGCGCCCCGGGAGGAAGGAGGGAGGAGGCGGCCAGGCGGGCGCACAGGCAGCCAGGCGGACCGGCGGACCGGCGGACCGGTGGACCGGTGGACCGGCGGACCGGCGGGCGGGCGGGCGGGCAGGCGGACGGACAGGCAGGCGCGCTCGGGCTCCGGGCGGCGGCGGCTCCCCCCCCACTCATTCACCCACCCACCCACTCCCAGCCCCGGCCCGGCCATGTCCTCGCCCAAGCAGCGAGGCTCCAAGGGCGGCCCCGGCTCGTCCGCCCCCTCCGAGAAGGGCGCCCACCCGGCGGGCGGCCCCGATGACGTGGCAAAGAGGCAGCAGCAGCCGCAGTCCGAGCAGCAGCCCAGGCAGTCCCCCCAGCCAGCCAAGCAATCAGCCCAGCAACCCAAGCAGCAGCCGAACCAACAGCCCAAGCAGCAGCAGAACCAACAGCCCAAACAGCAGCAGCAGAACCAACAACCCAAACAGCAGCAGCAGAACCAACAGCCCAAACAGCAGCAGAACCAACAGCCCAAGCAGCAGCAGCAGCAGAACCAACAGCCCAAGCAGCAGCAGAACCAACAGCCCAAGCAGCAGCAGAACCAACAGCCCAAGCAGCAGCAGCAGAACCAACAACCCAAACAGCAGCAGCAGAACCAACAGCCCAAGCAGCAGCAGCAGAACCAACAACCCAAGCAGCAGCAGCAGAACCAACAACCCAAACAGCAGCAGCAGAACCAACAGCCCAAGCAGCAGCAGCAGAACCAACAGCCCAAGCAGCAGCAGCAGAACCAACAGCCCAAACAGCAGCAGCAGCAGAACCAACAGCCCAAACAGCAGCAGCAGCAGAACCAACAACCCAAACAGCAGCAGAACCAACAACCCAAACAGCAGCAGCAGCAGAATCAACAGCCCAAACAGCAGCAGCAGCAGAACCAACAGCCCAAACAGCAGCAGCAGCAGAACCAACAGCCCAAACAGCAGCAGCAAAACCAACAGCCCAAACAGCAGCAGCAGAACCAACAGCCCAAACAGCAGCAGCAGCAGAACCAACAGCCCAAACAGCAGCAGCAGAATCCGCAACAGAACCAGCAGCCCAAACAACAACAGCAGAACCAACAGCCCAAACAACAGCAGCAGAACCAACAACCCAAGCAGCAGCAGCAGCAGCAGCAGCAGAAGCAGCAGCAGAAGCAGCAGCAGAACCCACTGTCCCACCCCAAAGGCAACGCTCGGGGAGGGGGAGGCGGTGGGAAATCCTCAGCGGCCTCCGCAGCCTCCTCCTCTTCCTCCTTCTTTGGCAAGCTGGCGAAGGTTCTCAACTTTCTCTTCTACCTCACTCTCATTGCTGGGGCCGGCTTCTCCGGCTGGTGCGTCCATAACGTTCTGGAGGAAGTCCATCAGATCCGGCTCCGGAATGAGGGCTTCACCAGGCAAAGAGAGGAGCTGGGCCAGGGCTTGCAAGGCGTCATGCACAAGGTAACGGCCCTTATTTCTCTTTCCAAATAGGGCAACGAGCACCACAGCCCCAAAGCATCATCCATGTCCTCTTTCCTCTAAATCCCAAGTCAGCAGTAGAGCTTACTTAGCAAGTCACAGTTTGCAAGTGGGCTCAGTAGCACTATGACCTTGGGGGAGTCATCTCACTTTCCTGGTCTTCTAGGGCATCCTCCAGCTCTATGACCTCATGAATCCTTTCTAAACTTCTATACCTCAGTTTCCCTTTCTGTAAAATGAGGAGGTTGTACTAGAATGCCTCTGAGGCCCCTTTCCCCTTCAGATCTATCATACTAAAAAACTTTTTGGACCTGGAACAAGCCATTTAATCTCTCTAGGTTTCAGTTTCTTTATCTGTAAGATTCCGGTGGTGGGGAGGGTGGGGGGCGGGATTAGAAGGCCTCTGAGGTCTCTTCCTGCTCTGATAGACTCAGGAAGACCAGAGTTCAAATCTGGCCTCATATTCTCAGGAGCTTTGTGACCCTGGGCAAATCACTTAACCTCTGTCTGCCTCATTCTCCTCAACTGTAAGATGGGGATAATAGTAGCACCTACCTCTTGGAGTTGTTGTGAAGCTCAAATGATATAATATTTCTAAGATGCTTTGTAAACTTTAATTGATGTGAGCCATTTTTTTTTCCAGCCGTGTCTGACTCTTCATGACTCCATTTGGGGTTTTCTTGGCAGAGATACTTGAGTGGTTTGCATTTCCTTCTCCAATTTATTTTACAGATGAGGAAACTGAGGCAAATAGGGTGAAGTGACTTGTCCAGGGTCACACAACTAGTCAAACTGGGGAAGATGAGTCTTCCAGACTCTAAGCCTAATACTTTATCCACTACACCATCTTCAAGCCCTTTGTAAATGATAATTGTTGTTTCTATCCTATGATCCTAAACACATTTATGTGTTAAAACTCATGTATATGTTAAAACTGAGTAGTTTCTTATTTTTACAGATTAGAAAACAAAAGGTCACACAAAACTTAATCGACAAACATTTAATTAGATCTTATGTGCCAGGTATACAAAGAAAAAAGACTCCTGACTTCATGGAATTTACATTGTATCTGGGGAAATTGCATGGATGTAAAAATGGATACAAATTATATACAAAGAAAATGAAAGGTAGTGGAGGACCGGCTGAACAACTTGTACATATCAGTTAGTAACCAGAGTAATATACAATGTAAATAACAGGTAATTGAGGGGAATGGAGAAAGGCCTCAGGCAGCATAGGAGCTGAGCTTTGAAAGAAGGCTGGAGTCTAAAGGAAGTAAAGAGGGAGGGCATTTCTGGTTATAGGAAACAGCATGTGCAAAGGCATGGTGATTGGATAGAATGTAGTATGTAAGGAAGAGCAAATGTTTTAGTCTGGCTGATTTATAGAGTCCAAAAAGGAGAGAGAAATGTGTAATAAAAACCTGAAAAGGTAAGTTGGAGACAGATTGTAAAGGATTTTGAATACCTAATAGAAAAGTTTGTATTTCATCCTAGAATAAAACCCCAGCCTTCCCTCTCCCTCTGTGAGCTAGAATGATTTGGTTTAAAACTCTGCTTTATGAATTTCATTTTGGCAGCTGTCTGGAGGGTAGATTATAATTACAAAATCTAACATTTACGTAGTGCTTTAAAGTTTGCAGAAATGATTTACAAATGACCTTATTTGATCTCAGCAGCTGTGAAATTGGGTGCTCTTATTATTATCCCCATTTTGCAGATGAGGAAAATGATGTAGCCACAGAAGTTAAATGACTTACTCAGAGTCACACAGCTAGAAAGTGTCTGAGACCTGATTTGAACTTAGATTACTTTTATCTGACTCCACACCCAGTATGTTTATCTCCTGAGCCACACAGAGAGAAAGGGAGTTGTCCATGGTCACACTGCTAATAAATGGCAGAGATTTGAACTCTGTTCCTCACTCCCTTCTGATCCACCATGCCTGCTTGTTTCCAGGCTTTGCTATGGAGAGTGAGCCAGAAGTTGGCATCCTCTGTCTGGCATTGTCCCTGATGGTGATCAGATCATCCTGGCCCTTTGGGGAAGGGGGTGCTTAGGTTGGATGGAGATCCAATCAAGTGGGCCCTCTCTAGAACCTTTTTGGGCAACCCCAGGCTAGGTGGCTGGGCAGGGATGGGGGCATCCCATCTTCCCCCTCCAAACAGAGTCCCTCTTTGTCTTTTTTAGACAGCAGGGGGAAAAATACATCTCCAAAAGTATTTCTCTCCTTCCCCCAAGGATTGAATGGGGCTGCAGTAGTATTCTGTAAGCTGGAGGGTTGATTAGCAAAGGGAACCTGTCACAAAACATTAGCCTTGACCTGGAAGGAAACTCCCAGTCTTTGCACTGATTCTTCAATGACTTGGAACAGCTGAGTCTGCAGAACAGCCCAGGAGGGCTGGGCTATAGCCTAGGCCCTATCTGAGCTGCCCCAGACAGAGAAATAAGAGTGTTCTTGTCCCAAGTTGTCCCAGACAGAGAAATAGGAGTGTTCTTGTCGTCTCTTGGCATCCTAAACTTACTTGGGGATCCAGGATTGGGAAGGAAGCTCATTGATCAAAAACTGAAAGGAAACTTAGAGACCATTTTTACCAACTCCCTCATTTTACAGATGAGGAAACTAAGGCTCAAGGAGGGGATGTGACTTGGAATGTCATGGCTCTAGAGCTCAAAGAACCTTAGAGATCATCTAAGTCCAACCCTTTCATTTTACAGATGGGGAAACTGAGACCCAAGAGTGATTTATCCAAGGTGGTACAGATTGTAAATTTCAGAGTTATATTTGCATCTAGATCCTTTGACTTTATGGTCAGAGGGACCTCTTCCCTCACATAGGTTCTGAAAATTTAGAGCTAAGAAAAACTTTCGAGTTCTTCCAGTCCAGCCTTCTCCTTTTCACTTATATAATAATAGTTCATTTACATAGTAAGCCATAAATGTTTGTTATTAATAATATAATCATAATAAAATGACATGTTATTATAATATAATTAAGGGGCAGTTAGGAGGCACAGTGGATAGAGTGCTAGGCCTGGAGTCAGGAAGGCTCTTCTTCCTGAGTGCAAATCTAGCCTCAGACACTTACTAGCTGGGTGACCCTGGGCAAGTCATTTTGTCCTGTTTGCCTCCATTTCCTCATTTGTAAAATGAACTAGAGAAGGAGATGACAAACCACTCCGTTATCTTGGCCAAGAAAATACCAAATTGGGTCAAGGAGAATCAGACATGACTGAAAACCAACCAAACAACAACATTATAAGTAGCAATATAATTGATAATGCTTATTTTATTTTATACTCCATAGCTGTTTCTAGATGTTTTGTATAGATGGTTTGTGTAGAATAGAAGGAATCTTAGAAGTCAAACTCCAATAGAAACCAAACCATATGGAAGGATCCCTGTAGGATGTGTATGGACTTAGTTTTAGTATTTTTAAATTTTATTGTATTTTATTTATTTTGTTAGATATTTCCCAACTACATTTTAATCTGGTTTGGGCCACATTTGCACATTGTAGATCCTGTGTATCCTGCAGGTACCATGTATTTGATACCTCTGATATAGGCCAATCTCTTCACTTTACAAATGAAGAAACTGAGACCTGGCAAGGTTAGGTTACTCTTCCATTGTCATGAAGGCAGTATGTGCTGGAACTGGGGGATAAACCCCAGCTTGGAAGGTAGAGATGGGATTTGAATGAGACCCAAGGTTCTTTTTGACACAATGAAGAGAGGTTAAGCTCTACCAGCTTGAATAGCATACTGATATGCATGTCATCTTGAGAGGGATGGTGAATCCAGAGAGATCATAGGAGGGTATTCCCTGGCCAAAAAGCAACCTGGAGCAATGACTGGAGAGTCAGTCTCAGAGTCAGCTGGGGAGACCTGGGTTCAAAACCAGCCTCTGGTAGATGCTAGCTGTACATCCCTGGAGAATCTGGTCACCTCTCTAGCCCCAAAGAGGCTATCTGCATTGAAGTGGGGACAGGGGAGAGGCATGTCAGTGGATATTCTTGAAATCTATCGCTAGCTCTTGTTCTTTCCTTGACTCTTTCCCTTACTGTCTTCTTGTAGGTAGATAGGTACATGGCGTGGTGGCTAGAGTGTCAGACTTACAATCAGAAAGAGCTGGGTTTGAATCCTGCCTCAGTCACTTACTAGCCGTATGACCATGGGCAAGTAACTTAATCTTCCCCAGCCTCAGTTTTCTCATCTGTGAAGATGTGACTAATGATACCATTTACCTCATAAGTTTGTTATAAGGATTAAATGATATGTTACCTGTGTATAGCACTATGGAGACCGCCAAGTGCAAATATTATTTTTATTAGCTTTAAAATCCATGGGTCTTTGGGCTGTGCATTGTGAAAGGGAAGAGGGTCCCCTCAGGAATCTGTAGTCTCCCTAGGGGGATGAGATCTATACTGAGAAAGGTGGTAAGTAACATTGTGAGGGGAGGGATGTATGACTAATTGGCATCTAGGACAGTTGCCAGGCACATTTTGGCATAGGGAATTCCCAATGTGCAACTCCCTGCTCTAATGCAGATTGGCAATACTGTAACTTGTGGCAGCTAGGTGGTGCCATAGTGGATAGAGCACTGGGGCCTGGAGTCAGGAAGACTCATCTTCCTGAGTTCAAATCTAGTCTCAGATACTTACTAACTGTGTGACCCTGGGCAAGTCACTTAACCCTATTTACCTCTCCTCATCTTTAAAATGAGCTGGAGAGAGAAATGACAAGCCACTGCAGTATCTTTGCCAAGAAAACCTCCAGATGTCAGACATGACTGAAAAATGACTCAGCAAGAACAAGATTATAACTCCTTGGAGCATTGGAAATGACTTGCCCAGGGTCACACAGTAAGTGTCATAGATAGGATTTGAACTCAGGTTCTTTTGACTTTTATGTCCAGTGTTTTGCCTAGCCTATATCATCTTGCTACCTTTCATACCTATAATGTCTAAGACATCCTGGGGTGATTGAGCAGCTCAAAGGCAATAACATATGTGAAGTAGTGTAACTTAAGAGGTCTCTACACATCAGCTGTTGTTAGCCTGGGCCTCATCTCTGTGTCCCTCTCAACTAGTGAGACTGGCAGGCTCAGTTGGATGGCCTCTTGTCAGGGACATTGGGGAAGGGATTAGTGGCCAGGGAAGGACTGGACTGAGTGACACTTGAGTTTCTTTCTGGCTTTGAGATTCTGTAGCTGACTGGTAAGTGCACACCATTGCGCGATCATAGGATTGCACACCTAGAGCTAAAAAGCAACTCTTTCATTTGTCAGATGAGAAAACTGAGGCCCAGGCAGGATAAACTTCTTCCCCAAGATCACACAGTTGTTTTTTAAATTTCTATTATTTTTAAAACATTTTTCCCCCAATTACCTGTAAAGACAATTTTTAAATCACTTTTTACAAATTTGGGTTCCAAATTTTGTTCTCTCCCTCTTCCCTTCCTGAGGGAAGATGCAGGTTATATGTGTTCAGTCATGTAAAACATAGTCCCATATTAGCCATGTTGGATCCCAGAAATCTTAAGCATCAGAGGAGAATTTGAACCCAGGATCTCTTTCACCAGAGCCAGGTTCTTTCCACTATATCACATGGTCTGCTCCTCATTCATTGAAATCCTTCTCATCTCTTAAAGTCCAGCTCATTTGCTATCTCCTCCATGAAGGCTTCCCTGATTATCCTTCACCCCTAACTCACATCTCTCCCTATTCAGTGATCTCTTCTCCCTGAACTCCCCTTCTCACATTCAGCTATTATGTATCAATTATTTATGCCCTATCTCTTGGCTAGATTGTGAACTGCATGAGGACAGGACCCCTGCTTTATCTTTGAACTTCGTATCTCCCTTGGCACCTTTTGTAGTATTCTGTATGTGATAGGTAGATAGGTGGATGAAGGGATAGATGGATAAAAAGAAAGATAAATAGATTAAATAGATGGATAGAGGTGGATGAATGCATGCATGTATGGATGTCTGTATGGCTGGATGGATAAATGGATAAATAGATGGATAGAGAGGTAGATGGATGGAGAGATAAATGAATAGAGAGGTAGATAGATGGATATATAGATGGATGGATAGATGAATAGAGAGGTAGACAGATGGATGGGTGAGTAGATGGATAGATAAATGAATTGAAAGGTAGATGGATGGATAGGTTGTTGTGTTTGTCCTTCTCAAAGGGGACCATGGCATCAGGGAATGATGATATGACTTGCACTTGACTTTGTTTTGAGGGAGGGAGGGCTGTGCAAGGTCACCAGCCTCACTTCTCCTTCAGAGCCATTTGTGTCCAGTGGCCAGATATTCATCTGAATGATGGGAGATGGCCCAGGATGCAATGGGAGACCCTGGCATTTTAGGCTAAGGTCTTTTCAGGTTCTCACTTTGAGTGTAAACAGTAAATTGTAACTTGTTTCTCTTGGCCAGCAACCCTGAGCATCTTCCCCTCCCAGTTTGATTTTTTTTTAGTTAAAAAAAATTTTATTTAAGTGGTCATCCTTTGAGTCACTTCTTAAAGAGGCCTATTCAGATGGATAGAGAGATGGATAGATGGGTAGATGGATAGATAAATGAACAGAAAGGTAGATAGATGGATAAATAATAGGTAGATGGATGAATAGAGAAAGTATTAAATTTACATGTGCCAGACAGCTTCCTAAGCCCTAAGCATACAAATGCAAGCAAGCAAATAATTGCCTACAGAGAGCTTACTTTCTAATGAGGGAAGACTCCTACGAGAAGGAAAGTGGTCCAGGGAGAGCTGTACACTAGGTAGGGAGATAGGAAAGTGTGTGGAAGACTGCTTCCAGGCAATATGAGGCAGAAGCTCCCCTCTCAGAGCTGGGCCCCAGGAGCAGGGTCCAAGATTGAGAGAGGGGGGAGGATGAGTTTGATGGCCAGCCAAATACTGCACAGCAGCATGGAGAAGAGATGGCCAGGTAGTGGAATTCAAAATCTGGCAAGACAAAGAAGATCTAGTTACTTAGTAAATGTGGCCTTGTATTCAAGTGATTTAGCCCATAATTTCCCAGAGAAGGAGCTACCCAGCTGCAAAAGAAGAAAGATAATAATGATAATACTGTAATAGTATTTAGCTCAAGGCTTTCATTTTTTAGATTACAAAGCTGAGACACAAAAGAGAAGTGATTCACCTGAGGTGGAACGGTGGAAGAATTAGGCTTCAAACCTAGGTCCTCTGATTGAAACCAAGTGCTCTGCTCTCTTCCGGACACCCCTGGGTGGGATTAGTGCTACTTCCTTTCCCCTCAAGAGTTTGGGGTAGTTATAAGCATCATAGATTTAGAATTGGAAAGGATCCTAGGTACCAAGTCTAACTGCCAACATACAGATGAGGAAACTGAGGCCCAAAGACCTTATACCTCAGGTCACGTAACTTGTAAATGGCAGAAGAATTTGATTTTTGGGCATGGGATCACAGGCCTCAAACTGGGAGGAATGTACTTGAGATGGCAGGTTTAGAAACTGAAAGGAACCTTAGATATCATTGTCTAATCACATTATAAAAATGAAGAAACAGAGGTAAAAGGACCAGGGGTCAGAGTCACGTCCAGATTTCTCTCCCCTTCACTCTTGCTCAGGCTTAGGGGTTATTCCAAAATGGATTCCATGGGAAATGGGCAAATAAACCTTATTGGCAGACATCTTTGGAGGCCAAGATTTGTGGAGTCATCCAAGGTCATCCCCCTCGTTCATGGATTCTTAATCCCATTTGTGCCATGGACCCCTTTGGCAATCTGTGAAACCCATAGACCCCATCTTGAAGAGTAATGTATTTAATTACTATAAGTAAAATACATAGGATTACTAAGTAATCCGGTTATATTGCAATATAGTTATGAGTCAGGAAGACTCACCTTTCTGAGTTCAAATCTGGCCTTAGACATTAGCTGTGTGACCCTGGGCAAGTCACTTCACCCTGTCTGCCTTAGTGTCTTCATTTGCAAAATGATATGCTCTAAAGTTTACAGACCTGGGGCTGAGAACTCCTGCATTAGGGCATTAGACCCTATTTCAGGGCCAAGGCTAGACCATAGGTCTCACCATTTCCCTTTCTGTCTCTTATTTCCCCTCCAGTGCCTAGGACTGTGTATTATATAAAGTATTTAATAAATGCTGGTTGAATGAATGGATGGGATGGGAAAAGGAACACTTACCTTGGTAGCCTCCTGGTGCCTTTGGGATCAGGATTAGGCCTAGACTAGCTTCAGGGAATCCGGCCAGTTACACAGCTGTTTGACATGTAGCATTTGGCTGTGAGGGATGTTTCCTGTTCTGCTCTAACTCCCAGCCCCCTGAGGCTAAAAATAACCCCAGTCCCCCCCTCAGTAGCGGACATTCCAGCCTTGAAATAAAGGGAAGCCCTGATGGAGCTCAGAGCAGCTTCAGGTCTGGAGCTGAGTCTCTCATATATCCAGAATGTTGGGGGTGTCTGAAATCACAGACATTTTGAGGGGGAGGGGAGAGTGAAGAGACTGTATAGACATCACTGTGATGCTCAGGATAAAACTCAGTTCTTCAGATGTGCTCTGATTGTATCTTCAGATTCTAAATGAGGATTTCTTGCTTGGCTTTAGTGTGTCGAATGAAAGGTCACCAGGGGGATCAGGGAATCAGTAAGAAGCTCTTGTTCTATCCATTAATAGCAGTCAACACTCACCTAGTGTTGGGTACTGGCAAATAGAATTTGTTTAGACATTGTAGGGTTTTTTAATTTTTGCTTTTTGGAAAGAGTATTGCATTTGCAATCAGGAGAATCTTGGTTTTCTTTCTTTCTGTTTTTTCCCCCTTTTGGCAATCAGGGTTAAGTGACTTGCCCAGGGTCTCAAAGCTAGTAAGAACCAGAGAATCTTGGTTCTCAGCTTTTGCTCTGGCTTTAGTTATACATGTGATCCAGAACTAGTGATCTTTAAACCTCATCTGTAAAATGGGGATTATAATACTTAGTTAATGAGACAGCTGGGGCTGCCATAGTGCACAAAGCGCCAGGCTTGGAGTCAGGAAGACCCATCTTCCTGAGTTCAAATCTGGTCTCAGACACTCAGTAGATGTGTGAGTCTGGGCAAGTCACTTAACCCTATTTACCTCAGTTTCCTCATCTCCAATATGAACTGGAGAAAGAAATGACAAACCCCTTCAGTGTCTTTCCCAAGAAAACCCCAAATGGGGGTCACAAAGAATCAGACAGGACTGAAATGACTTAACAATCCACAATTAGAAGAAAGAAGTTATCAGAGTGTGAATTAGGGTAATAATATGGGATAGTCCCTCCTTTATGGAGTTCATAGACTAAATTGATGCATGGGACACATAACTTCTGAGGTTTGGAGAGGAGGATGCTTCTGACCATCCATTGTTTAGCACCATGCCTGGCATGTAGTAGGCAATTTAATAAATATTGATTGATACTAACGAGGTGACTTTTTTCAGAGCTCTGCTCAAGAGCCATGTCCTTACCTGAGACCCTTTGGTGAGGTGGTATGAGTATAGTGGAAAGAACACTGAATTTGAAGTCAGAAAACTTGGGTTTGAATCTCCCTTCTGCCTCTCACTCTCCCACTTAAACTGTCTTGGCTTCAGGTTCCTCATCTGTAAGATGAAGGAGTTGGACTTATCACCTCTTGCAGCATTGGATCTCTGACTCGAGGATCATCAAAGGGACTCAGTTTCCTCATATGTCAAATGAGAGGGTTATACTAAATGACTTCTGGGGGCCCTCCTAGCTCTAAGGCTATGATACTATGAACCCCGTGAGGTTAGAGATACAGGAATTATCCCTATGTTGTCCCCCCACCAACACCCACACACCCACTCACACACTTTACAATTTCTAGAGTGTTTCCTTGATAATCCTGGGAGGTAGGTGCTATTATGATCATTCCTATTTTACAGATGAAAAAACTGAGACTGAGAGAGGCTCAGTGGCCCATGATCACGCCTGATAAATGCCACAGACTGAATTTAAACTCAAATTTTTCTGACTACAAGTCCAGAACTCTACTGCCTTCTTTTACAGAGTGAGAAACTGAGATTCAGATAAGAGAGGTGACTTGTTCAGCATCACACAGGTAGTAAGTAGTAGGCTCAGTATTTAAGCCCGAGTCATAGGATCATAGACTTAGAACTGGAAAGGACTCAACCCCTCCTTCCCCCTGCCGTTGTTTTATTGATTGAGAAAACTGAGCCCCAGAATGATGATGTGACTTGCCTAAGGTCATATCTAGTAAGTGTCAAAGACTGAATTCAAACTCAAGCCCATGAATTACAAATCCAGTTCTTTCGCAATTTCCTCACCCTATTTCTCCATATGGTTCAGCATTTAGGCAATCTATTAATGCTTTCATAATGTAGTAACTTACTTTTGGCATTTTAACCTCCCTTAATCTCATTGGGAAGGCCCATGCTTACTTAAAGCTTGTAGTAGGAACAGTCTGGCCCTGATCCCTCCATCCATTCTGAGACCTGAGAGCTCATCTTATCCAACCTCCTTATTTTACTCATGAGAAAAATCAAGAACCACACCAAGAAATTATCTTGGTGCAGGTTACATAGGTAGCTTAGCCTCAGGATTTGAACTCAGGCCACCTAACTCCAAAACTACCATTCTTTCTACTCCATCATAGTATTCCTTAAAAAAAAATATTGCTAACTTTTGTTCTTATATCACGCTCACTTCCCAATATAGCTTTCCTCCCCCTCCTGCTGCTCTCAGCAGCTATTCCTTATGAAACAAAATTTAAAAAAAAAAAGCATTTCAGTAAAACTAACCAACATATGGAAAAAGTCTGACATTAAATGGAGTGTTCCATACCCAGAGTTCCCCACCTGTGCAAAAAAAGGGAAGGAGTCACATTTTTATATTCTTTGGAGTCATGATGTATCAATTAACTGAACTAACCAGGCATTACAAGTGATAGTAACAGACTCAAGATTTGAACCCAGGTCATGAGATCATAAATTTAGGAAAGGGACCTTAAGAGAACATCTGACCTAACCCCATAATCAGCTTCAACCAGAGGATTTTTTTATCTTTTTTTTTTCTTTTTGTCCACTGTATATCAGTCAAATTTAGGGACCACTCGTGAAGTTGAAGTCAGACATCTTTGGCTCTGATGGGGCTTGGTAATGCCTGATTTATTACAGGCCAAGGCATGAATGGAAGGAGATGGGAAAAGGGAAGAGAGAATGTAGGGTATCATTAATAGTTGTCTTGAATGCTGTAGGGTTATGCATCTCAAGAAGAGATTGTCAGGGTAGTGGGAGATCAGAAGTCCAAAGAACCTGAGTTCCCATCCTGCTGCTGTGACCATTGGGTCTCCATTTCCTCATGTGATAATAAAAATAGCTGCTTTTATGACATTTTGGTACAGTTAGGTGGTACAGTGGATAGGATACCAGGCCTGGAGCCAGCAAGACTCATCTTCCTGAGTTCAAATCCAGCCTCAGATATTTATTTTTGTGACCCTGGGCATGTCACTTAACCCTATTTGCCTCAGTTTCCTCATCTGTAAAATGAGCTGGAGAAGAAAATGGCAAACCACTCCAGTATCTTTGCTGAGAAAACTACAAATGGAGTCACAGAGTCAGACACGACTGAAAATGAATCAACAACATGACATTTTACAGTTTTCAAAGCATTTTCTATCCATTATCTTATTTGATTCTCATAACAATCATTTGTGGTTTGTCCTTTGGGTATTCCCATTTTACTGATGAGGACATTGAAGCACCATGACTTGCTTGAGATCACACAGCTAGTACACAGCATAGCTGGGAGTCAAAGAGTTTGAGATGGAAGGTCCCTCAGAGGTGATCTAGTCTAACCTGAACAGGATGCAAAATCCCTTTTGACACTCCCATTAAGTAGTCCTCCAGTCATTTCTTCCAGACCTTTATAGTTCAAGAGTGCTGTCAGGAAATGTCTCTGTAACCTCTACCCGTCTATTCCATATGTTGCTCTGTGGGATCAAGCAGAACTATGTTAATCATTCCTTGTCCTGGAAATTCTCTTTAGATATTTGAAGACTTGACATCATCTTTCCCTACCCCCCCAAATTTTCTTTACTACAGGATAATTTATACCCCTATTTCCTTCAACTGAATCTTATATAGCATGCTGCTGAGGCCCTCTGAAATTCTGGTTGCCCTTCTTTGGACATTGCCCAGTTTATCAAAGTCCTTTCTAAAATGTGGGGCCCATAACCAAGCATGTGCTGGTAAATGTTTAAAAACTGATTTTCCAAGAAAAAAAAAGTACATGTAATACACTTTTCAGTTTAACTCACATTATTAAGGAAAATGCAATCACTTTAAGTGTAATCATTGGTGATTTCTAAAGTGAATATCCATTTCTAAATGGATGCCTGGACTTTCTTAAGTCTAGACAATCAATAAGACAATGAATCAAGCCTTAATTTAGAGCATTTCTTGATTTCTGAGATCTGCACTTTGATGACTGGAGGAGAGTGAGGTCAATGACTGTGAACTCTGTCTCACTTAAATCTAATTCATATACACGTCAAGACATCACCCTCCTGATGTCATTGGTCAAAATGAAGGATGCACAACAAAAACAACAACAAATGCTTATGCTAAAAATTTAAAATTGACCCACATTCAAGCTGACCTTCAGTTCACCCCTGCCCTCTTGTCCCCCAAAGTCTTAATGCAGTTTTACGTTATTAGCTTAAATAATGGATTTCAAGCTAATAGCTTAATAGCTTATTGCAATTTTATACTATTAGTTTAGAACCTATTATTTAAGCTAATAATGTAAAACATCTGGTACTTGAAATCTTAGGACAGAGTTCAATGGACCTGCCATCTCCCTACTCTTGGATAATGGGCATCTCATTGACGATCTCATTAGATTTTTTTATTTTTTGGCTGCTTAGTTCCATTGATGCTTCTTGAGTTTGGAGTCAACTCAAACCCTCATGACTTTTTTTATAATATTAAATTCTATCTGGTCATGTCCTGCCACTCTTGTATGTATGAAGATGATTCTTTGAACCAAAGTGTAGGATTTTACATTTATCTCTTAACAGAGCTAAACAATTTCACCTTATTTCACCAGTGCGCACTGGTTATTGTTGGGAGGTGTGTTATATAGTGGATAGAGAGCTGGGAAGGCCTGGCTTCAAGCCTGTGTTTGACATATTGACCGCATGGACAAGTGCTTCTCATTTACCCTAGGCAACTCTTCCAGACTATAAGTTGTTGAGAAGGTACTGACCTGCATTGGTGGAGGGAGTTTTCCTCATCTGGAGTTCCCCATACTCATGATATTTCCCTATCTAGATTCATTTTGAGCTAGTCTAGACCATGGCTTCTTAAACTTTTTCCACTCTCAACCACATCAGTGCTTCTTAAGCTGTGGGGTTATGATCCACAGTTTAAGAAGTGTTGGGACTCTAGAACTTTTTGGATCCAGACTTGGTCATCCATTATGTTCTCTCTCTAGCCTTCCCAGTTTTGTGTCATCTCCAGATTTGATGAGTATGCCAACCTTTATCTAAACCTCTGATCAAAAACATTAACTATCACAGACCCTAGGACACTCTGTTAACAGATAATTACTTCCAAGTTGACATTGGGCTGTTAATGACTACTCCTTGGGTCTGATCTTTGGAGATTCTTAACCAGCAGGAGAGTCTGTGAAATGTTTCACAAAAATCTACATAGAGGATTGCCATAGTATTAGTAGCTATAGACATAACTAGTTGATCATTTTCTTGATCAAAAAACCTTTAGTGCAAGGGTCTTTAACCTGGGGTCTCTAAACTTTTTGAAAAATATATTTTGATTCCCATATTATAATATGATTTGTTTTCTTTGTAATCCTATGGATTTTATGCATCAAAAAACATGATACTGAGAAGGGGTCCATAGGCTTCATGGGACTGATTGCCCAGGGATCCCTGCTTTAATCATTCTCTGTCAGGTGTCAATAACACTTATTGACTTGAATTAGGACCAGAGGCTTAGAACTGATTCTAGAACCAGATCTCTGTGCCATGTTGTTGGGGACATGGAGAGGCAGGGTATATATCTTTGCCATGTCACTAATGACGAATTTCATTATGTACTTCTGCGTTTTAACCTATTTTCGTAGGTCCCAGGACCAACCTACCCCATCCTAGATTCTGGCATCATCAGCCTGGTACATTATAGAACTTTAGAAATTCTAGTTGATTGATCGATAGCCAATGTAGATGTGATAGGTTACTGGGTTGCTATGGATGTAAATTCCCCTCATTCAAATCCATCTGCTTCTCCCGGGGATTAATATCTGGCTTCTTCTTTTAGGTGCAATCTCTACAGTCTACATTTGTGAGTTTTGAGTCCATCTTGAAAAACTCCCAACATAAGCAAGAACTGACAGAGAAAGCAATCAAGCAGGGGGAGAATGAGATCAATCGTATCAGCGAAGTGCTGCAAAAATTGCAGAATGAGATCCTGAAGGACCTTTCAGATGGCATCCATGTGGTCAAGGATGCCAGGGAAAAGGATTTCAACTCCCTGGAGCACACTGTGGAAGAAAGACTCACGGAGCTCACCAAGTCCATCAATGAGAACATTGCCATATTCACTGATGTCCAGAAGAGGAGCCAGAAAGAAATCAACGAGGTGAAAGCCAAGATCTCATCATTGGAGGAGACAGATTGGTACAAAGATGACTTGAAAGCACTGAGGGATGTGGTGGATGGACTTCAGACCTCAGTGAAATCCAGAGAAAAGGATATTGAGTCCTTGAAAAGTTCCCTGGAGACCATGGAGTCTGATGTATATACCGAAGTCAAAGAATTGGTCAGCTTGAAACAGGAGCAGGAAAAGTTCAAGGAAGCTGCTGACAATGAACATCTCACATTGCAATCCCTGAGGGAGAAGATTCTTCAGGCTGAGGCTTCATTGTCCCATATCCCCAACGAGATAAAGAGATTGGAAGAAGATGTGCGCCAGGTTAAAGCAAACTCCAACCAACAAGATGAGAATGACCTTTTCAAGAACACAGAAGCCTTAGACTCTCTTCAGAGGAGGAGCGATGATTTTGATTCCAGATTAGAGGACCTGGAAGGCAACCTCCAGGCCATCCAGACGGCATCGTCTCAGCAGATGAAAACTCTGGAGTCCATTCTTTCCAAGAATGAGGAGCATGAACGTCAGCTGGCCACCCTCCAGGAGCACCTCGAAAGCATCACGGCTTCCCATGGGTTGTTGGATGAGGATAAGGAGGGCCTCAAGAGTACCATGAGAAGCCTGGGGGAGTCTCAGCTCTCCCTCTACAATGATGTGGAGGAACTGAAGAGAAGTGTGAGCGAGCTTCCCAGTGCCGTGGACTCCCTGGAGAAGGTGCAGAAACAGGTGCGCACTCTGCTTGAAAATGCCCAGGGGGATGCTTCTCTTCCTCCTAACTATCTAGAAAAACTGGCGTCCGTGGATGACTTAAAATCCTCCTTAAGCCAACTGGAATCAGACCTAAAAATGGTTAGGACTGCTGTGGATAATAATCTGGTTCCCTACGCAGTGAAAATTGAAACCAATAAGAATGATTTAGATGCCCTGAGGAGAGAGCTGAATCGACTGTTTGTGGAAGTTGAGAAAATTTACGAAAGAGTCTAAATGAGTTATCGATGCTGGTGTGGAATTTCAAAGTCCCCCCCACCCTATTTCTCATGGCCAAAAAAAAAATCATCCCTCTTTATAATGAGCAATAGACACTCATGGAAGCTCTCGGGCATCCTCTGATGCCCCCTTGCCTACCCAATTAATTTATTTGCCATTGTTAGGCTATACCTGTGAGAACAGGGCTATGGTTGCTTCATTATTTTGTACTGACTTTTAGCTTTCTCCCTGAAGGGCCCCCATCTCCAGGAATCTAAGGTTCCTTCTAAAAAGATGTTCTGAACATCCCAGAAGGGTGAGAATGATTTCAGGTTTTACAATAAACAGGAACCGATTAGCATTATTAGCCTCAAAGAGCCACCTTGGCCGCCATTTTTTACTCAAGTAATAAAAAAGAATGCTAATTAAAATTATCCGTAAGGAAAATACATTTGGTATTTTTTTTTTTTTGTTTTTTTTGTTTTTTGATGGGAGGGGGGAGGGCCCAAGTTTTCCATGAGATGTCAGTCATTTAGTCTTCCACTTTTAAACTGGCTGGAAACCAGAAACATCAGCACAATTTAGGGGAAAAAAATACACCAATTCCTAGTTTATTTTTTTTAACTACTTTACCATAGTCCCTCCCATAGGTGCTTTCTTATAGTTTCTCTTTCATCCCTATTCTTTCCACCCCCATTCTATACATCTTCTAGTGATATCCAAGGTAACTATGCAAGACTCAGAAGGCTCCGAATGCCAAGATGGGGCATCCACACTGAGTAATCCTGAGCCCATCTGTGCCAAATCTCGTAGTTGGGTCATCAGATAACTCTTAGACTTAGCAGCCCAGAACAGGGGTCTGATATATTGTTGAATCATATCCCAGGAGCAGCACAGCGGAATGGGGCGTCCCCTCAGGTATGCAGACCAAATGTCTATAACCTATTTTTTTTTAAAGTTTTTTTTAAAAAAAATGATACTCATGGGGATCCACTAACAGTAGATTCCTGTCTGTCAGTGGAAAAAAGTATGCACTGCATTTCATGTCATTGTTTGCTCTGTCCCTGAGCTGCCCTGTTCCTGATGGTCTGTCCTGTCCTGTTCTGTCCTTTAAAGCCATTTTGTTTTTCCTCCATGTGGAGTAATTTCAGATGTTCGTTTAGTTGACTGTGAAATGAACTGTATGGCTTCTTTACAGTATTTTTAATTCTTAATAAACACTTTGGAGCTTTGTACTCATGGGTGTGATAGGAGTTTTTATTTGCTTGAGGAGCAGGCTTTGATGGTATGGCCAAAATCGCCTTTCAGAGATAAGTGACTCAAGGTGGAGGTGGCAGTCCTTGGAGGCCCACTTGGAGGTCCACTGAGCCTTCATCCACTTCATGGGGGACTGTCCTGGATCCTACCATTTATTTGTTCTTTTGTTGCACAGAGAGGAAGCATGGTGTACTGAGCAGAGATCTGGCCTTAAACATGGGAGGATTTGGGATCAAAGGACATACTTGGAAAGCCGTTAGAACAGGGCCTGGAATGTAGTTGACTGGCCTTCCAAGTCTCATTTCTGGCACTTACCTGACCCTGGCTAAGTCAACTTAACCTCTCGGTGTCCTAGACATCCAGGACAGTGGGTTTTAAACTGGTTTCTGTGCATTGTTTTGCCCCTTAATACTTCAACAATTGTTGATGGGTCATTTTGATCGTTTCTCATTTTTTGTGACTCCATTTGAGGTTTTCTTGGCAATGATACTGGCATGATTTGCCATTACCTTCTCCAGTTCATTTTACAGATGAGGAAACTGAAGCAAACAGTTTTAAGTGACTTGCCCAAGGTCACACAGTTTGTAAGCATCTGAGGTCAGATTTGAACTTGGATCTTTCTGATTCCAGACCCAGGGCTGTATTCATTGCACTACCTAAGCTGCTCCATTTACATTATTATAATTCACCAGAATTGGTTTCTTTTGTAATGCTATGTGTCCTGTTTTATTCTTTTAAAAGAATTCTGAAAAGTCCAAAGCTTCTACCAGAATCTCAGAAGGGTCCACGACATACACAAAAACATTTAAGAATCCCTGAGCTAAGATCATATAATTTGAACAGTTGCCAGTCTGTACTGGTGGAAGGAATTTCCTTACCTGGGAATCTCCCTGTGTCAATAAAATCACAGGTCTGACCCCTATTTCCAGTGTTCTCACTGAGGATCATAGATTTAGAGCTGCAAGGATCTTAGAGGTCATCATGTCCAACCTACCCATTTTACAGATGGGAAAGCTGAGACTTAGATGGGAGCTGAGCCAGACTCTGAACCCAATGTGTTCACACACTTCCTCAAAAATACAACCTCCTTAGCTAGGTATCTGAAGGCCCCTGCCTTCTGCACTCCTTCATATCCAACTCTGAGGATCCTTAGCTTCCTACAAGGTTTCTACAGCTTCCTTGGATTCTCCTGGTAGAGTTCCCTTCCTTCTCAGACTTCCTGGTATAACTGTTCTATATTCTGCGACTTAGAGGAGAATATAAACTCTAAGAACAGGGACCATTTTGGTACTGCTCTTTGTATTTTCCTTGCCTGTTCCTGACACAGTAGGGCTGTATATGAGACCTGTGATTTCACTGGTTTAGGGGAATCCCATGTGAGGAAATTCTTCACCGATGTACATAGCCACCTTTCCTTCATTAAAGCCTTAGAGTTTTGCTACGGCACTGGGTGGTTAATAATAGTTGACATTTATATAGTGTGCCAAGTGCTTTCCAGTTACCTCCTTTGATCCTTACAACAATCCTGGGAGGAAGGTGCTTTATCCCCATTTTACAAATGAGGAAACTGAGGCAAGCAGCTTAAGTGATTTGCCCAAGGTCATAGCTGTGTAAGGCCAGATATGAACTCAGATCTTCCTGACTCTGTCCTATGCCGTAGCTCACCAGGGTCCCTCAGCCAGTGTTTCAGAAGTGAGATTTTGAACCCAAGGTGTCTCTATCCTCCAGACCAGGTTGCTTTTTGAAGTATTTGTTTGAATTGACTTGAATACATTCACATTTATTATGTGCCTACTGTGTTCACATTTATTATGTGCCTACTGTGTTCACGTCACTTGTGGTAGGCATTGAGGTAGAGCAAAACAGAAAATATGTTCCTTGTGCCTGAGCTATTAGGAGGACCAGGGGATAGCTAGGTGGTGCATTGGATATAATACTGGCCCAAGAGTCAGGAGGACCTGGATTCTAATCTGACTTCAGACACTTCTTAGCTTGTGACCCCCCAACCCTGTTTGCCTCAGTTTCCTCATCTGTAAAATGAGTTGGAGGGGGAAATGGCAAACCACTCCAGTATCTTTGCCAAGAAAATCCCCAAAAGGGGTCACAAAGACTTGGACACAACTAAGGGGGTCTGAATGGGGTGGGGTGGGGAGGAAGATCAGGCAAACACACAAATCAACGAGAGATAGTGTGTACATATGTAGCATCCTAAAAGTCTTAGTTTTAAGCTTATATGTGTATATATACACACATACACATATATATACGTATACATACATATGCATGTATACATACTGTGTAAATACATTATAGATAACACATTATGTTTACATATACATACATAACATTTTATAAATGTGTGTAATGTATGCCATGTATTTCTTTACATATATGTATATATTTACATGTATGTTACATTTGCCTTTCCTTAATCATGCTTTTAGGAAGCTCAGGGACAGGGACCACAATTTCTCCTTTTCCCTGACCCCCTCAGTGTCTGACTACAGTGCTAGGAACACAGAAGGCACAAGATAAATACTTGGTGAATGAGCATACCAATCTTACAAATTGTCATGCTGTAGCATAGACTCTACTATAATAGCAAACATGTTTTACATGTGAGATCATGTGATTCTCATAACACTAAGGTATGGAGTATATTATTATTAAGGAAATTGGGGTTAAGTGACTTGCCCAGGGTCATATAATAAGAGTCTGAGGCCAGATTCAAACTCAGGTCTTTCTGACTCCAGGGCCTTTGCTCTATTCACTGCACCACCTAGTTACCCTAAAAGGAGTGTGTTATTAAGAAAGTTTGAGTAGAGTCAAGTGACCTGGGTTCAAGTCCTAGTTCATTGACTTTTTGCTTATGTGTATGTCACTTTATTTCTCTGGGCCTCATGTTCCCCATCTGTAAAATAGTGATTGGACTAGATCATCTCTAAGTTTCTTTCTAGTCCTATAATCTTTCAACCCTCCAAATCACAACTTTCTTTGTCCTTAAGGAGTTTCGTCATCTGTAAAAATAAAGGGGTTGGAGTTGGACTATAACAAGCTCTTGGGGACTCCCATCCCTAAATGTGTGATCCTTCGGGGGTCTTGAGAAGTATGTGAGAAGATGGGAGTTATTCCACATTCCCCCTAGAGTTAGAGTTTCAGACTTGGAAGGGGATCCTAGAACAATGGCTTGTCCCTAATGATTCCCCAAGGAGTCTATTGGTACATCTATTGGTACATTGGATGGGAAAAACAAAACACAATGAAAAAAACCTCCCATCTTTATTTTCATGAACCTCTAACTGAAGTGTGACCTTTTCTCTAATTATTTTAAAACATGATTCTGAGATGGAGTCTGTAGCCTTCACTGACTGCCAAAAGGGGCCAGGATGCAAAAAGAGAATAAGAACCTCTGTAATCAAACACAGTAGAAGCCAATGCTCTTATAGATGAAGGAAGTTCAGAAATTTGCTCATTCTTCTCTAACTTTAACTTTTCTCATTCTATTCTTCTGGATATCACTGAGGATCATGGGATCTTAGATTTAGAACTGGAAATGACCTTAGCAACCATCTAATCCAATCCATTCATTTTACAGATGAGGGAACTGAGGCCCAAGGAGAGCATGGTCACTTTTCTTTTCTCCCCTTTAGGTAGTGGGAAACTAAGCCATAGCACTTAGGGTCAAAGCCAGTTAAAGAACTCCAGAAGCTAACTGTTTACTTTTTGAATTCTCCTTCCTATTCATCAGATTCAATGTTTCTGTCCCAGACACTCTCTGACTTAGAGCTAGAAAGTACTTAAAACTTCCACTGACAACTGAGTTGTATTCTTTTCAGTATCATTTCAGGGGACTTCCCTTTCCAGAACCATGGACTGTTTAGATCTGGAGGCCCCTTGCTTTTTTCAAACCTAAAATAAATTTTGGCCAGCTAGGTGGTGCAGTGGATAGAGCACTGAGCCTGGAATCAGGAAGACTCATTTTCTGAGTTCAAATCTGGCTTCAGACACTTATTAGCTGTGTGACCCTGAGCCAGTCACTTAACCCTGTTTGTCTCAGTTTCCTCATACATAAAATGATCTGGAGAAGGAAGTGGCAAACCATTCCAGGATCTTTGCCAAGAAAACTCCAAATGGGGTCATGGAAAGTCGGACATGATGGAACAGATCTGAGGAAGCTCTTTCCCTACCCCCCCACTTCTGAATCCTTGTTCATGTCCTATCTCGTTAGCTTAGTGTGAGTATCTCTGTTAGGGATCTGTCTTCTTTCTATTCTATCCTTGGATCATTAAGTCAACATTTATTAAGCACCTACTATATACCAGGCACTGTGCTAAGCACTGGGTATGAAAAAAGACAAAAGACAGACCCTGCCCTCAAGGAGTTTACTATGCAGTGGGGATCCAACATGCAAACCAATACACACAGACAAGCTATATACAGTATTAACAGGAAATAAGAGAGGGAAGGTATTGGAATTAAGAGGGGTTAAGGAAAGCTTTCTGTAGAAGGTGGGCTTTTACTTGGGACTTAAAGGAAATCATGGAGATCAGTATCTTTCTGGAAATCTCATTACTGAGAATCATAGAATCACAGATTAAAAGCTGGATGTGACGTTAGGGGCCATCCAATGTAATCTATTAACTTTACTGATGAAGACACTTTATTGATTTTGTCATGGTCACTTATGTATAAGGTATCAGAGGAACTCAGAGCTCTGGATCTGAGCCCAGGGCCTCTGACTCCAGACTTACTACTCTTTCTTAGGCTTTCAAATATATCTAGGCAGATGACTCCCTCAAATCTAAATATTCAGCCTCAGTCTCCCACCTTAATTCCAGTCAGTTGCCTGCTGGATGTCTCCTTATGGACATCCTATAGACATCTCAAAATCCTGATGGGACCTCAATGGTCAAGAAAAAATCCCCACTGGAGCACATATGCCAAAGGGTTCTTCAGCCTCTGTTTGAAGATTGCCAAGAAGGGGGCGTCTCTCAAGAAAGGCCACCCACTCTTGGACAGCTCTCATTTCCACAAAGATTTTCCTGACATAAAACAATAATTTGTCTTTTTAGATTTCCCATCCATAGTTTCTGGTTCTACCTTTTGGGGCCCAAGCAGAAGAAATCCACACCCAAGCCATTCAAATGCTTGGATACAACTCCTGGATACTCTCTTCTCTAGTCTAAACACCCCATTTCCTTTGACTATTCCTTTTCTGAAGTGGGCTCAAGGTCCTTCACCATTAGAGCTGCCCACTTCTGAATACTTGGCCACTCAGTGTCCTTCCTCAATGGTGACATCCAGAAATGAACACATATTTCCCGAATGGTCTGACTGTGGTGGACTGTAGAGACACAATTACCTCATTCTTGCTTCAATGCTTCTCAATGCTGCCCACAATTACATTAGCATTTTTGATTGTCATCCCTCATTCCTAATCATTCGTAATAAACATATTCATAATAATTCATAATTAGATTTCAGTCCACTAAACTGAAATCAGGAGGTCTTTTTTTCTGATAAGCTATTATCTACCTATGTCTTCCTCTTCTATTTGTAAAGATGATTTCTTGAATCCAACTGTAAAACTTAGCATTTATCCCTATTGAATTTCATTATATTAGATTCAGCCAATGCTCTAGTTCTCAAAGTGTGGTCCAGGGACTCCTGGGGAACCCTGAAAGGCTTTCAGGGGCCTTCAAGGTCAAAACTACTTTCATAATAACACTAAGATGTTTTAATAGTAAATCTCTCTGTCTCTCTGTGTCCTTGTCTCTCTATATATCTATATCCATCTATCTGCCTGTCTATCTACCTATCCATCCATCCATCCATCCATCCATCCATCCATCCATCCATCCATCCATCCAGAGAAGTTCATCATATTGTCCATCAATTTCATGATGGCATGTTTCCCTGGTTTCTGAATAGTGGACAATGCTCTTGTGCCTTCCCAGTCACTAATAGAGTGAAACAGGGCTGTGTGCCCACTCCTCTCATGCTCCTTAGCATGATGTTTTCAGCCATGTTGTCAAATGATGATGAACACGGCATTGTCAGCTACCATACTGAAGGTAAATTCTTCAATTTGAAAAGGCTGCAAGCCAAGACCAAAGTGGAGGGAGTGTTGGTGCATGATTTTCTGTTTGCAGATGATTGTGCACTCAGTGCAGCCTCTGAAGCTGAGATACAACAAAGTATTGAAGAATGGATCAATTCTCTACTGCCTGTGCTAATTTTGGCCTAATAATTAACACAAGAAAACAGGTGCTCCATCATCCATATGTGGAACCACTGGTTACAACAAATAGAGGTTTTGAATGCTGTGGATTATTTCCCTTACGTTGATAGTGTACTTTCCAGGGATGTACACATTGACAATGAGGTTGAGCTTATATCAGAGCTACCTCAGTGTTTGGGAGGCTCCAAAGAAAAGTATGGGAGAGAAGAGGTATTAGTCTGCCTACTAAACTGAAGGTCTACAGAGCCGTTGTGCTGACCTCGTTGTATGCCTGTGAAACATGGACAATCTACAAGTTCCATGCCAGGAAACTGAATTGCTTCCATTTGAACTATCTTAGGAAGATTCTGAGGATCACCTGACAGGATAAGGTAGCAGATACTGAAGTCCTTCCTTGAGCAGAACTGCCAAGTATTCAAACCATGCTTCAGAGAGTGCAACTCCAATGGGCTGGTCACATTGTTTGAATGCAGAATGTATGCTTGCCAAAAAGACTTTTACGGAGAACTCACATGGGACAGGCAATCACATGGTGGTCAGAAGAAGCAATACAAGGACGTCTCAAGGTCTCTTTCAAGAATTTTGGATCTGATTGTGGGACATGGGAGACACTGGCACAGGACCGCTCAGCATGGTGTGCCCACATCAGAAAAGGTGCTGTGCTCTATGAGCAAAGCAGAATTGAAACAGCTCAAAGTAAATGTAGGATGCACAAATTTAGAGTATCTATCCCACACTCTCTGAGTCCAATCTGTGATAGAGCATTCTGAGCTCATATTGGTCTAATCAGGCACAATTGGACATACTGAAACTTGACTTTATCATGGTGATGTCATTTTGGTCCTCTTAGAGAACAAAGGACAACAACCATCTATCCATCCATCTGTCATCCATCCACCCATCCATCCATCCATCCATCCATCCATCCATCCAACATTATGGGATCCCCAACACTTTTTAAGAGTGCAAAGGGTTCCTAAGACCGAAAAGTGTGAGAGTCACTGCCCTACCTCATAAAGATCTTTATGAATCCTGACTGTTCCAGTTTGTTAGCGATCCTTTCCATCTTTGTGTCATCTGCCAATTTGGTGAGCATGCTGTCTATGTTTTGCCCAAATTATTGATAATATATTAAATAGGAAGGGAGTAAGCAGAGATCCTTTGGCACTCCACTAGAGAATTCAAGCTACAGACATTGAACCATTGATGACTAGTCAAGTCGGTAAGTCCTTATAAATGCCTATAATGTACTAGGTATTGGTACTAAATGCTGGAGATACAAAGAAAGGTAAATGATCGTGCCTACCCTCTGGGAGTTCACAGTCTAATAAGGGAGACTACATGAAAACAGGCACAACTGAGATATTGACATGATAAATTGGAAATAATCAACCACTGGAGAGGGAAGACACTAACATTAATAGGGAGGAGAGAGGCTTCTCATCAAAGGTGGAATTTTAACTGGTACTTGAAGGAAGCCAGGAGGCTGAGGTGAGGAGGGAGAGAATGCCTGATATGGATTATGTCCAGTGAAAATGCATGGAATGGGGAGGACTACTTTTGAGTCTAGTCATTCAAATAGTCATAGATCCATTTAACTATATTGCCAACCCAGCCATATCTTTCCATCTTATTAATAATTTGTAACTAATTATTATAAATATTATATCATTATATTATAAATATAATTATTGTAAATAATTAATGCTTCCTGAAAATTTAGGCAAACCAAATAAACAGAATTCCTTTTATCTGTCATTTTAGTAACTCTGTCCAAAAAGAAATAAAGTTAGTCAGGCATGACTCAGTGAAAAGTGACACTGGGGTTTTTGGTTGTCCCCATTTCCTTTCTAGGTATCATTAACCAAGACTTCAATGATTAGTTACGGAAATGGAATTTTCCTTGTATGTACTTGAAAGTTACTTGTACGTGTTTTTCCCCTGATAGAATGTAAACTTCTTGAGGGCAGAGAAGAACTGTTGCATTCTGGTCTTTGTATTTCCAGCATCTAACACAGTTGCTGCACATAGGAGGTGCTTAATGAATGCTTGTTAATATAGTTAACTAGTTAATAGTTAATACAGCTGGCCTACAGTTTCCAGACTATTTTCTTCCCTTTTTTTCATAGAAAATCTGGAGTCCATTTTCCCTTGTCCAGTCCTCCTGTACCTCTTCCCTCCACCCCCTTCTTCGTACTCTTTCAGATGTCAGTGCTGGAGACTCAACAATCACACCTGCCAGCCAGTTCTTTTAGGTCTTCTGGGTAGAGTTCATCTGGGCCAGGTGAATGGAATTCATGGAGGGCAGCTAGGTGCTCCCTTGGGATTTCCTGACTTCTCTTGGTTCTTAGTCGTTTATCAGGCATTTTGGTTCTGTTTCCGGTGCAAACATCATTCATGCATTGGACTGAATTACTTCCATTTTTAATGATCCTGAAAGTGGTGGTAATTTATTGGTGTTAGGGAACTCCTGGTGTGGCAATGCTCTCTGCAGATATGGATCGTCAAGTCTTCCGAGTTGACCGGGGTCACACAGCTTGCTTGACCACAAGGCTAGCCCACTCTACCCTGGGCCATGTGGACAAGGAACAGGGGCTAGAGTTATGATTCCAATGATAGAGGTAACTCCCAGGTGAGGAAACTCTCCCGATGCAGGTCAGCACCTCCTTTGCAACTGAGAGTCTTAGGGAAATGCCTTGGGCATTGAAAAGTCAAATAACTTGTTCAGGGTCACACAGATCTTCTTGACTTGGAGGCCAGTTTTCTATCCATTACACCAGAGGTGTTATACTTAGTCAGGTCCCCTAATTCCTGAGTGCGGTTGTCTGGAGGAACCAGATTAAAATGTAATTGGGAAATGTTAAGTAAAAAACCAGAAAGATAGCATAGATGATGTCAATGTGTAGTTTTTTAAGTCCATATATGACCGACTGGAATCTGGTTCTATCTGAGTTTGACACCAACGTCTTTCATTATGATTATGCAGATGATAATAATGAATATCATTATGATGATTACAGTGACAGCCAATATTTATCTAGTGCTTACTATATGCTGAGTTCTACAATTAGTATCTCCTTTGATCCCCACAACAACCTTAAGAAGTAGTTGCTATTATTATCTTCATCTTATAGATGTAGAAACTGAGGCAAACCACGGTCAAGTGACTTGTCCAGGGTCACACAGCTAGTAAGACCAAATCTGAACTCAGATCTTCCTAACTCCAGGCCCAACTCACTAACAATGTCAATATTATTATGTCATGACATCATTAATATAAGTAATATAATAACAACATATTAATAGAATAAACTGTATAATATTAATTAATATTAATTGATAACAACAAATGACACCAGGTGTTATCCTTACTATAAGAAGACTGAAGCTAGTGCATCTTTTGAGCTTGGGAGTTCTGAGATGCAGTGGGTTAGGCATTAATATAAGTCTCTGGGATTGGAGGTAAGGGTTCAGGGGAAGGACCAGATTTCCTAGGGAGGCGCAAACTAACTCAGATCTGAAATGGAGCAAGTCAAAGCTTCCAGGATGCTCGATCAGAATGGGGCCCCCCAAGAGCCCTTGTACTTCTAAAGATCCCATCTTTTTTTGCTTCTTTTTGGTTTGTTTTTACCATTGAGGTCTACTGTTTAAAAGATAGCAGTGGAAAGTCAATGTGGGGGAAAAAGGAAAAGCAGCCCTGCCTCTGGACTCATTGTGTGACCCTGAGCCTCTCTGTCCTCAACTGTAATGTGAGGGAGTTAGATTGGATGGTCTCTGAGGCTTCAGTCTTCCTCAGAAAAGGACAAAGAAAGGGAAGGAGAAAAAGAGAAAGAGGAGGCAAGCTCTCTTAGGGAATAGTGGGCTGGCTTATTCTCTTGGTGACCCTGGACAGATCCCTTTATCTCTCAGTGACCCAGTCAACACTAAGGCTATAACATAACATAACATAATTATATGACATGCTATAATATTAAATAATATAACATAGAAACGATATGATATATGATACGACACAATGCAACATGATGTAACATGATATAACTATATATGATATAATATGGCATCATATAGCACATTATATATTATATGATATATAATATGATACAATACAACATAACATAATATAATATAACATAATATGATATGATATGATATGCTATAATATGATATAATACAATACCTCAGTAGAGAGAATTTCCTTGATGGGAAACCACTGAAATCACAAAGCAGACCTTACAACTGTACTACCAACACTAAAAAGTCATGTTTAGATAGTCCTCCAAGGTTTATAAAACATTTTTGTGATACTGCCCCTTTGAGATAGGTGCCATCTTTCCCTCTACTAACGTCATCTCTAAGTTATTGTGAATATATTTTGTATCCTGTAGTCCCTTGAGAGTAGGGATGATTTTTGATTTTTTGTATTCTCATTGCTTATTATGATCTAGGACATAGGCAGTGCTTAACAAATGCACACTGTCTTGACCTGACTTCCTATCCAATTTGGTGACATCTTCTGCCTGTGTCTGCATATGCCTGGGTTCTGCTATTTCAGCTTTTCAAATTCCCTGGTTTCTCTGTCCAGCTTTCTGATGGAGCACCTTGAGAGATTCCCTGCCAGGTGCAGTTTCTGCCATAGCCCTGGCTCCTGAGTTCCTTCCCTGCTGTCCACTCTACTGGGCTCTAACCCCTAGCCTCTCAAGTGACCTTTCATGCCCTCTTTTCACCTTCAAAGGTGTACCTGATATTAAGCTTATCCTGAGTTCACCTGTTAAAAACAGTTAACCTGTTAAACAGTTTATCTGATAAGATGCAATGGATTGAGTCCAGTACTTGGATTCAGGAAAGCCTGAGTTCATATCTCACCTTAGACTCTGACACTTAACTGTTGCCTCAGTTTCCTTATCTGTAAAATGGGGCTAATAATAGTACCTACAATACAGGGTTATTGTGAGGATCAAATGAGAGAGTATATTTATAGCACAGAAATTCAAGCACTATATGGATGCTAGCTATTCTAGCTATGGTGACAGTGGTAGTTAACTATTATCCTCCCACATCTCTTTAAGGGGTGATCCTGAACCTGCTTCCTTAGCCATGTTTGCTCATCCCTATTTGAAAATGAGCTTTCCCAGCCTGCTATGATGTAACTCTATACTATGGAGAAAGCGTGAAGATTTAGCTTGCCAAAGCCTGCCACCTACTGACTAATTAGTAAAAAACAGCATTACAAAAAAAAAAAAGTGGCTCCAGACAGTGCTTTCAATTTAATTCAATTTATTAAGTTCCTACTATGTGCCAGGCACTCGGCTAAACACCAAGGATATAAATAATAAGAAAAACAATCCCTCCCCTCAAGGATCTTGCAATGTGACGGGAGTGGGGAGACAGCACGTAAAAGCAAGCTGGAAACTATCCATTAGGTTGATTGATCGAAGTGACCTACAAATGTGCCCATTTTACAGATGGATGCCTGGGGTGATGACATGACTTGCCCAGAGTTGTACAGCCCCCCTAACCCAAGACTTGAGATCAGGATTTCTGTCTCACGGAGATCAGAGTTGGAGGATGAGCTCAGAGGTCAATGGTCCTATTCTTTAACGAACAGAGATGGGGCAGTGGATAGATAGAGTGCTGGACATGAAGGTGGGAAAACCTGAGATCAAATCCAGCCTCAAATACTTACTATCTACGTGACCTAAGCAAGTCTATTAGGGAGTAGTGGGCTGGCTTATTCTCTTGGTGACCTTGGACAGATCCTTTTATCTCTCAGTGACCAAATCAACACTAAGGCTATAACATAACATAACATAACATAACATAACATAACATAACATAACATAACATAGCATAGCATAGGCATAGCATATAATGATATGACATGATATAATATAATGGAAAATAATATAACATGATATATGATATGACAAATGTAACATGATATAACATATATAATATAACATAATATGATATGTGAATATAATATAGTGTGATATGATATGATATAATATAATACCTCAGTAGAGAGAATTTCCTTGATGTGAATTCCCTAACCAGTGAAATCACAAATGCAGACCTTACAACTATAATAACAACACTAAAAAATCATGTTTAGATAGTCCTCCAAGGTTTATAAAACATTTTTGTCATACTGCCCCTTTGAGATAGGTACCATCTTTCCCTCTACTAACGTCATCTCTAAGTTATTGTGAATATATTTTGTATCCTATAACTGTTAGAGGGCACCTCTGTCTGCCTCAGTTTCTTCATCTGTAAAATAGAAATAAAAGCACCTATATCCCAGGGTTGTTGTGAGGACCAAATAAGATTTTTAAAATGCTTTGTAAACTTTGAAGCATTATGTAAACACTAGCTAATAATGATAATTATTTTTATTTTTTTACTGAATGAATGAAAAACATTTAAGTGCCTGTTATGTGCCAAATACTGTGCTATAGCACTGAGGATACAAATTAAAGAGTAAGACAGTCCCTGATCTCAAGGAACTTACACTCTAACATGGGAGGATTTCTTAACCGTTTTTTGGACCATGGCCATGTCTGACACTCAACCTGGTGAAGTTGAGAACAAAGTTCAGAACAAAGTTTTAAATGCATAACATAAAATACATGCAGTTACAAAGGGAATCTATGATATTGAAATGCAGTTTGTTGTTACTCAGTTGTGTCCAACTCTTTCTGACACCATTTGGGGTTTTCTTGGCAAAGATACTGGAGTGGTTTGCCATTTCCTTCTATGGCCTATTTTAAAGATGAGGAAACTGAGGCAAACAAGGTGAAGTGGCTTGCCCAGGGTCACACAGCTAGTAAGTGTCTGAGGCTGGATTTGAACTTATGAAAATGAGTCTTCCTGATTCTAAGTTTAATTCTAAGCCCAATCCACTGTGTCATCTGCCTATTGAAATACAGCTAACTATATATATGTATATATATGTGTATGTGTATATGACTATATTTGTATACATGTATAATTATGAATGCATACATAACTAATACAAAAATATACACTATATGTGTACACATATGCACATACATATATACATGTATGTCTATATATACATAGACATACATGCATGTAAACAACTTTACAGACTGGAGTTTAAGAACCGCTGTAATATGGGAGAGAAAACATATTGAGATGTCAGCCTCAAGGCAGATAGAAGGGTCCTGTCGTCCTTACTGAGTGTCTTTTTCATTTCCACAGGATGAATTCCATGTCTATTTCTGACGTGGAGTCATTTGACAGGGCCAAGGAGTTTGGTGGCCAACATAGCTTTAGAAACTGTGCCTGCTGCACATGTCAGCTCAGATCTCTATGGGGGTTACTTCTTTAGGTAATGACCAGTCATGTAGAAAGAGAAAGGGATAATAGAAGTTGGGGGGCTATGCTAGTAACCACATGTTATATATTTTTAACCGATAGAAAGGTCTCTAACATGTTGGGCAGATAAATCCTCCACAGAGGAATTTTGGAAGGCTTGGACAAAAATCTCAGAGAATGAGCAGGAATGGGTTGGGTTACCATCTGTTCTGGTTGGAGGGATGACTCATTTTGATGAAATAACAGATCCATGGGAACATCATATTGAAATGAAAAGTAGCATAGTGTCTTTTTAAAAATATTATTTATTTTTAACGTTCATTTAAAATTTTTTTGAGTTCTGAATTCTCTCCCTTTCTCCCCTACATATTGAGAAGTCAAGAATTGTGATATCAATTATACTTGTGAAATAATGCTAAACATTTCCATATTAGCCATGTTGCCAAAAAAAGCAAGAAAAATAAGAAAGTGAAAAAATTATGTTTCAATCTACATTCAGACTCCATCAGTTTTCCTTTGGTGGTGCATAGCATTTTTCATGATAAATCTTTCTGAATTGTTTTGGATCACTATTCACAGTTGATCATTGTACAATATTACAAGTTCATTGTACAATATTACTAGTTCATCTCAACTCACTTGGCATCATACAAGTCTTCCCAGGTTTTTCTGAAACCATTTTGCTTGTCATTTCTTATAATACAATAGTTTGCATCACAGTCATGTTCAGCCATTCCCAATTGATGGACATCCCTTCAATTTCCTATTCTTTGCCAACACAAAATGAGCTGCTGTAAATATTTGTGTACATAGAGTACTTTTCCTTTTTTTCTTAATCTCTTTGGGATACATACATCGTAGGGGTCCTGCTGGGTCAAAAAATATGCACAGTTTTATAGCCCTTTGCTTACAGATCCAAATTGTTCTCTGGAATGGTTGGATCAGTTCACAACTCTGCCAACAGATGGCTGAAAGATGAGAGGGATGGGCTAAGAGAGACGAAGTGATTTGCCTAGATACCAAATATAACCCAAATCCTAGGACTCTGAACATGCACCATCCTGGCTCCCATGGGTTAGTGTTTAGATAGTCAACAAGCATTACTTAGTAGTAACAGTAAATACTTACTATATGCTAGGCATTATGAGAAGCTTAGAGGATACAAAGAAAGACAGAAACACTGGAACAGGACTGGGGCTCCTTTCTATTTTGGTCTGGGTATGGGATTCAACTGGCATAGGGAACTCCTAGTGAGGAAATTCCCTTTGCCATTTCCAATCTTAGGGAGTTGCCTGGGGCACTGAGAGGTGAATTGATTTGCCCAGGGCAGGAGTGGGGAACCTGTGAACCTCCAGGCCAGATCTGAGGCCCCCCACCCCTGGTCCAGGGTCACAGTCATTATGGATTAAAAGCAGGACTTCCTGAAGAGACCAGGGGCTACCTTTCTCTCTTACTTCTTCATATTGTTCCCATTTAAAATCGGATTGTTTTTAGGCAAAGACATTGGGAGACATACACCTAGAACTCAAATTCTCCAACTTACTGATGTGCGATCACAAACTTTGAGAGATCTGGACAGATAATACCTAAGAGTTGAACTGCCCACTGAAATGAGAAAATGGCGCCATCTGGTGTCCATATCTGGGAATGCAGACTAGTTTCCTTGGGTTCATTTTATTTAATGCACCCCTTTTTTCCTAGAAGGTTTTTGCAAAAAAAATTCTTTTGTACATACACATAGGGAGCTCATTATTCTTTCAAAATAAGATCTCAACAAATTGTTTTGCATATAGTAGGTGCTTAATAAATGCATGAAGTTGACAGGGGAGATGGATTCTCTCTAACTTGTCTGTTGGGTAAATTTAGATTATTACGTGTGGAATTGTGTCACTCAAAGGGTCAGAGAAGACAATCAGAGTGGGAAGATCTCCTCAGAGATCATAAGGTCACAGAAAATAGATGTGAAGTTGGAAGTTCAAGCCAAACTGGGTTGTCAATCCCAGTCTGTTTAAATCCCAAGTCTTATGCCTACCAGCTGTTACATAAACCTTTTGATACCTCAAACAACTCTTTTGGACCTATCTACTAAACTGAAGGGCAAGGACTTCACAAACAGTATAATAATGATAGTATTTACATTTGATCTCAGAGCATGGTAATATATGATCTCTTAGCATATATGAGTTCAAAGTACTCTACGTATATGATCTCAAAGCACTTTACCTTTTTGATCTCAACATGTATGAGTTCAAAACACTATACATGTATGATCTCAAAGCACAGTAATACATAATCTCATAGCATAGGTAAGTTCAAAACACTGTACTTTTTGTGGAGAACTTGCATAGGGCAGGCAATCACATGGTGGTCAAAAGTGATACAAGGACACTTTCAAGGTCTCTCTCAACAACTTTGAAATTGACTATGTGACATAGGAGACACTGGCACAGGACCACTTCATGTGGTGTGCCCACATCAGAAAGGGTGTTGTGCTCTATGAGCAAGGCAGAATTGAAACAGCTCAAAGGAAATGTAGGATGTACAAATTTGGAGTATCCATCCCAAATGTTCACATGGACTATCTTTGCCCAACCTGTGGTAGAGCATTCCAAGTTCATATTGGTCTGATCAGCCATAGTCGGACACATTGAAACTTGACTCTAGTATAGTGATGTCATTTGGTCCTCTCTGAGAATGGACAACAGCCACATATATGATCTCAAAGCACTTTACCTACATGATCTCAATTTATCTGAGTTCAAAACAATGCCTTATATATGATCTCAGTATATATGATTTCAATCACTGTGCCTATAGGATCAGCCCTGGGATGCAAGAGATATCATTAGCCTTATTTTGCAGATAAGGAAACCGAGGCTGAGAGAGAGAGAGTGAATGACTCATCCAGCTTCATAGAACAGGTAAGCATCTAAGGGAGGATTTCCACTCAGGTCTAATATAGAGACCAAGATCCCTAGCTGCCCACTCACTTCAGTCTCCATTGTGGTTGTCATCGTTTGTCCTTTGGTCTTGAAGAGGACCGAGGACATCACAAGGGCAATATGTGATGTCTGGTGCATTGCTTAGATCTAGGGGAGGCACAGCTAGGCTCTCCAATGTAGGTAATGTGGCATTCTAATACTTCCATTATACATGCTACGTCATAAAACAATAAAAATGCCTTACATAGATGTAGCACTTCAAGGTTTGCAGAGTTTCATATATTGTCTCATTTGATTCTCACAACAACCCTGCAGTAATTATAAGTGCAGAAATGATGCCTATTCTGCAGAAGAAAAAAGCTGAGGCTGTGAGGTTAAGTGACTTGCCCCAAATCACCCATGTAAGAAGTGGAAAAGGTGAGATTTGAACTCAGGTCCTCTAACTTGAGAGCTAGTGCTCTTACTGCTGCAATTGGAACTTAGATGGTATGACTCCATGTTCAGGGTGCTTTCCACTGTGCAACACAGGCTCTCTTGTTTTATAAATGAGGAAACTGAGGCTCAGAGGATCACTGTCTTGCTCAAAGTCACACAGCTACGAAGCAGCAGGGCTACATTGAAACCCAGGTCTTCTGATTCTGAAAATATTTTGCAGAACTCCTTAATAAGACCCTTTCCACTACTATGACTCCTCCCCCATTCTGTAAGACCCCTTGGTATGACTCTTCCCAATATTCTGCAGAGTCCCTAAATAGGACCCTTCCCATTTATAGGACCTCTTGATATGGATCACTCTCCAGGACCTTTGATACAGCAAGCAAATGAAAACATTGCTAGCTCTGTAACCAAAAAACCAGAGTGAGGAAATTGTTTATCAGAAGGAGAGCTGGTTGGAGGGACCCTCAGATATGAGTCAGCTGAGCTGGTCAGAGAAACTCCAGTTCTTTATATGGAAGAAACCAGAAATAAAGAAAGCAGCTGATGGGGAGTTTTCCTTGGCGGGGCCTTCTCCTTCCTAAATGAACCCAAAAAGCCAAAACCTCAGAACAGCCTTTTCTGGCTCACGTGTCCTGGTTAGGGCTCATGTCTGTACATTTCAGGGGGATGCCTGGCATGCTGAGTCTTGGGAATCTCCATTCAGGCCCTGCTGTTGCTTATTCCTGACCAGAATGGAACAGTTGAGCAAACAACTTTAAGGAACCAAGCCTCATTCGCAGGATTTCCCAGTTTTAGTGTTATAGAAAGACAGAACTAGAATGTTCTGTGGAAATTCCATCTGAAGAGGACCTAGCTGGTGCTGGTGGTCAGTGTTGGGATACCCCTTAGCATGATTCAAAAGGGGGTCAACTAGCAAAATAGCATCTGACTCAGGCCATGTTGTCCCTTATTATTCTCACTTTGTGGGATTATAGATCTAGTGCTGGAAGAGAACTCAAAAATCATCTATTCCAACCTCCTGATTTTACAGAGGAAAGAAACCGAGGCCCAGGGATGTTAAATGACTTCATCATAGGATTTAAGATCTAGAAATAGACGGAACCTTAGAAGTCATTTGGTTCAGATAAAATAACCAGTGTGGAATAAAGCTAGGATGTGACCCCTGCAAGAGTCCAACTCCTTAAAAAAAATTCTTTATTCATTTTGAACTTAAATACATAAAGACAAAAAACCCCCCCAACACATTTCTGTGTATACAGCACAACCTAAAAAGAGGATTCATCATAAAACCATGAATTTACATTGCATACTGTTTACTATATAATAAATACTACTCGTTTTCCAAGCTACCCTAGGTTTCTAGGCTTCCGTCTACATTTTCTTTTATTCTTTGCTGTGTGCTTTTCATATTTTTTCCTCCCTTCTGCCCTAGAGATGGCTTCCATTTGACACAAATACATATATGTGTATGTCCGTATATATGTGTATGAATGTATATGTATGTGTATATACACATGTTATACATACTTCTATTTATCATTTCCTTCATATGTCCTTAGTAGCCAAAAGTTGTTCTTAAAATAATATTGCTATTTCTGCGTATAATGTTCTTTGCTCTGCTTATTTTGCACATCATTATTTCATGCAAGTCTTTCCATGTTTTTCTAAAATTAAAGAGCTTATCATTTCTTAGAGCACCATAGTGTTCCATCACAATCATATACCACAACTTGTTCAGTCACTCTCCAGTTGATGGGCATCCCTTCAATTTCCATTTCTTTGCCACCACAAAATGAGCTGCTATAAAATATTTTAGAACATTTAAATTTTCTTTCCCCTAATCATCTTAGGAAATAACAGTAGCATTGCTGGGTCCAAGGGTATGGGCAGTTTAATAACTCTTGGAGAATAATTCCAGATAGCTCTCCAAAATGACTGAATCAGTTCACAGTCCCACTAACAGTGTATTAGTGTCCTCAGCATTTCTTCACATCCCATCCAACATTAATTACTTTTCTTTTCTGTCATATTAGCCAAACTGATAGGTGAGAGGTGATATCTGAGTTGTTTTAATTTGCATTTCTTTAATCAGTAGTGATTTAGAGCTTTTTTTATACGACTATAGATAGCTTTGTTTTCTTTAAAAACTGTTTGTTCATATTCTTTGATCATTTATCGATTGGAGAATGATTTGTATTCTTATAGATTTGACAGAGTTCTTTATATATTTGAAATATGAGGCCCTTGTCTGAGAAATTGTCTATAACGTTTTTTCCTTATTTTCTGCTTTCCTTCGGATCTTGGCTACATTGGTTTTATTTGTACAAAAACTTTTAATTTAATGTAATTGAAATGATCAATTTCACACCTCACACTGCTCTCTTTCTCTTGTTTTTTTTTTCCATAAATGGTTTACCTATCCATAAGTCTGATAGGTAATATGTTCCATGTTTTTCTAATTTTCTCGTGATATCTCCCTTTATATCTGGGTCATGTATGTGTTTTAACTTTATTTTGGTAAATGGTGTAAGATATTGGTCTATGCCCAATTTCTGCCAGCATGCTTTCCAGTTTTTCCAACAATTTTTACCAAATAATGAATTCTTATCCCCAAAATTTAAGTCTTTACACTTCTCAAGCACAAGGTTACTATAGTCATTTGCTATATAGTATATGTCTACTCTGTTCCACTGATCTATCTTTCTATTCCTGAGCTAGTACTAGATAGTTTTGGTAATTATGGCCTTCTAGTTTAAGATCTGATATTACTAAACCTCCTTCCTTTATGTTTTTTCATTAGTTCCTTTGCTTTTCTTGACCTTTTGTTCTTCCAAATAAATTTTATTATTTTTTGAACCCAGTAAAATAAAACTTTTGGTAATTTAATTTGGGTGGCATTGAATAAATAAATTTAGGGTAAAATTGTCATTTTATTATATTGGCCCTATCTATCCATGAACAATTAATATTTCTCCAATTATCTAAATCTGATTTTATTAGTTTAAAGAGCTTTTTAAAATTAATTTTGTTCATATAGTTCCTGGGTTTGTTTCGACAGGTGTACTTATAGGTATTTTATACTGTCTATAGTTATTTTAAATGGAATATCTCTTCTTGCAAGGTTTTGTTGGTGATAAGTAGGAATGCCAATGATTTTATGTGGGCTTACTTTATATCTTGCTGTTTTGCTAAAATTAGTCTAAGTCTTTAGGATTTTCCAAGTTACAGCATCATATCATCAGCCAAAAAATATAGTTGTATTGTCTCATTACCCATTCTGATTCCGTTTTCTTTTCTTCTCTTAGTTGTTTTGGGGATTTCCAATACAATATTGAATAATATTAGTGACAACAGATATCCTTGTTTCATATCTAATCTTACTGGGAAGGCTTCTAGTTCATCCCTGTTACATATGACCCCTGCTCATATTTTAGATAAATGCTTCTTAGCAATTTAAGGGAAAGTCTGTTTATACCCATATTTTTAAGTGTTTTTAATAGTAATGAACATTGTACTTTATCAAAAGTTTTTTCTGCATCTATTGATATAATCATATGAATTTTTTTACTTTCATTATTGATATGGTTAATTAAATTAATAGTTTTTCTTATATTAAAACACTCCTGTATTCCTGGTATAATCCCACTTGGTCACCATATATAATCTTGGTGATATATTATTGTAGTCTTCTGGCTTGTATTTTATTTAGGATTTTTCCATTCATATTCATTAATGAAGTTGGTCTATAATTTTCTTTCTCTGTTTTTACTCTTCCTAGTTTAGATATCAATATCATATTTGTTTCATAAAAGGAATTTGGTAGAAACCCTTCTTTGCCTATCATTACAAAATAGCTAGTCTTTAAATGTTTGATAGAAATCACTTGTAAATCCATATGGTCCTGGTACTGTTTTCTTAGGAAGCTCATTTAAGGCATGTTCAGTTTCTTCTTTTCTAAAATAGGTTTATATAGATATTCTATTTCCTCTTCTGCTAATCTAGGCAGTTTATATTTTTGTAAATATTCTTCCATTTAACTTAAATTGTTAAATTTATTGGCAATTGCTTTGATTTCATCTTTATTAGTGATATAGCCACCCTTTGCATTTTTAAGACTAGCAATTTGGTTTTCTTCTCTTTTTAAATAAACATATCAATCAATAATTTATCTATTTTATTTTTTTCATAAAATCAACTCCTAGTTTTATTCATAAATTCAATGACTTTCTGTCATTCAATTTTATTAATCTCACCTTTAATTTTTAGAGTTTCCAATTTAATATTTAATTGGGGATTTTTAGTTTGTTCTTTTTCTAGTTTTTTTATTGTATTTCTTTGGTTTATGGGTCTGCTCTTTCTCTGTTTTATTGATGTAAGCCTTTAGAGACATGAATTTTCCTCTGATGACTGCATTTGCTGTATCTATAGGTTTTGATACATTGTCTCATTATTGTCATCTTTAATGAAATTATTGCTTCTATGATTTGTTATTTAACTCATTTACTCTTTCAAATTAGGTCATTTAGTCTCCAATTAGTTTTTATTCTTTGTTTCTGTAGTCCATTATTAAAAGTAATTTTTATTAATTGTGATCTGAAAAGGATGCATTTAATATTTCTGTTCTCAACTATAAAATTTTTATGCCCTAGTATATGGTCAATCTTTGTAAGGGTAACATGTACTGCTGAGAAAAAAAGTATATTCCTTCCTATTTCCATTCAGTTTTCTCTAGATATCTATCATATCTTGCTTATCTAAAATTCTATTCATTTCTTTGACTTCTTTCTTATTTTTTCTTAGGTTTATCTGATTCTGAGGGGTGAAGATTAAAGTTCCCTACTAATGTAGTATTATGATCTATTTCCATCTGCAACTCATTTTTTTCCTTTAAAAATTTAGATGCTATAGTATTTGGTGCATGCAGGTCTAGTATCAATATTATTTCATTGTTTATGGTGCCTTTAATCGTAATATAGTTTACCTGTTTATCTTTTTTAATTAAATCTATTTTAGTTTTAACTTTGTCTGAGATCATGGTTGCTACCTCTGCTTTTTTTCATAATAAATTCTACTCAAACCCTTTAACTGTGCATATATAGCTATCATTTAAAAAAAATTTATTTCTTGTAAACAATATACTGTTGGATTCTGATTTTTAATTCATTCCACTGTTTCCATTTTATGGGTGAGTTCATCCCATTTACATTCAAAGTTGTAACTACTATTTGTATATTTCCCTCTATCCTATTTTTCCTCACTATTATCCTTTTCAGCCTCTCTTTTTACCCTATCCCTTCTCATATACCTGGTCACCTCCCTAATCCACACCTTTTTAAAGAATCCCTCTCCCTAATACTCTCCCACCACCTTCCTAATTCTTAGTCTACAACCTGTTTAAAAGTCCCTCCCTTATTCTGTCCCCTTGCTCTCTTATTTTTTTATAAATTTAGAAGACTTTTATACCCTTCTAGGTGCTTATGTTGTTCCCTCTTTAACCCAGCTGTGATGAGAATAAAGCTCCAGCATTACCAGCCCTCCATCCCTACCTGTTTTCTCTGTATCAGTTCTTCCTTTCATACCTCATTTGTATAAGATACTTACTTGTATTTAACTCTCCCTATTTTTAGAATCACCCCATCATACTCAGCTCAGACCAAGTCTTTCATTACTACCCAAGGAATGATATATCTTAAGAATACTAATAATATTTTCACATAAAAGAAATAGTTTGACCTTATTGAATTTCTTTAACTGGTCTTTAATGTTTACCTCATATTTCTCATGGGTTTTCTATTTTGAATTTTCCATTGAGTTCTGGTCTTTTTGTCACAAATACCTGAAAGTCTTTTAGTTTGTTAAATGTCCATTTATGTTGTTGTTGTTAAGATTATTTTCAACTTTTCCGGGTAAGTTATTTTTGGTTGCATCCCTAGCTCTTTTGCTCTTCAGAATATAATTTTCCAAGACCTACAGTCTTAAAAGAAGTTGTAGAAGTTGCTAACTGTGTAATCCTAATTGTAACTTTGTGGTATTTATTTTCTGTCCTTGGTCTGTTCTGCAGATCAGTTGTTTTTCTAATGAGATGTTTCACATTCTCTGCTACTTTTTCATTCTTTTGATTTTTTTTTTAAATTAGTTCTTGGTATCTCATAGCATCATTAGCTTTCCCTTGCCTAATTCTAAGTTTTCAAGAAGTTATTTTCTTCCCAAGTTTTTGGATCTCTTTTTCTAATAGGTTAACTTTCTTATAATTTTCTTGGATTGCTTTTATTTCCCTCCTCCCCAGTTTTTCCTAGATTTCTATCATTTGATTTTTGAAGTCCTTTTTAAATTCTTCTAAGAACAGTTTGTTTGACATTTGACATTTCTCTTTGAAGTAAGAGTGACTTTTTAAACATCACTATCTCCTACTGAATATGAACCCAGACCTCTTTCCCCATAATAGATGTCTACAGTCAGGTTTTTACTCCTTTACTTATTTATTGTTATTTTTATTTTGTTTCAGCAGTTTATTAATGTAATCAGGTACTAGTGCTGAGGTGTGGGGAATGATGTCCCAAGTCTAAGGTCTTTCTTACTATTATTTTATGAGCTCTGTCTGGATTGACCCCCAAAGCCACTGCTGAGACCCCAACCAAACTGTCCTGCAAACACTCTTCTTGCTGCTGTCCTCTACCCTCAGATCCAAACCAGGGACTTCTCTCTCTTGAGAGTGGCAACAGCCAGCAGCGTCCCCAACCTCTGAGCTTACTCCTCCTCACCCACACCTGGACCTACCAGATGGTCAGGACACCTAAGCCTGGCATTTAGTGACAGTGGAGGGTCCTCCAATCTGTCTCCTCTTCCACCCCTTCTCACCAGGCTGTGAGGTGATGGTCATCTGAGGATGAGGCTGGAATTTTCTGACATACACTGCCATCTCCCGAGAATCCTCCACCTACTGTATGACACTTAATCCAGGTCCACCTGGGTTTTCAAATGTTAGGTGGGAATGAAAACATTTATAATAAAAAACTCAGGCAATATTTACCCATGTTTTCAGTCCTTAACATTAAGGACTTGAACACAAATGAGGTTTGTCCTCAGTATCTTTATTCCTCATCTTTATCTGTTTTTCTCTTTAAAAAAAATCTTTCTGTTTGTTTTTCTAGTGAGCAGATACATGCACTACCCTGTTGTGTGTATCTCTGGATTTTTTAATGTCCTTTGTGCATGTGCTCTGTCTGTCTCTCTCCCCGCTGTTTTCTCTCTGTCTGTCTCTGTCTTTTTCTCTTTCTCATTCCCTCCCTTCTTTCTCTGACCTTTGTTCTATTTCTCTCTCTTCCTCCCTCCTCCCCACTTTCTCTCTCCCTCTTTCCTTTCTGTTTCTTCTTAATAATTAATTAGAATATAGAAGTGATGTGTATGTGTATGTACATTTATATGAGGAATAGGACAATGATTTCATTGGTACGGTGAACTCCCAGATGAGGGATCTTTCTCTATCAGTGTAGATTCCTCCTTCTTTGCAATTTATGGTCTTAGAGAGACTCCTGGGGGCATTGAGAAGTCAAGTGACTTGCTCAGGGTCACAAAACCTTTATGTCTCATAGGTAAGACTTGAACCCAGGTCCTTTGGACATTGAGCCTGTTTCTCTAATATATACACTATGTATTTTTGTATATGTATTTACATGTTCACTGTTTTATTTACTTAAAAAAATTTTATGTTCATTGTTCTAAATTTTTAAATTGAGTGGAACATTTTTTATGTTTACTCTTTAAAACATACCTGTGTAGAAACTCATTTTAAAAAAAAAGTTCAGTGGTAGCTGTAAGGAAGCCATTATATGACTTTTCAAATATTATTGCATATTGTGGCTGATCAGTGATTTTTCTTCTTCTTTTCTTTCATCAGTGGCCCTTGATACAAAGACAACTTAAACCCAGAAGGCTGATCAAGCTGATGGCTTTGGTTTCTAGAGACTTTGCAACAACTGGAATTCTTACCACCATGGAGGAGAAGCTAAGCTAATCATTCACCCCCCTCCCATATCCCGAATGTATAACTACTGGTTGGAAGTAGGATAACACCTAACAACCCAGTAATTCTTCATAGATTATTCACTTCTACTTCTTCACTGTGACTCCTGACACTTAGCTCTCTGCTGAACACCCTTCTTTCTAATCTCAACAGCTTCTCATTCTATGTTTCTGTTGCCCTCTCTTTTCAAAAGATTTAGAGTGGGAAGGGAACATTATGGTTGTTGAGTCATTTAGGTTGTGTTATCCTATTTTGGGGTTTTCTTGGCACAGAAACTGGAGTAGTTTGCCATTTTCTTTTCCAGCTCATTTTATAGATGAGTACACTGAGGCAAACAGGGTGAAATGACTTCCCCATGGTCACACAGTGACTATGTGTCAGAGGTCAGATTTGAACTCAGAAAGATGAGTCTTTCTGACTCCAAGCCCAGCACTCTATGCAATATGGCATCCCCTTGTGACCCAGAAGGGGACCTTAGAGATCATTTATTCCAAACTCATTTTCTAGATGATGAAACTGAGTGTCTACCAAGGAGCTGGTTTCCCAAGAAATAAATAGCAACTCCAAGATTTCAAACCCTCCAACTCCAAATAAAGTATTCATTTCACAATGGTTCTCAAACTTTGGGGCCTCAGGACCCTTTAATACTCTTAAAAATTATTGAGGACCCCAACGAGCTTTTGTTTATGTAGGTTATATTCAGGAGTGGGCTGGTAAATGTTTAACAACTGACTCCCTGAACGCATGATGTACTTTAAAATTTAATCTGAATTTTTAACACTTTCTCCATGACTTTCTTTATCAACAAAACAGTAAACCAAGCCTTGATTTGGTGTGTTTTTAGATTTCTGAAGCATAAATGTTCACACTGAAAAATTTAACAAGTAAGTTAGCTCACCCTTGGATATGTTATATATTATATATAAAATATAATATGCACAATATTATGTATATATAATATACACATTATAGTATACAATTAAGTTATATTAAGATATAGTATACGTTAGAACAACCTTATGTTTTTCAATATTTATCATATTAGAAATTAAAACTGAAAAATTTAAATTTATAAATCCATTTTAAAATGACAATAATAAACCTATTACCTAATGAGATAACATTTTTATGAAAAATAACTTTCTTTTCCAAATTCATGAGAAGAATGGCATTGTTTCACATATTTTATGAATCTCTTTAGTGGCTGGCTTAGCAGAAGACATGGGTTCTTATATTTGCTTCAGTATTCAAATGTATTCTGATACTGAAGCATATGGAGGAAACTTGGCCTCACACCAATATAGATAGAAAAGGGAAAAGTATTTTAATAGACAAATAATGTCTCAGTATTATTATGAAAATAGTTTTGACCTAAAAATTCCTTGGAAGAATCTTGGGGACCCCCACTGATCCACAGACTAGACTTGGATAACTGTTGCTCTACTACTTGAATCCCCCTCACTCCAAAGTTTAAGAGAGATTCCCAAACAAGGCTACCCCAGGTTCAAAGTTCTGTGGATCTCTATCCACCAAAAATCATAGCTCATCATCCCCAGTGGATGTATTTACTTTTATTAGAAAACCAGAGAATGCAATTAGTTTAAAATTTAATTTTAATGAATATAATGCATTTAAAATTAAAGCACTTCATGAAATGAGAAAATGAGAACAGTAGTGATAAAATATTTCCTCCATTCCACTGGGGGTATACACACCTACAAACACATATTCCATCAGAGGGAAGAGTGGACACATATAAAGAACTTATGTAGTGCAACGCACACTCAGGGAACATATGTAACTAGAAAACACATGTGGAAAGAAATCCTCGACCAAAACGCCAGAACTTAATAGACAATTCGATCTTCAAATGCAGGTCTCAAGAGAATCATAAAAAAGTAAACAGTGGCGGGGGGGAACAACTTGCTACTCAATGAGGGCAAGTTGTTCACCTCCCTATAAGGGAAGATGATATCTGTTTATCTTGACAACTGTGCGTCTATTAAGAAATATAAAAGGGATAAGCATAGGGGGAACGGGTATAAAGTAAATGATATGATAAAAAATGTGATTTAAATATGAGAAGGGAGTGTAATAGGAGGTGTAAAAAGGAGGAAGCAGAAAATGGCAAATTACATCACAAGAAGAAGTACAAAATCATAGTAGAGGGAAAGAGGGGAGGGAGATGAGCATTGTATGAGAGGTACTCTCATCGGATTTGTTTAAAGGACGGAACAATAAACTTAAGTAGAAAATCCTAACTAGCTCTATAAGCAGTGGGAGGGGAAGGGGGAAGAAAGGGGAGGGAGGCAAAAGGGAGGGAAGAAGCAATAAGAGTAAAGGGGAGTTAAAGGGAGGGGGGCTAAAAGAAAGAGGGGAAGGCGGCAAGAGGAGATGGTGAAAAGTGAATACTAGTGAGGAGGGGAAGGGAGACAGCAGAGCTAAAAGCACAAATGGTGGGAAAGAAGATGGAGGGAAATACACAGATTGTAATCATAACTGTGAATGTGAATGGAATGAATTCTCCCATAAAATGGAGACGGATAGCAGAATGGATTAAAAGCCATAATCCAACAATATGCTGCTTACAAGAAACACATTTGAAACAGGGGGATACACATAGGATAAAGGTTAAAGGATGGAGCAGAATATATTGTGCTTCAGCTGATGTAAGAAAAGCAGGAGTAGCAATCCTAATCTCAGACAAAGCAAAAGCAGAAATAGATCTAATCAAAAGGGATAAGGATGGAAACTATATCCTGCTAAAAGGCACCATAGACAATGAAGCAATATCATTACTAAACATGTATGCTCCAAGTGGTATAGCATCCAGATTCTTAGAGGAGAGATTGAGGGAGTTGAAGGAAGAAATTGACAGCAAAACTATACTAGTGGGGGACCTCAACCTCCCTCTTTCTGAACTTGATAAATCTAACCTCAAAATAAATAAGAAAGAGGTTAAGGAGGTAAATAAAACTCTAGATAAGGTAGATATGATAGATCTTTGGAGAAAATTGAATGGGAATAGAAAGGAATATACCTTTTTCTCAGCAGTACATGGAACTTTTACAAAAATTGACCATGTACTAGGACATAAAAATCTCAAAATCCAGTGCAGAAAGGCAGAGATAATCAGTGCATCCTTCTCAGATCATAATGCAATAAAAATTATATGTAATAAAAGGCCATGGAAAGATAAAGCAAAAATCAGTTGGAAACTAAATAATTTAATCCTAAAGAAGGAATGGGTTAAAGAAGAAATCATAGAAACAATCAACAACTTCATTCAAGAGAATGACAATAATGAGACAACCTACCAAATCTTATGGGATACTGCAAAAGCAGTTCTTAGGGGAAGTTTTATATCTTTGAATGCCTACATAAATAAAATAGAGAAAGAGGAGATCAATGACTTGGGTATGCAGCTGAAAAAGCTAGAAAAAGAACAAATTGAAAATCCCCAAGAAAATACCAAATTAGAAATACTGAAAACCAAAGGAGAGATTAATAAAATTGAAATTAAGAAAACTATTGAATTAATAAATGAAACCAATAGTTGGTTTTATGAAAAAACTAATAAAATTGATAAACCTTTGGTCAATTTGATTAAAAAAAAAAAGAAGAAAATCATATTACTAATATTAAAAATGAAAGGGGTGAACTCACCTCCAATGAGGAGGAAATTAAAACAATAATTAGAAATTATTTTGCCCAACTTTATGCCCACAAATTCGATAATCTAAATGAGATGGATGAATATTTTAAAAAATACAAATTGCTCAGATTAACAGAAGAGGAAATTGAATACTTAAACAACCCCATCTCAGAAAAAGAAATTGAACAAGCCATCAATGAACTCCCTAGGAAAAAATCTCCAGGACCAGATGGATTCACAAGTGAATTCTATCAAACCTTTAAAGAACAGTTAATTCCAATACTATATAGACTATTTGGGAAAATTGGGGAAGAAGGAGTACTCCCAAATTCTTTCTATGATACAAATATGGTTTTGATACCCAAGCCAGGAAGAGACAAAACAGAAAAAGAAAATTATAGACCAATTTCTCTAATGAATATAGATGCAAAAATTTTCAACAAGATTTTAGCAAAACGAATACAGCATCTTATCAAGAGAATAATACATTATGATCAGGTAGGTTTCATACCAGGAATGCAGGGCTGGTTCAATATTAGGAAAACTATTAGCACTATCAATCATATCAACAACAAAACCAACAAAAACCACATGATTATCTCAATTGATGCAGAAAAAGCTTTTGACAAAATACAACACCCATTCCTATTAAAAAACACTGGAGAACATAGGAATAAAGGGAACTTTCCATAAAATAATAAGCAGTATCTACCTAAAACCTTCAACAAGCATTATATACAATGGAGATAAGCTAGAGGCATTTCCAATAAGGTCAGGGGTGAAACAAGGATGCCCATTATCACCATTATTATTCAATATGGTACTAGAAATGTTAGTGGTAGCAATTAGACAAGATAAAGAAATTGAAGGAATAAAAATAGCCAAAGAAGAAACTAAGTTATCACTCTTTGCAGATGATATGATGATATATTTAGAGAATCCCAGAGATTCAAGTAAAAAACTACTTGAAATAATAAACAACTTTGGCAAAGTTGCAGGTTACAAAATAAACCCACACAAATCTTCTGCATTTCTATATATTAGCAACAAAGTCCAACACCAAGAGATAGAAAGAGAAATCCCATTTAAAGCTAGAGTAGACACTATAAAATACTTAGGAGTTTACCTGCCAAAACAAACCCAGGGATTATATGAACACAATCACAAGACACTTTTTGCACAAATAAAGTCAGATTTAAGTAAGTGGAAAAACATCAGTTGTTCATGGGTAGGCTGAGCTAATATAATAAAAATGACAATTCTACCTAAATTAATTTACTTATTTAGTGCCATACCAATTAAACTATCAGATAATTATTTTCTAGAGCTGGATAAAATAATATCAAAATTCATTTGGAAAAACAAAAGGTCCAGAATATCAAAGGGACTAATGAAAAGAAATGCTTGGGAAGGTGGCCTAGCGCTACCAGACCTCAAATTGTATTATAAAGCAGCAATTATCAAAACCACTTGGTATTGGCTAAGAAACAGAGGGGTAGACAAATGGAATAGGCTTGGCACTCAAGACACAGTAGGCAAGGAATATAGCAACCTCCTGTTTGATAAACCCAAAGATCCCAGCTTCTGGGATAAGAACTCATTGTTCGACAAAAATTGCTGGGAAAACTGGTTAACTGTGTGGCGGAAATTAGGCATAGACCCATGCCTGACACCGTACACAAGAATAAAGTCCAAATGGGTACATGATTTAGGTATAAAGATTGATACCATGAATAAACTGGAGAAGCAAGGTATAATGTATTTATCAGATTTATGGAGAGGGGAAGAATTTTTTTCTAAAGAAACGATAGAAAGCATTATGAAATGCAAGATGGATAATTTTGATTACTTTAAACTGAAAAGTTTTTGCACAACCAAGCCCAATGCAACCAAAATTCAGAGGGATGTAGTAAATTGGGAAAAAATTTTTACAGCTAAGCTCGGGGATAAAGGCCTCATTTCTAGAATATATAGAGAACTGACTCAAATATATAACCATCCAAGTCATTCCCCAATTGATAAATGGTCAAAGGATATGAACAAGCAATTTTCAGGGGAAGAAATCAAAGATATCTATAATCATATGAAAAAGTTCTCTAAATCACTATTGATTAGAGAGATGCAAAACAAAACAACTCTGAGGTACCACATCACACCTGTAAGATTGGCAAACATGACAGAAAAGAAAATGATAAATGCTGGAGAGGATGTGGGAGAGTTGGAACACTAATTCATTATTGGTGGAGCTGTGAGATCATCCAACCCTTCTGGAGAATGGTTTGGAACTATGCCCAAAGGGCTACAAAAATGTGCATACCCTTTGACCCAGAAATATCGCTACTAGGATTGTATCCCCAAGAGATTATAAAAACGGGAAAGGGTCCCACGTGTACAAAAATATTTATAGCAGCACTCTTTGTGGTAGCCAAAAACTGGAAGTCAAGGAGATGCCCATCAATTGGGGAATGGCTGAATAAATTATGGTACATGAATGTAATGGAGTACTATTGTGCCATAAGAAATGATGAACAAGAAGACTTCAGGGAGGCCTGGAAGGACTTATATGATCTGATGCTGAGCGAAAGGAGCAGAACCAGGAGAACTTTGTGCACAGCAACGACCACAGTGTGCGAGAGTTTTTTCTGGTAGACTTGGAACTTTGTAATAACACAAGAACTTACTGAGAAAAAAAAAAATCCTAATGTCGGTCTTCTAAGGCAAAATGCCTTCCACACTCAGAGAAAGAAATGTGGAAGTCACTTGCAGAATGTAGCAGATCATGTTTGTGTGTGTGTGGGTTTCAGTGTATTATGGGTTGATTTGTTATATGATTTCTTCCATTTATTTTAGTTCGACTACATAGCATGAATATAGTGAAAATGTGCTCAATAGGAAAGTATATGTAGAACCTAAACAGAATTGTATGCTGTCATGGGGAGGGAGGGGGGGTATTGGGGGAAGGGTGGGAGGGATAAAATCTTAACTTTAAGGAAATGACTGTAAAACATTAAAAAAAAAAAAAGAAATCCTCAACCCCTGACAAGTAAAGGACCATCAGTATTCTCTGGTGATTTGGTGGTACTGCTCCTACCAAGCCTGCTCCCTCTAGTCTCATCTAGCATCATGACGGCATCAGTCTCTTGGGCAGGATCACTCACTTCACCCAAAGGCCCTTCCTTGTTCCAAATGAATTAACCTTGTTCAAACCTAGTACAGTGCCTTTGATGATTGATTTGGTGGAGATACTTTCTCTTGGTTAAAGTATTAGAGCTAGAATATTCTTGGATCCTTTAAATGGGATGGGGTGATTGATTGACTCCATCTGCCTCCACCCTAATATGCATATTGGCATCTTGGTCTCACTATTTTCAATTTGGAACCCTTCATAAAAGTCCATGCATCTTCATGTTATTTATCATATTCAACATTTCTTATAGCACAGTAATACGCCATTACATTTATGTACTATAATTTGATTACCCCATTCCCAATTGATACCATCTTCTTGGTTTTAGTTCTTTGCTACAATAAAAAATCCTGCTATAAATTTTTTTTTTTTGGAGCATATGGGGCATTTATTTTTGTCATTGACCTCCTTGGGGTATATACCTAGCAGTGGGATATCTGGGTTAAAGAATACAGACAATGTAGTTACTCTTTCTGAATATTTTCAAATAATTTTCCATAACGATTGGAACAATCCTCTTACAATACATCAGTGTGCCTACCTTTCCATAGTTCCTCCCACATGGACTATTCCCATCTTTTGCCATCTTTGCTAGATATGAGGTAAAACCTCAGGATTATTTTTATTTACTATTTTATTTATCAGGTATTTGAAGCATTCTTTCTTATGGAGTTAGTAATAGTAGGCAGTTATTCATTTAAGATTGATTTCCTCTAGTAATGCTTATTTATCTAGAAATGGCTTTTGGGCTTATGTACTTCTATATTTTTTATAATATTTTATTTTCCCCCAATTACATGATAAAACATATTTTTAAGTTTATTTTTTAAGTTTTGAGTTCTAAATTCTATTCCTCCCTCTCTCTCCCCTCCCTGAGACAGTAAGCAACCAGATATAAGCTATACGTACAGTCCCGTAAAACATTTCCATATTAGTAATTTTGTACAAAAAGACTTAAGAATTTATATACTTCTACTAATTATCTCTATATATTTTAAACCAGACCATTGAGAGAAATGTTTGATACAAATATTTTCCCCATTTGATTATTTCCCTTCTTATACTAGTTGCATTAATTTTGTTTATGCGCAAGCTTTAAATATCATGCAATCAAAATTATTTATTTTACCTTTTTTAATTATTGCTATTCCTTATTTGGTTAAGAATTCACCTCCTAGTCAAAATCATCAAATCTATATTATTTGCTTCTCTTCTAATTTTTTATTATGGTACGATCTTTTTATGGTTTGGTCACTTAAACATTTTGAATTTACTGTCGCATGTGGGGTAAAATATTAGTCTAGACCAGAGATGTTAAACACATGGCCCCATGCAGCCCACAACACTCTGGAGTGCTGTCTGAACTAGATTAAAATGTAATTGGGAAATATTTAATAAAATTAAAAAAACACAGGTATATTGCATTTTAAAACAAGTCAATATGTGACCCACTGGGATCCTTATGTATGGTTAAGTGGGTTCTGTTTCTATTTGAGTTTGAAACCACTGATCTAGACCTACTTTTTGCTAGACTTAGACTGCTTTCCAGTTTGCCCAGCAATTCTTGTCAAATATATAATTCTTTCCGAGATAATTTGTGTTATTAGATTTATTAAACACTGGTTTGTTGGTTTAAGTTATTTCCTATTCCTGTTTCTCTAGTCTATTTCATTGCTCTTAAAAAAAAAGTACAACTGGTTTAAATGACTATTGCTTTTCTAATAGGATTTGAGGTATAAATGGCCATTATCACCTTTGTTCCTAGCCCTTTTTGTTATTTCCCTTGATATTGTATCATTTCTCCAAATGAATTTTATTATTTTTTACTTCCTCTATAATGTATCCTTTTGGCAGTTTGATTAGTATAGCACTAAATTTGTAACTTCATTTCAGTATTATAATAACTTTAATCTTATTAGCATGAGGCAGCCATGAGCACTACATAGAAGTGTTTTAAACATTATATCTATGTTGAGTATGCTTTTGTAGGTTTACTCTGAGACATTTATTTTTAATGAGATGTCCCTTTTTGTTATTATTTCTAGGACCATGTATCAGTGTCATAAAGAAATACTTTGGACTTTTTGTGCGCTTATTTTTGTAGCCTGCAACTCTACTAAAGTTATCAATTATCTTAATTAGTTTCTTTGCTTAATCTCTAGAATTTTCTAAGTAAACCATTATGCAGCAAATAGAGATACTTCTGTCTCCTCTTTGCCTAGCTTTCATTTCTTTAATGACTTTCTCCTCTCTCACTGCTATTCCTAGCATTTCTAAAATCATATCAAATAAAAGGAGGGGGAAAGGGCTTCCATGCATTACTACTGTATTTACTAGTATTTTCCCATTGTGTGAAGTACTAACTTTTTGCTTTAAATGGATACTTTAAAATACATTTTTAAAAAAGATGGCTAAGTGAAAAAAAAAGATGCCTATGTGGAGTTTTTTTTTTTTTTTAAAAACATTCTCACTCAATTTGGCATGAAAATCTATCTTATACTACAGAAAAGTAGGGGAGAAGGGGACAAGTGGGGTGAGAGGATGATGGAAGGGAGGACAAATGGGAGGATGGAGTAATTAGAAGTAAACACTCTTGGGGAGGGACAAGGTCAAAAGAGAGAATAGAATAAATGAAGGGCAGGATAGGATGGAGGGAAATGGTCTTACACAACATAACTATTATGGAAGTGTTTTGGAAACTACACATATATAGCCTATATTGAATTAATTGCCTTCTCAGTGGGGATGGGTGGGGAAGGAGGAAGGGAGAGAAGTTGGAATTCAAAATTAAGGAATGAATGTTGAGAATTATTTTTGCATGCAACTGGGAAATAAGAAATACACGTAATGGGGTATAGAAATCTATCTTGCCCTACAGGAAAAGAGAGAAGATGGGGATAAGGGAAAGGAGGTGTGTGATAGAAGGGAGAGCAGATTTGGGGAAGGGGTAATAAGATTGCAAGATGAAGTGGGGGGAGGGGAGAGATGGGGAGAAAATTTGGAACTCAAAATTTTGTGGAAATAAATGTTGAAAACTAAAAATAAATAAATATAAAAATAAAATAAATAGCAATATAAAAAATCATAGATCAGTATTGTACTTTGTCAAAGATTTTTTCTATATCAATTGTTATAATAATAATGACATCATTTGAAGATTTTTAATTATGTTAATTGCTTTCCTAATGTTGAACTATTGTTGCATTCCTGGTGTAAATCTAACATTTTTTTTTGACAAAATGCTGGAGCCATTTTGCTAGGACTGTGTTTAAAATGTTAAATCCATATTCATTAATAATATTTTCTTTCTTTGTCTTATACTTCCTTGGTTTAGATATTATGATTATATTTGCCTCATAAAACATTTAGGAGAATACTTTCTTCCTTGATTTTTGAATATTTTAAACATGTATAGCATAGGTATTTTTTTAACTGAGAAAGAAAGAAAAACAAAATCCCTATCACAAACATGTCTAGACAAGCAAAAAAACAAAACAAAACAAAATTCCTGCAATGGTCATGTTTTAAAAAAGTCACTGTGTACCCTGAGTCTTTCACATCTCTCTATTGAGAGATGTGTACTACTAAGAGGTCAACTGCAGTTGTTCATTTCCATTACCAGAGTTCTTAAATCTTTCAAAGGTTTTTTGTTTTTACAATATTGTTGTCATTGAAAAAACTGTTCTATTGGTTCTGCTCTCTTCATTTTGTATCAGTTCATACAAGTCTTCCCATGTTTCCCTGAAATCCTCTCCATCCTTTCTTACAGCCCAGTAATATTCCATCACATTTATATAACAATTTTTTCAGCCATTTGTAATTGATAGACAGCACTTCAGTTTCCAATTATTTGCCACAGCAAAAGGAGCTGCTATAAACATTTTTGTACATCATTAGAATTTGATTTGTTCCCTAACTAATCCTTTCCTTAACCTACCCTTGCTCTTATTTTCTCCTTTCCCTTCTCTTCTTTCCTTCTTGTTTCTCTCTTCAGTGAAACATATTTCTGCACCCAACTATGTGTGTATATATTCTTTCCTCCTATGATCATATCAAATTAGAGTTAGGTTCAAATGTTATCCATTCTCCTTATTTCTTCCTCCTTGTTTGTATTGACTTCTACTTGCATAGCCCTATTATATGCAAAAATTTCCCATCTTTCCTTCCTAGCATATTCCTTCCCCACTCCCTTTATCATCAAGACATAACAAAATCACTCTTGTAGTCTCTTTCTATTTAGATTGCCTCCATGACACCTTGGTGATGATAGAGTTCAGAGGGGAAAAAAATATTACCTCCTCATATTAGAATGTAAGCAATTTGTTCTTTAAAAAAGTTAATTTATTTTTAGCATTCAGTTTTTTAAAATTACAGTTCTGATTTTTTCCCTTCCTCCAGTCACTCCCTCGCCCATTGAAAAAACAAATAATTCGAGATCAATTACGCATGTGAAATCATGCAAAACATTTGCATATTATCCATGTTGCAAAAAAAGCAAGAAAAATAAAGTAAAAAATTATATTTTAGTCTGCACTCAGAGTTTATCCATTTTCTCTCTGGAGGTGGATAACATTTTTCACTATAGGTTCTTTGGAATTATCTTGAATCATTGTGTTGATCAGAATAGCTAAATCTTTTATTTTTTTTTAAATATTTATTTATTTATTTAACTTTTTACATTCGTTTTCACAAAATTTTGGGTTCCAAATTTTCTCCCCTTTTCTCCCCTCCCCCACCCCAATACACCAAGCAATCTAATTTTCCCTATTTCCAATCTGCCCTCTCTTCTGTCATCCCTCCCTTCTCTTGTCCCCATCTTCTCTTTTCTCCTGTAGGGCCAGATGACTTTCTATTCCTCATTAACTGTATGTCTTATTTCCTAGTAGCAACAACAATACTAAACAGTTGTTCCTAAAACTTTGAGTTCCAAATTCTCCCCATCCCTCCCTCCCCACCCATTCCCTTTGGGAAGAGCAGGCAATTCAATATAGGCCATATCTGTGTAGTTTTGCAAATGACCCTCCCTGATAGTCGTGTTGTGTAAGACTAACTAAATTACCCTCCATCCTAACCTGCCCCTCATTGTTTCTCTTCTATCTTTTGATCCTGACCCTCCCCAAATGTTGACTTCAAATTGCTCCCCTCCTCCCCTTCTTGCCCTCCCTTCCATCATCCCCCCCCTACTTATCTCCTTCTCCCCCACTTTCCTATAGTGTAAGATAGGTTTTCATACCAAAATGAGTGTGCATTTTATTCCTTCCTTTAGTCAAATGTGAAGAGGGTGAACTTCTTGTTTTTTTTTCTCAGCTCTCCTCTTTTTCCCTCCACTAAAAAGTCTCCCACTTGCCTCTTAAATGACATATAATTACCCCATTCCATTTCACCCTCTTTCCTCCCACTACATTTCTCTCTCACCATTTACCTTAATTTCTTTTAAGATATGGTCCCATCCTATTCAATTCACTCTGTGCTCTCTGTCTCTGTATGTGTGTGCATGTGTGTATGTGTGTGTGCA